>JAYKAV010000855.1:197203-294750 GCA_035582835.1 Phoebastria nigripes | reverse complement strand
CCCCCCCCCCCGTGGAACTTGGGTTCCAGTGGTTGTCTGTGTTTAGCAAAAAATATGTAAGAATTACCTGCTTCCTTGCTTTACATGCTGTATATGTAATCCAAAGTACTTTTCATTAAGGAATATCCATTTACGAAAAAGCACCTGAGGCCTTATTGCAAAGAGAACAACTTTATAAAAACATATTGTACTATAAATTCACATTTCTGTCTTGATCCAAATTAATTTTCAAGTGTAGGCAAGCCTTTGGAGTTACTTACTAAACTCTGTTTATGAGGTAGCTATGGCATCTGGAAGAAAATAACACACTTAAAGATAAGTGATGTTTTCCAAAGAAGCGTAACTACATTTTTTTTCTACTTGACTTTAACAAAAAAACCCTCTTTATGTGCCTGACTGGACAATACTTTAAAATTGGTGAAATGATAGTGACACATCCAAAATGAAAAGCCTTTCCATTTGCACTGCAGCATTGAAGACTCTCTACTGCCCCCAAAATATTCTCGGAGTTTATGGAGCTGTGCCTTACAGACTCAAAATAAATACATTTAATTCCAATCCAGCAGTGCACGTTTGAACCTTAGTTTATGAAATCAATCAGATGAAGTAGGGATACCTGATGGTAGTGACAGAGCCACTTTGAACGGCTGACAGAGATCATTATAAAAAAGGTACAAGAAAAACAGAGATTCAAAGACTCAAAATCATTTACAATGTAAGCCTGAGTTTGCTTTCCCCACGGTGCAACTCAGAATAAATTTGATTAGAGGCAGAATGGCTGGAGAGGGCTCTTACACAAGGTTGTAATACCAGGCACAATCAGGCTTCTAATAGCCTAAGGGATGGCTGTGTTTGAAAGCTAATTTGGATTAATGCAGGGTCTGAATTTTAAAGTAGGGCTAGGTATTTCTGAATAACTGTATTCTTACTCCAGAATAAAAGTGTCCACATGTGAAGTTATTCACAAACAGCTATTTTGGCATAATCTATTTGTATCCGAGCCTTAAATCTCTGCCTGTAGGCTGCTAATGGAGAAACAAAGAATAGTATCAGCTAATAGGATCTCTCACGAAATCTCTTCCTTCCAAAACCTGCAAAAAATTTCCCAAAATGTAACGTTTTAATTTAACTGTGTATATCCTGATTTTATTTTTTTCTCAACTGGAGAGAAGTCTTTTTAATCAAGAACAGGATTAGCCCATACGGCCTAAATGATAACTTCAATGTGCTCATCATTTTGTTAGCCTTGCTTAAAAACAAGTCTTTCATTTTCAAATCGTGCATGTGATGTTGACTTCTAAGCATTTTTGGTTTTAAAGTAAAAATACAGAAGTCTAGTTAAGAGAGAGAAAGGGCTGACGATACTCCACTGATACAAACGGACAAAGATTTTTGCAGTGCCCTAGAAGAAACAAACTTGGGCATGTCCCTGTCTTTGTATTTTCTGCCAGCATGTGAATCCCCAAACATGGGAAATTCACTTCAGGTTTGCAGATCAGGACCTTGCAGTCTTTGCGTGTCAGAGTGCAGCRTGTGTGCGAGGGGCTTCCTGACCTGGCTTTGTAGATGTGACTTCTGGAAGTTGCCTCTGCTTGGTATAAGTTGCAAGAGACTCTCGCGTGCAGCTTGAGCCAGTTGTTGTCATTGCTGCTGAATGTCATGCCTCTTACTTCAGTGCAACCTTCACTACTCGTAGCTMCAGCATTGACAGGATCAAGCTTTGCATTTAACTTTCATGATTTTTTTCTTTCTGTTTGCATGTAGCGTTTAAAATTCTTAATAGGGCTGGTGTCTTGTATTCAAGTTGACCCAGGGAAGGTCTGCGTAACCTAAGATCAAACCACAAATTTGCAGTTTCTGTGCAGAAACGTTTGATAGCGTTTGTAGATAGAGAGGTAGCAAGACGTTTGATTACTTTTTTTTTTTCCCCATAAGAATTCAACTTATATCCATTGAAAAATATAGTTGCTACACAGTAGCAGGTTTCAGAATTGAGTATCGGGATAACTTGTGTGTTTCCACTCGGAATAAACACCAGAAGGATTTAGAAGGCACATTGTAATATAGCCAGTATAACGAGCTATTACACTACTATTGCAGTTCAGTTTGATGGAAGTCTGTTACCGAGTACCCGAATATGTTCTTAGATGTGTTTGGCAGCACGTTGCACAGGCATGCAGTCATGCGTCCATGTGGAGCCCCCTTGAAATCAAACCACCTCTGGAAGGAGTTGGCGATCTGCTGCATCCTCCGAGTTGCAGGACCCAGTCTCTTATTCAGGAATGCGTTTGGGTTGGGACTGGGACTCACACCCGGCCCTTGGTTGCGTCTTGCAGCTATAACACCTGCTTTTCAGCTGTGCCGGCTGGTGTGTATGCCAGATTTATTACCCATGTTTTTTCTTTTTTGGCAAATACATAAATGTGCTTTATAAGTTGCCAATAAATGACATATTTTGTATAGGTCTTGGCTATTATCCCCAGTCCTGCCAAAACTTACTGTATATCCTAAAAGCATTAGGAAGGCAGTATCATTGCCTTGAAGACCACCTACTTCTTTTGCTAAAATAGTGGCAAAAAAATGCATTACGATGCACAGAATAATTCTGAAAGCATATGTAGTTACATTTGTGATACCTGAGAGTTTGCATGTTCTGAAATGTGAGAGTGCAAAGCAGGATTATATGGCACACAATTCCCTGAATGTATCTGTGAACTGATTCTCTAAGTGGAAATAAGTTTCTTTTGTCAGCTTAAAGTTTTAATTCTTGCCCTTTTTAAGATTCTATCGGTATCATAAGATTAGGTTGTTTATCGAGGGTAGAATATGATAGTTATTTTTGCTTTACCAAAAGCCAATTACATAGGTTGGTTCCAGTCCCTTGCTAAATAGCTTTTTCTTTCGGCATTAATTTTAATGTTTAAATAGCATGTGCATTTTCTTACGGCTGCATAAAGATATGTATAAGTAGAAGGCTACTTTGGTGGGGAAGATCCAATGCTCAGTGAAGCCTTTCGCATATATAGAATACTGAATATCTAAACCATTATTTAGCATCAGAATCAGTTATGGTTGTCTGACTGATGGACAATCTTTTCCTGACCCAGTCTCTTTGCAAGTGACCTATACTGTCTAGACAGTTGCATATTATTTATACATTCATTTCAGATTTATAGTTCTTTTAACTAAAGTTGAGGGTGTTAGTTTGCCAGTGACTTCATATCCATATCAGTACTTGAAACAGGCTGGAACAAAACCAGGCACTTAAAACTAGCAACACAGTCCCTTTCCATTGCTGTCCATTGTTTGCTGGTTCGCCCTTCACTACTCCTCCTCTTTGTGTCCCTCCCATCTCTCTTTCTCCCTCCCCACCCAAAAAAAGGAGGAAAAAAAAGAGGCGGGGGGGAAGAGTCTGACACACAAGGAAGATTGTGTAAAACCTGCTAATTTCAAAGAGCAGAGATCAATTCTGGTTGATCCCATTGGGTGATTGGGGAATCGCTAAAACAATATTTGCATCCAGTTTTCAAGCCTAAAATGCAAGGACTAAAATAAAAGAACTGCTCTGCAGAGCTATTTCCTAAAGGGTGGGTAGAAAGGAGGTCACGGTAAACCAGCTCTGGATGCACCGTATGTGAGAGACCGTTCCTCAAAGGCAACCTGCGAGAGCCCTTCTTAATGTAAGAATTTCTTTCCAGAGACTTGCAGCCGCTAGCTGTGTCCTTGCCACTACTGACGGTATGTGTCCGTTATTTTGAAGATTATGATGAGACAACATGTGAAATTCACATCTATTTCTAGACTATTTACTCATTTATGAAAAGTTTGTCAACTGTGCTCTTCTAGGCAACGTGATCTCTTTTTTTTTTTTGCGTATAGAAATAGAAGCACACACACATCTATGTGTGGCAACAGATGGATTATCAGATTATATCAGAGAATATATACTGGCTTGTTTTGAGATGAAGGTTGTGCTGGCATAATTTAGAGCTGGGGGGAGCAATAAATCCTCACCACACCACCTCCTCCCTTCTTTTGCAAACAGCTGATTTTTTAGAAAGGGCATTAGGAATCTGAGAATATTTGTCTCCAACGTGTTCCCAACATCTTTTTATGCATGAATAATCACAGTAACAGTTATAAAGGCATTGTTATCAAATGGCATTGACAAGCAAGACGGGCGAGGCAGAGAGAGGCATGTAAGAGAGGCTCTAAAAGTCAAAGGAAAGAGAGGGCGAGGGGGTTCATGGAAATACGGCAAGGTGGGTAGAGCACAGGGGTGCTTGGGCAGAAGAGCTTGGGATCCAGGAAGAAGGCAGGCAGGCGTGCGAGAGAGTAGAAGAAGAGAAGACCGGGGCAGTAGATGATCTTAACCTACAGAAGAAAGGGAGAAATGTGGTGTTCACCAGCCTCTGGGGAACATGTCAGCTGGAGATGAAAATTCATTTTACTGACCATTTTAGAACGGGTTTTCAAAATCGGTCTCTTCCCCCATGCTTGAATTTTGTTGTTTCACACGAAAACAACTTATAAAATCAAAGAAATAGTGAAAAAGGCATTGTCAGTTACTGCACACAATCCATTTCAAGTCTTACAACTCAAGTAGTGTCCTACTCAAGCATATCTGAAGACTTTCTCATACAAGTGCCTTGATTTTCATGTCTCTTACAAAAAGACTTCCCTCTAATTCCTGATAATTTCACTGAGAAGATCATCCTTAACTCTGGCCTTTATATATTTGTAGGGAGTACAAGCAGATGGTAGACTTTTATTTAAAAGTATGGTCCCTCAAGTTGCTCAGAATTAAGGTAATAGACTAGAGGAAGGTAGTCAGAGATCAGTAAAATTAATTAGTGCTATTTATGGACTACCTTTGTTACAAATTTTAAAATGAGTAAGGTAAGGAAATAGCAAATTAACCACTCACCGAAAAAAAGGCTTGGCTTTTTAAAATTGTAATCCTAAAAAATACACATTTTCTAGGTAATAGGAAGAAAACGTTTGGACATTTTCCGTGCTTGTTATTTTGAGTCCCAGAATCTTTCTGTTTAGCTAATACAGTATAAGATTAATTCTCTCACAGCATATTGCCTGGAGTTCAGTGCACATGTTTACTGATGTGTACAGCTCTCAAATAAGTTTAGTGCTTCTTTCACCCACTGTTAGGAAGTATATTTAAAAGAAATTGCCTTTTATAGATTTAAATTACAAAAGTACTGATATCATGCAAAAAGCAGTTCAACTCATGCAAGCATACAAATGTGTAAATCTTAGGGAAAAAGATACCCAGGGCTAATATGAATGTAAATAGGATTAGCTGCTTGCATTAGTGTCTGAAATACAATTTTAAATGCTTACTGCCTGGTTATTCTTTTATATATATATATATATATGCATATGTGTCTATATAAATATTTTTATATATACATATATATATGTATGTATATATTTTTCCCCCAAAATATACCTTACTAGTACTTGAAAAAAAATTGTTGTTTTTTCTGAACAGGAAGACTTTTGAAGAGATTACTTAATGACAGCTGCATTAGTGATGGAATACAATATATTATTAGATATAGAAGGTTTATATTTGTTGTGATATGAAATATTAACACAAAATGAGGACAGATTTCCATCCTTCCCATATCCACCCAAATGCAATAGTAATTTTGGACCCAGTCTTCTCACTGAATCATGAACAATGACAGCCACCAGATTCTCTATAAGCCCATGAAAAGAACAATTTTCAGTTAATGGTACCTCTAAAGCTGCATAAATCAATGTACGAGGCATTTCATTAGAGATTTCAGTCCCCTATGTCATGGCTTCTACAGCAAAGCAAGTCCTTTAAGCAGCCTTAGTGGTAGTATAGGGAATTTAGTTTTGTTATTACTTGTGTTAAACTGGTAGAAGTATGTGGGTTATAAGATGCCTTAAAAAAAAAAAAAAAATTCCGTTATCTGACATACTCTTGAACTTGAAATAGGGTAGATGCCTAAGGAATAGGACAGATTTTGTGTTTCTCAAAATGTTTAATCTTCTTTCTATTTCTGCTTGCTAATAGAAATGGTAATTCTTTTTCTAGAAATAACCATATATACCTGTGAATTGTTTAGTTCAAGTGACAGCTAAAAAGCGATAATGTCATTTTCTCTCCCGTGTGTAGTAAATGCGTTAGAATGATGCCATAATAATTGTACATGAGTTTGTATAGAAGAAAGAGCCCTAATTAAGGTACCTGTGTGCCCTGTCAAACTGGGCAAACACTTGTCAAAAGACACAACATTGCATACCTGGAGTGTGATGTCAGAGTGATAATTGCTCAAGCAGAAAAGTTTGTATTTTCTAAAATATCAGCTTTATAAAACTACACTGTTGTGTAGAGGGGCCTGCAAAGAGTGGTGCTGTGGCTTCTGTTTTGATAAGCTCCATATTGCTATAGGCTGTGTGTAGAACATGGGAAATCAAAATTAATTATACAGAGTAAACAATATGGCAAAAAATTACACACACACGCACCCACCCACCCCAATTTTCAGTTAGACTTGTTTTATTTTAACATTCTTAAATAAAACATTCCAATTTCTTTATTTGGTAAGAACATTTTTCATTTACAAATCTTTTTCATTTACGTATAAAATAGCCACCGAGCCCTCTGCAATGTTCGGTTTTCCAAATCACAGCAAAGCTTTGTTTTACGGTGAAATTTTTTTTTTCCTTCATTCAAAAATCACATACACACACAACCCCCAAAAATCTGTTTAGGCTGGCCATCCCTGATTTTTTTTTCTTTAGTAGCATTCAGTGAAACAAACAAAGATGAGTTGTTTTGCAACTCTAAGCAGAGGGTTGAATTTGAGTCGATACACCAGAGCAAGCCCGTCCATTAACTGTGTATCCCGTGCAGTCTAAGGCAGTGGTCCCCAGTCTTGTGAGGCCATCGGCTCTCGTTCTGCGCACGTAAGGCATGGTGAACATCAGTGTGTTGGTAACGTTTCTCTGTGGCAAAATACAACGCCACGTGGGCTATAGTTTGGGAGTTGCTGATCCTGCACTTGGTCATTGTACTGAACAGGATTGTGTTTGGCTTTTGTATGGAAAGTAGCACTTCCCTTGATGGATTTATTTTAAATCTGAAGTCTGCAGCTACTCTTGAGTGACCAAGAACAGACCAGTAATGGTCACATTCTGCCCTGTCTTCTCGTCTTCATTCCTGCACTTAGCACAGAAATGACCATGATTTGGAAAAGCTCCTCAGGAGCGAGCACGCTGAAGGAGTCCGTGTTCCTAGGTCACTTAAACCCTTTAAAAAACGACCTTCATCTTACACCCCTGACGTGTAAATGGCTCCGTGAAGTTGCTTGGCCTGGGTTTGGTCTCGCAGCACCGTAAATCAGGAGCTGCAGCATGGAAGTCAGTGGGTTTACCCCAGTGGGACCAGAATCGGGCTCCCCCGTGCACACACACGTGAGTTAAGCGAGCAGGACTTGCCCTTTGTCAGGGGCTACCGGCTTCCTTTGCTCGCCGGTTAATTTTCTTGGAGAATGCACCCCATTGTAAATAGATCAGTTGCCAGCATTATGTAACATAAAGAAAGAGAGCTCACTACAACATTTTTTTGTAATTATACAAAAATAAAATGAGTGCATAAACGAGACCAGAAAAGAGCTCTGAGTGTTTACAGAAATAAAAATAAATGAGTGCGCTTTTTAAATTAATATTTTCAAATGTTCAGGTTGAATTAATTTGAGAAATATGAATATGTATTGGTAGTGTTAATTCTTTGGGGTTTTGAAAATTCTTGCAACCACATAATTAAATGAATGCCTTTAGAAATACTGATAAAACCCATTGCCATTCAAATATCCATACAAGACAACAGGGGCTGTAAGCTGTAGGCTTTAGAGATTAGTTTGGCCATGGGCCAGTATTTATCACAACATTTCCATCTTAGAAGATAAAATTTAATCATTTTTATTTAAATATAAATCAAAATTAATGCAGGTTTTAAAAAAAGGAATGTATAACCTAATCACAATATCTTTATTTTAGAGATGCTTGCCTCTATTGTCTCTATTCAAAGGAGCAATGCTGTCTTTGTTGTGCTGCTCTTCCTTCAGATTTTTTTTTTTTTTCTTCTACGAGGGTGCAAAAGGAAGGGGCGGTTGACCCAAATACAGTCCTATCTCCTAATTTTGCCAAGATCAAAGGCATTTCTAGTGTTTTATGTGCTGCCTATTGGTGAAGTCTAAAAACACTGTATTTAGGCATTTCTCCACTTCCTAGACACAAACACAGCCAAACCAGAATTAGGCTTTTGCAGTGCTTCATTCTGTCAGCACCTTCTCCATGCGATGATACCCACTACCTGCACGCCCTTGCGCGTGCCACATGCCATAATCGAAATATTTGCCTGAGGTACCCTAGCTCTGCCTTATCAACTATGCATGTAGTTTTGCTGAGCTTGTGCACATGCAAAATGAGTAATTATAATGTAATTTTTTTTTCTTATGGGGAAAAAGAAATATAAACTAGGCTGGTAGTTTTGAGACAAATTTTGCAAAACATTTAACTGCCTGCTTTTCCCATGAGATTAYGCCCAACATGCTCAGGAGGCAGCAGGAATTGCTGGTTGATGTGGTGGTATTTATTGGTGCCAGTTAGCTGGCTGAAGGAAAGTGCTCTTCTTAAATACTGGAAAAGTAAAAGCTTAGACGTTATTTGCAGCAGCCACCAATCTATACACAGCTTTCTCAACTGTACATGTATGTTGTACCCATATAGGGAAGACAGTGTGGTTAGTTTGCTAGTTCTGCATCACCGTATTGCAGTTCTCCTAGTGTTACGCTGACGTTTGTAGTCCTGGTATTAGAAATGAACTGTCGTACCTGCTTTTTGTCTGCTTTGGATGGTGGTCCAAGTTTGTAAAGCAAATATAACTTTTTTTTCAGTTGAGCTAATGAGATGGTGTTCGTTAAAGTGTAGTTAAATCAATTCTAAGCAAAGCCTGGGAGTCCTCATCTCTCACTCCAAATTGCAAAGTGCAACAAGGGAGAACGTTTCAAAATACTGGAGGGTTGAGGAAACCTCTAGCCCGCTTGCTGGGATTGTTCTGGTAACACTCATTCTGCTAAAAAGCAATGTGCGATTTAGATCAGTGGAAACGCTGCCTTAGGGTCCCTAGTTACCCTGTACCTTCAGATTAAAGAAGTGATCACCAATGATTTTCTGCACAGCAAGCTCTAACAGCAGCTTTTTATATTAGGCTTTGATGTGAATGTGTATACGTGTAAAATATGTTAAACGGATACTTAATAATATATTAATTTTGTCAATAATGGGGGAGCCCTCATGTTACGTTCCAAAAAACCAAAGCTGGTCTTGCAGTATCCTTCATCAGCTAGAGAGATCACTGCTTATAAACTTTCTTTAGGAGAAAGAAGTAGACCTGTTCTTCTTTCTCAACCCTATTTCTCGTGTAAGGAAGGCAAACTGCATCTGACCTTTAATACAAAAGCAAGTTCAGTGCTATTCCTCAGTTTCATGTTGGAATAACATATTAACATCTTTAAAATGTGAACTGCTTGTTATTTTTATACTCAGAATTTTCTTCTATAGGTATCTGTTCAGTTGTTTTGCTTCTCCGGGATAGTAACCAGGTCATCTCATGGAAAAAGACCAATTAATTAGAAAATTGTTAGATTGCTTAATACTGGTAAAATATATATATTATATGTATAATATGCATATATACACATACTCTCAAGCGTTGTTTACGTATCTCGGCATCAGCTGCATAAGTGACGAGCGTTTGCTGTGGTAAGTCGTAGCTCCCACTGTCCCCTGTTTCTTCAGCAAACACAGCCCAATTCAGAGCGGAGCTGAAGGTGGATCTATTTCTTCAGCTTCAACGGATTTCCGTGCTTGTTTTGCAGCAGCTCTTGAATACTAAAAGGTAGTCGCTGAGCTCATGCTTCTTGACCTAAGGCTATGTTGGTATTAGTTGTTATAACCCTTTAGCGATTCAGACTAAGTGGGGCACTTCATTAGCTCCAGTTAAAGACAAAACAAAAATGTTTGTTTAAACTAGCAGATCTTAAAGCTGTGTTTCTTTCACACCATTTAGAAGATTTCCCACAAGCTTTCCCCTTGGGGTTGTCTTCAAAAACCAACATTTTTTCAGGTGCTCTACGAACTGAGACTAGCTTCTCATAACCTCTTCCTCGCTCTTAACCCACACAGTGTGTGTGCACGTTGTATCAGAAACGTGTGAGTTCCACGGCATTTATTTTTCAGGCTTCCTGGGGGCAGTATCATACTGCACAAAGTATATTTCACCCGCTGTCAAGTGAGACTGATTTCCAGTTAAATATTGATATAAGTTAAAACTAGGTGCTCGGAATGACACTTTGATGTACATCTTTTCACTGTAGCTGCCCTAGGATGGTGGCAGGGCAATGATCTGGTTGGTGGGAAGCTGAGGAATTCATGAAATTTGGGGACTGTTGCTTTTGTTTGAAGGTCTGAATGTTGCCAGCAGAACCCCACCAAGGAGAAGAGCTGTATGCTTAGGGGCTCCGTGTAGGTATGAGGACACACAACGTTGTGTAAGAAGCCAGAAACAAGGCTTGTGTAGTTGGATGGACATGCCTAATTCAGGGCATGCGGGGTAAAACTGGTGGTTTGGTTTGTTGGGGTTTTTTCCCCTGATAGACTGACTTCAGCAACCTGAAAATCAAATTCAGAACTGAAGGCTCATACACTTTTCTTGCAGGTCCAGAGAAAAATGACAACGTTACTGAAAACTATCCATTTGTCCTCAGGGTGAATGTTTCTACCACCTGGCACAAATGCCTTCCCATAGGGTAGAAATCATGCTACGTTCTTTGGTGCCTGCTAAGATTAATCAAGCTGCTTGTGTTTCAACATGCTGTAAAATGAGGTGCTCCATCAAGACAAGAAATAGCTATTGTTTAAACAACTCCTCCAGCATCCTGCTGTTTGATTCTTAGATAACAATGTTATGGGATTTTGGAAAAGCTTTGCCTATCAGGTTAACTCAAGAGAGTTGTTTAAAGGAGCAAATCAGAATCTTAAAAATCTACGGATGTGGAAAAAGAGAGTTGTATTTTAATGCAATGAAGTCCTAAGAGTGTATGAAAGATCACGGATTCTTCTGCATGTGATTTGCATCAAATGTAATGAAGTCACTGCGAACTTCACTGCCTATTACATGCCTCATGCTGAACTGGGGCTGCCATTCAATGCCTGGTCCTGTTGGATACGTTGGGAGTTGTAGCATTGTGTACATCATTGATTTTTCTGGATCTTGAGGCACTCTTCAAGGGTGTCACTTCTTACGCAGTTGCCTGTCAGCAAAAAGATAACGTGTAGGCAATGGTTCCACACACTTTCCAGGATCAGTTGCTGAAGTTGGTAAAGTGTCAGTGGGGATGTTCACAGTAGCATCTTAGTTTTTCTTTACTCTTAGAAAACATTGCTGGTTCAAAGGAGCTGCTGGGGTGACAGAGAAGGTGTGAGGAAGATTTGTATTATAACCATTCTTTTGATGACAATGACAATTACTGGTTTTATAGCCCATCAAAATGTGTGTGAAGTCTGTGTGTCTGCATGTCTAAGCATGCATGTGTATTTTGTGGAAATGTTCCACGTCTAAGGATGCACTGAAATGATCGGTCAAGTCTGAAATGAAAAATAGTGAAACGCTGAGGTTTTTTTATTTGCTTGATGTTTCTGATCCTTTGGGGATATACTGGGGTCACATTTAGAAGCTTTTCCTCACAAGACTAAGCTTTTTTCCCTTTTTTTATTTATTTTTTTTTTAAACAAACACACACCTCCCTCCCCCCAGAAAACCAAACCAAAACAAAAAAATCTTATCTAATCACATGCCTCCAGGAACTGGGGCTTTAAATGAAACCCCAGATATCTCCAGATTTGTCCTAAGAATACAGCTGCTAGCAACACCAGGTGGTGTTGTAACAATCAACATTATTATTATTATTAAAAAAAAAAAAAAATTGGCCAGAACATACACAGAAATGTACTGAATAGTAATAAAAAGTGAATAATAGTTTAAATGCTTTTCAGCTGTTCAATAAGGCAAACAGATGTAGTAACACATACTTGAGAGCATGTTATGTACTTTAAATAGAGAAGTTTAGAGTATCATTTCATCATGGACAAAAAGAAAGAGACAGAATAATAGGCTTATTTCAAAAGGCAAAATTTTAAGGAAGAGTGTAAGAGCTGCCCTGAATTTTGTATTGGACCAAGTCCTGGGAGCTGTAGTAAGCTACACGTGATTGGAGAAGACCTACTGCACCAAGATAAGTGGTTTCATGAAACAAAGATTCCTGAGACACAGTTAAATAAAAGATTTTTGAGAAGTTGCCAAACTGTTAAAGGCACATAACATTGGAGTATTTGTGCAGGCAAGAAAGCAAATGATAACAAAAGGTAAAATGTTTAACGGAGAATGCCTTGTAAATTTTCGTATGCCATCAAAACCTGTGAGGCAACCTGGTGAAAACGCAGCAAGCACAGCTTGGAAGTGGTGAAAAGGCTGAAATTTTGGTGTGAGGAATTGTTAAGTGACTTGGCGGCAGTCAAATGGGAATGCATCAAAAAGCACCTAAATCCTTGTGTTAAGATGTGGGTGCTACCACTGTTTTGGTGGAAAAGTACAGAAAAATTCAGTGAATGGATTTGCTGGAATCAAAAATAACTGTACAGATATAAGTAAAAATCTTCTTGCATGTGTTAATATTAGGTATTATTAATATATTAGTATTATCGTTATTAGTAGCGGCCCTTACAGCGTTGACTCGGAGACCTGGGCTCCCAAGCGGGAGCACTGTCTGTGGCACTTCACGGAGAAGGCTTTTGCCCAGGAGGGCGGTTGGGTCGGAGTTCTCTCAGATCCCTTCTGTGTTTCCCTTGTCGCTGTGTTTCTCACCCTCCCCTGACTTTTTGTTTTCATCCAGCTTACTTCTTCCTCGGCCAGTCCCACAATTCCTGAGCATGCCCTGTGTTCCTCCCTCCTTCCTCTGTGTGCTCCCCTGAGATGGTGTCTATCATCTGGCTTTGTCATTTCTGATTTGGTGATTTTTCTGCTTGTGAAAATTCCCATTTCTGGCCATATTGCAAGGGCAGGATCTCCCAGGTACTCTCCCTCCATGGCTAGTGTTAGGCTGGAGTCCGGCTGCTGAGGTTACCAACCTATTTTATTGCTTCCCTAGATTCTTCCAGCAGTGGGAAGGGCTAAGGGCAGCTAGGAATAGTCTCCCAAGAGCCTGAAGCCCCTAATGATACTGCAGGACTACAAAGCTAGCTAGAATTCATGGTGTACCAAGTCTGGATAAGGCTTTAAGCCACCCAGCGAAGCCTCAGAGTTGTGGCTGCTTGGTTTGCCTTTCCTTCTCAAAACAATGTGGTGCTGTATGTTCTTGGACCAGAAGCAAAAAGCTGTGACATACGGACAAATAGTTTGAAATCAGTGGGATAACTCGGAATAGGGCGATAGCTTGCTTGCAATGAGAGTAACAGAATCTGTCCCTCACTGACATTAGCAGAAATGAAATTGCTGACAAAGGTGTCTTCAACCAGAGGGTCAAGGTTTCATCCCAGGTGTTTGCTCACCCAGATGTGCAGTATCTGTAGCAGTGAAGTCCTCTACACCGACCCCCATCCAGAATTTTCAGAAAATACAGGAGACATTAACATGGAGTTTTAATAACAGGTTTTTTATATGTGTAGTTACATAGCTACATATTTCCTATGCCAGTTAAAAATATATATATATATATATATATATATGAAATGCTCCTGTAAGTCTGAAAAGCAGTCTTCTACCTACAAGAGCAAACATATTTGAAGTTAATGCCAATAAATCACAGATGCTGTCTTTTAACCATCATTATCCTTATTCCCTGGAAAGGGTTGAGTTCAGGCTGAAGCGTCAGCCCTGATTTTCTGCCCTGACTTTAAATTTCCGTACATTTTGAATTTGTCATACATTTAGCATTACTTCAATGCGTTTGTTGTGTGTGAGTGAATACGAAGAGCAGGAGGTCACGAGAGGCATCACCTTGTTATATCCAGAGGTCAAAGCTAAGAGAGTGTCCGTTTCCATTTTAGGCTTTTGTGGCATAGTTGACATTATATATACTCTTAGGTATGCAATGCAAATCACATTCCTGCAAGCTAATTATAGGATAAATGTAGCCACTTAACTAGGCAGCAGGCATGTCATCTCAGCATGGAGCTATCATATTATATATATTTGCTGTCTACTGTATAATTAACAGGATAAAAATATTACTGCCAGATACCATAAAAAAAATTAACACTACCTTAATTGTCTTTTCAGCTCAGGTATAGCTTATTACCATTTCAAAAAAGACCTTCTCTAATACACTGGATTTTTAAACTTCATTTGCTGAAGATGCCATTAATCCCTTTTCACACTTTGATCTGCCATTGTGATACCTTTGGACTTTGACTTTTCTGTTTTGCTTTTGAACTCCCCTTAAAAACTATTACTGAGATTTAGTGGCTTAAATTTTGAGGTTGCTCAGGACTCTGTGTTTGATTTTTAGAAACTTAGTGACAGTGCATTTGGGTTTTACCGTAACAGAGATGTATGCAGCCTGTAATAAGCTTTTGTGTAGAGGGCCTTGTTTCCAAGCTTTGGACATTGTTCTTGTTTAATCCAAATTTTGTGATTTTCTAATCTCTCATTTTTAATGTGTATCCTATACCATTCACTGCCGTCTTGTACGTGGCTGTAAATGAATGGAGTTTTTGAAAATTTAATGCTAATTCTAACTAGAGCATGCTTTCATCAATATTTGTGTAATATTTAGATGAAAAGTGGCTGGTTCCCTCCCTCCTTGTAAAATTGCTGTAATCTCTCTCTGATCTGAATGCAACATCGCTGCTGATGTTATCTGCAGTATGTAACTCTCACTTTGTGAAACTGTGTTGGGAATCTCTAGAATCTGAATGCTGCTTTTGCCACTTGGAATTAATTATATAAGTGCTTGCATTCAGAAAATATTAAGAATACATGTTTATTTTCAGGTCTTTGTGGTAGTAATTAAAGCTTAAAACTGTCATTAATTTAATTAATTGCTCCTGAATTATTTGCTACAGCAGTTAGCAAATTGCTTCTGGTCCTAGAAAATATACCTGTGTTACAGGTCTGTAAAACCCAGTAACTGGAGAAAAGATTGCGATAAATGTAGCACCATTTAATCTGGCAAAGCTTTCTCTGTTATTTCTGTTGCAGTAGGTCTGTAGGAATCTTAGGTAGTTCTTGCATATTTACTTAAATGTTGACATCAGTAATGACACACATGGCTAACAGATTTTCCACATGTTTTCCTCCCTGGATGACATCTTCCTACTCCATCAGGACTCAAAGTCTGATTGTGGAGGCTGTTGATTGATTGCTTAGAGCACATGAGGTTTGGGGGAAACACAAGAATGACAGTTTATATGAATATCCTAATATGACACTTTTTTCTAGGTTCACCCTAACTTTTATTTTTCTCTGACCTAGAAATGATTTTTATAGGTGTACAAAAACCCACAGATACTTTAGAAACACAGTTGACTCACTCAGACATCTTGTTAGCATTTTGTACTTAATTGCTTCTTTCTCTGCTTACCCAGGGGGGAATTGTACATGCCAAGATGGAGCTCTATGAGATCTAATAGGAGAAAAAAACAAAAGGAAACAATGACTAGTCTTCCAAATCATTCTTACTGGTCCAGGAGACGAGGGGGAGAGCTTTTTCCTGGCAGTGAAACCCTAAAATGTGTAACTGGCTCATCCAACGTCTCCTAAATTTTCAGATTAGGAATGGTATTTTTATTACACTCCATCTTTCTACATAAAGAGCCCATTTTAAGCACTGTATAAGCTACTTGTGGAAAAAGTAGCTACTGTCTGTAGAAGTCTCTTTAAAAAGAATATTGTCACCCCTGAAAACGCTGGTGTTTTGTGTGAGCCTCTGGAAAAAGGAAGACAGCTTTATGACGGGCTCTTTCCGCTATGAAGACCAAAGGGCAGCCTAATATTGTATGTACAGATACAACTTTAATAGCAAATAGCCAAAAGGGTTCTTCAGAAATTAAGAGACCTCCAAGATGATGTTTGCATATTTACATATAAATCCATAGAGGGATATGTGAATATGCCATGCTGATACCTGTCTTGCTAAAGCTATGGAAGGGAGTAATAGTATGCTGAGCTACTCACACACAGAAGTGATTAGCAAATTTCTACATATATGGAAGCTCCAAATTATCATATTTTAAAGGATATTTTTCCAGGACCAAAGGGAAGTGCCAGTCTTAGCTCTGCATCTCCTACAAGTGTAGCTATTTTCCACAAAGGGGTATGTGCTGGAATGTCTTTCCTGTGTATTCAAGTCAGAAATCAAGTGATTTCCTTTTATCAATAGATTTGAAACATAACTCAAATTTGGAATTTTAACATATTATACTTGCACGTCCTAAAAAAAAAACAAAACAAAACAAACAAACAAACAAAAAAAAAAAAACAAAAAACCCCCCACAAACTATCAGACAACTGTATTTCCTTATGTAGCCCTTTCAACAAGTCTTGTCCACAAAATTTTCTACTGATTTTGGTGATAATGCCAAAACTAGTCTCTGGAGAGAAAATTAAATAATTCTGTACCTGAACAACTGACTACTCAGACCAAAGTCATCTTAAAAAGCATGACAGTGTGAAGAGTGTTTCTCCAGACCATCTACGGTCACGCTGTCTCTTGACTTTTGTGCTGCCAAGTTGAAAGATTTGGTTCCCAACATTACCGGGGCTGTCATGACATTCCCTCACTTCAGGCACATTCTTCCTCTTTCATTTTACTGAATACATTAGAGCATTTTTAGAGGACAGAGCAACGTTAATCCTAATAGCCTTAGGTTTGAGACTCCATGCTGTTGGCTGATAAACCAGCCTGTCTCCTTCCACACCCAGAACATTTATTCACTTTACTGGCTTTATCTTCCCCAACATCCTCGGTGATTTATCCTTTTAATCTCTCTGAATCAGTTATAGCTACTATTCTTTTAACTATGGCTAAGTGTTGGAAAATTCTTTTTGAATTGATGCAGTTCTAGGAAGGTTTTGCCAATCAGTTGTGTGATATCTTGTTCTCAGGATTAAAAATGACCTTGCCTGGAGCGTGTTAGAAGATTAAACAGCAGCTCTCGGTGCTCCAGGGAGCTAACAGTAGTGTCCAGCTCCTCATTCAACAGTTCTGAGGAGAGTTCCTCAGTTTAACCCCAGGGTCTGCAAAACAATCCTTTTGTTGACTGGGCTTGCACAAGAGGGGAGGAAGAAAGTAGCGGTACTCTTCTGAGCTCTAGCTGTTTCCAGCAGCAGATGCCACTCACTGGGGTTTGTGCAGATGTTTTTGATGACATGGTCTCTGCTTGACTCTGCCTTGGCAAGATTCAGCTAAACTCCCTGGGGAGTCGGGATTAATTTGCTTGGGGTCCTGTCTCCCAGAGGCTTGTAGTGACATCTGAATATGTTTTCTTAATTCATAGAAATGTTCCTGGTTTACAGGTACAAAATGTAGCTTCTAGCTGTTCTCAAACCACTTGTTAGAGGAGCCTATAAACTGAAGACAATTATGTGTAGCTGTGTGGTACTTCTGTACAGAGGCATACTTACCCCAGATCTTGGTACCCCAGAACAGACGTGGATGTTCATTGTCCTGGACATCAGGGATGCCCAGACATTAGCTTAGAGATTTCTTTGTTATTCATCTCTGGTTGAACTTTCTACCCCTTCGGCAGAACTATATGGTGAAATAACAAATTATGCAAAAGTGAATATCTTCTTTCAGGAGATCTGTAGTCCATTTAGTCAGATGTTTTTACTGCTTGTTCCTGTAATCCAAGCTTGTCCCTATGTTGTTATAAGAGATGGGTCTTGCTTTAATTGCAACAGTACTTGAATTGTGATAATAAATGCATCCTAGGTACCTCTTCAGTTAATTCTACAGAGTCTGCAGTGGTCATTTACATTTTAAAATGTATCCTATATATCTTCGTAAAGGAAGCTAGATAGGCTTAATCCAGCTCTGGTGACCCCAAGAGAAGTGACAGGCTCTGCTTTATTAGTCATGACTACGAGCATGGTTCTCTCTTATCATGACTTCTGACTGTCCGGTACAATGAAGATTTACGGAAATACATGATCTGCTAATCCTGTATGTTTAAAGGAAGAGTACGGGGATTATATGGTCATTCTCTTACTGTCATGACCAGGTATCATGGCGGGGGTTATGAGAGTTGATTTTTGGAACATCTTTGGAAACACTGGAAGCTGTTTTAATAGCACCTTAGCTGTGAATTAAGCCGTCATCACTCAGTGATCACTGCTCTCTTATGGCTATTTTCCAGGCAGTCTGGTCTGCCTATAGATAAGAATGCTCAGCTCTTCTTGATTTTGATGAGGGCTGCGTGCTTGAAACTGCGATCAGAATTAGTAAGGAAAATGGTAACAGGGAGATGGTGGTTTGAGAACAGAGAATTTTAAAACTCTCTTGATATGCCAAAAGAAGGGAAACTAGCTCCCATGTTGCTATTTTCTCCAAAATGTTTTGTTGCTTAGGCTATGTTGATTCAGTAACTCCTTTCTTCCTCAGATGCTTTCTTAGATACCTGTATAATGTGGGGGAAAAGACATCTTTGGTATCTGTTGTTCTAAATGCTCACCACTAAATAAACATGTAAGATTCTTCATAGTTTAAGAAGAATGAAGGTAATGGCTGCCAATTTACAGCTTTCTGGAATCAAATAAGGCTTTTTGTTTCAGTCTTATTTGGGCAACCTCAGTGCTTTGATGTCAACTGTACAAGAACCGATAGCCACACTTGAAACCGTATTTCATCACAACCATTTTGTTGTGCCTGAAGTTCACATTGCAGATATCTTCTCACTTCATATTACTACTTCTAGCAATAGAACTGCAAAACGCTCTGTGAATAGGTATTGACTCTAAATTGTTGGACTTTGTATCTCTCGGCAGTTCTTTGAAGCATAATTTGGTATAGAAATGAAACATACTTGTATCAAATGTTACTCATACCTTTTAGGAATATTAATATGGTTAGTCCACAGGGAGACAGAGGACTTGGAAACGTGCAGATGGAGGTCAAAGGAAGAGAAGAGGAGCCCTAATAGACAGAAAAATAACTAAGTAATCTTAGAAGATTTTCTTTTACATCTCAAGGTATATAGAGGTGGGGTTGAGGCTATGACGTCTTCATTAGAATTGATGATCAGGTAACACAGCTCAATCTTTATTGCAGAATAAGGAGAGAGACCAGATAGGTTGCTGATCTATGACCTGCTGAGGTCTATGGATCCATTCCCATTATTGGTGTTGCTGATGAAAGGTGTTAGGTGTTGGGATCTACTCTGCTCCTCGCTTATGATAGTGGTATGACAGAGCATGTGTTGCTTGGTTCACCCCAACCTAAAAAGGGATCCGTGACAGGAGTACATGCTTTTTACTGCGTGCAACAACTATATAGAGTAGTTGCCAGCATAGAAAGCTACATCGTATGATATTACTGAAAACTGTTTTTTGGGTAGGTAGAGAAGTGGACGCCATTGGCTTGGTTTAATCTCAAACATTGCATTTTTTTTCTCGCTTCACGAAGTATACAATTGAAATGAATGCTCAGCCCCAATGTAACTTAAGTCTTACGTGAGAATCAGTAAAAAGTGGAAGAAAGTTGTTTAGTTAGTGAAAGCTGGTTTTTGGTTTGTTTGGTTTTTTGTTTGTTTGTTTGGKTTTTTTTGTTTGTTTGTTTTGTTTTTTCTTCAAAATATTCATGTTAAAAAAAATGCAGCAAACTGGTTACAGTGGTATTTTTGCAAAATACCAAGGCCAGTTGGAGTATGTGGAAGGGGAATTGATTTCCTCTGGTAGAAAGATATTTTGGTTTTTGTTCAGATACATGAGAAAATTGCCATTTCTGTTTTGATTTGTTGTTGGTTCCTAGATATTCACTCTGGAGTGGTTCTGATTTACTCCCTTATAAATGTTAGAAGAGTGGGTAATTAAATGTTATTTTGTGACCTTTATGTGCCTTAAGGAAAGAGACGTGATTATCTTATCTCATGTTGCTTTTGGGCCTTTGTAGCCATCTAACTAGAATAATATTCTGCAATTTAGTGCACTGGATGAATGCCTGCTCCATTAAATGAAAGACATAGCTAAAGATGCACTGTGAAACAAGTTTCTCAAACTAGTGCCATTTCATGTATAGATTATGTCCATTTCCATACAGATCCCTTTTTCACATTTTGTTTATTGTTGTGAATAGTAACATGAAAGTGCTTATGTATCCAATGAACTCCTCCTGTCTTCTTCAGTACCAATTTGAAACTAGAACCTGTTTATAAATTCATGTTTTATTATTGTAATTTTTAACAAGCTACTTGCTCCTTCAAAGTTGAATTCTCAAAATGCAAATTCTTCACCATTCCTTGCTAAATTGTGTAGGTGGTAGATTTTCCTCTTGACAGATGAGCATAAGAACCCCCTTTGTTTCTGTTCTATTGAGGAAGGTTATTCTCAAATTCTCCTTGTTGTGTTTTGGGAAATAGCTGTCAAAAATTAACTTCTGCTAATTGTAGCAACTCTAAATCACAGAAACTGAATGCATGTTTCCCATATATTGCTAAAACGTTCCTCATTGCATAACAAAGATAAATCAGTGCAAAAAATACATAATGCATGTCTTCCCCATATAGAAGGTGACAAGCTTTCACTGAGACAATCTTGTCTTGGGTGAATTAGACATTTTTAATTATACACCATAGGCTTCAAATACTAACATCAACTTATTTGTAGGAAAGGCGTGATTCTTATATGTACAGAAGCCAATTTATACACTTTGTTCTCTCCGTATATTTTTTTGCAAAAGGTGCCTCTCAATGTGTTGAACTATAACTTAGCCTCTACTTAGATGTATCTTTCTCTGGGGTTATGTACATGTTTGCAAGTAATGTGAATCAGGTTGTGAAATAGTTGGAGCTGTGGATGCCAAGTCCTCGCTGTACRTGTTTCAGTGGGTTCTTACTGGTCCCATGGACTGTGAATGCCTGTTGGGCTGGAGTGCCTTGGGTGTGGTCCTATAAGGCACCTTTAGTTTCATCCAAAAGAGGTCTAGCTCATGCACTCCAGTACAGCTCCATGATGTGATCCAGCACACAGATTGGGGGGTTGCTTCTAAAGCACATTAATTATTTGAGCTAAAACACTAATGTGTCTTTTTTGTCCGTAGAGTACATGCATACAAGTTCCTGAGAGTACTAAAACCATTGCATGTTGCTGGTGACATTTTTTAAAAAAGAAATGTGGTATTTCTTTTTGTGTGTGAAAAAGCCTGTGACATCATCTGCAGGTGGGACAGAGCACAATTGGTGGGATAGTGGTGGAGCCTGCTGAAGGAACTGCTTTAAGAACAATTTCCTGCTATTCACATAAGTGCTGCACTCTTCTTTCAGTGACATCCCTCCACTGCTCCCCTTCTACGTCACCTCAGCTTCAGTGTCAACTGTTTCCCAGCATCTGATCGGAACAGGTGACTTCAGGGTTAATGCCTTCAGAAGCCAAACATCAAAATAGTCATGGAGCGAAGGCTGTTAAATATAATAAAACAGATATATTATGCCAGGTCCTGAGCCAATTTCTGCTAATGTCTGTCCATTACCCATAGCGAAGCTATGAGGATTTACTTGAGCTGGAGACTTGGCTCACACATCTAAGCTATTCTTGAATAATTTGGCACTAATAACCAGGTTTTATATATTTATTTTCACATGCATGAGATTGACTTTTAACTCAAATGCTTGTGAAAAGTGAGCAGCCTGTGCACTGTTGTGCACAACGACCAATGCTTATTGCTGTGTGCATCTCTCGCCGCTGCCCCGGCTACGCTTGCACTGAGCTTGAGGTGTGAAACTGGGGTTCAGATCTCCTTACAGCCTGTGTGGTTGAGATGGATGTATGGGAACTGTGGTTCAAGCTCTGCTTTTTTTTATTAGTGAGAGATCAGACACTTGCCCAAAATGACGTTCAGAAACTTTTTCTTATACGTGGTGACTAATATAATGGTAGTTCTTCTGCTTACAGAGTTCTTTAATTTAGTCTACAGGTATTTCTGTCTCTCTCTTCTTCTTCTTCTTTTTTTTTTTTTTTTTTTTTTTCTTTTTTTTTTTCTTTTTTAAATCTAGAATGTTAGGCTAGGTTCATGTCTTCGTTTATCCATTAGACTTCTACTGCTTGCTGTTTTGCTAGAAAAATTATATCCCATTAATGACTACAGAATTTGGGCGAGCCTGTCCTAAAACAAGCTCCCTGTGTGTTGAGGGTTGAATAGTTGAAAGGTTTGCCTAACCAACTTTGCTGAGTGGTTTCTGGTTTGCCAGTGTGGTGATTTCGTGTTAGCGAGGGAAATGGGGTAAAATTTATCTCTGAGGGTGATGAAGAAAGCTGGGGCAGATTTCAAGTTTATCAATGAAGGAGATGTTTCGTACAGTTCAGCACAGGAGAGCTTGGTCTTTAAAGTTCACACCTTAAATTATTCCAAGATGGAGTATTAATAGGGATTAATACAATATTTAGACCTCAAGTATTTGCAACATGGGCATTTGCAGTCAAAATGCAGACTTAAACCTTGGTAAATCTCTCATCTCACCTCTGTGATGTAACGAAGACTTTAGTTTTCCAATTGTTGACATTTTATTTAAATATATGTGTTCATTATTATTTTTTCCCTTTTCATGAAATCCTGAAGACTGTGAGACTGTGGGTTTCAAGTTTCTTTTCCAGATTTCACACTCTTCCTCTTTATTCTCATTAATGCCCAGAAACGTTATCACATTTTTTAACACATTATATTAATTGAAATAATGCTTAAGTAATGGACTGGATAAAAAGATCTTGACTTGGTCCAAGAGTTTGGCAAATAATCCCTGTTACCAGCCACCCAAAATGACTTCTTTACACTTGTGCCAATTTACAGCATGTTTTGTAACATGTTGTTAAATGAAACCATTTGAAGTGACTCCCCACATCAGAGTACTGTATCACGGCACATCAAAACTAAAAAAGAACTGTGACCCAAATGCATATGCCATTTAAGTTGCCTTTACATGGGTCATTTGCAGACACTTAAATGTATTCCCATTTTTTGCCCCTCAGAATTAGGGGCGTTAGATGAAATTAAGAGAAGGCACATTTACCTTTTGGTTTTCAAGTTCAGTCTCAAAATTTCAAGCAACCATGGCATGGATGTTTGGCTGACAAAGATCCATAGTATGTTCCCTCTGCTTAATGTTCTTTAGTCTCTTCCTTTTGCTGCTGTGGAAATGTATTACTGTAATGGAGAAGTCTGTTACCTGCAGCTGTTAATTCTTACATTTTCTGCAGTTATTTTCGGGGATTTTTTTGTTAGATGAATGTCTAAGGATTAACATTTCTTCGCAGCTGCCAGTATTTCTTAAATTGTTTCTCTTTCTGTTTGACATAGTTTCCCAGGGACTTGCTTGGCTCTTGAGGTAGAATAGATTCAGATTAGGGCTGGATTTGTTCTAATAAAATGTGCAGAGACATAATTTATGACAGTTTCTGTCTTAAAAAATTTATCAGCCCCATTGACTGCTTATGCTTACTGACACAACCATCTCGAGCAGTTGGAGACAAGAGGGTTGCTGATGAGGTTAGAAGGACTTTGGGTTACTACCTTTGCCTTACCTTATCATCATCTAACCTTTCTGCTGTTTTGAGCATGGAGTAAGTTGAAACGCCTGAGAGTCCAGCCTCAGCAATGGCTTTAAGCTAATCCACTGCCATGGATCCGGGATCTGTCTTACCTTACAGCAGTGTATAACATTCCTGCCCATCTTTCAACAGCTTGGTATAGAAGGATGTAAATTTTGATACTGCTACTACTGAAATGTAAGAAATTCTTAAAGATCTTATGGCCACATTCCTTCTTCTGGCTACTGCTTTTCTAAGGAGATGCTTATGCCCTTGATGTACGCCCTTTGGATGTATTCCGCTTTTTTTCTTTTCTTTCAACTTACATGTGCTTGTGATACACAGGGAAGGTGCTTCAAGGGCAATGATACTTTGCTTGTGGCATGCAAAAAGGACTGCATGGCATCTTGCTTGCAATAAGAAGGAAAGAGGAATGTAAAGAGAATTTGAGTTGGAAGATTGAGACAGAGAAGTGTGTATTTGTACTAATAATGATAAGGCCATTCAGAGAAAACAAACGGGTTTTAAAAGTGCCAGTGGTCCTAAAGAAGCAGGTTCCTCTTGTCCCAGTCCCAATCTGTAGACTACAGAAGTTCGCCTCAGATAAGAACTTCCTTTTTTTTTTAAGGCTGTCACTGCCGYGTCTGTGAGGATCCCCTCAGAAGTTTTGCATCGTAAGGTCTTATTTCATTCTGGAATCTGCTGACATGCGTAGGAAAAACTGAACCAGCATTGATGAGTTTTGAATGACACCCTTACAGCATCAGTCTCTGAAAATGTGACAAGATGTACCAAGGGACTGCCTAGTATGCTTTATTCTCTTACTCATAACTCTATATCATGAAAATGAATGGTTTTTCACTGGACTGCAAGACGGGTTTGTTTCTGAGAGGTTAGATCTATAATTGCTTATGACTCTTTTATCTAGAAATATTTACAAATGGAAATCATCTAAATCCTGAAGATACTTACTGTGTACCCTACAGAAAATCAATGATGAGAAAWTAAAGCAGCCTGTGAGATTACCTATCATTTTCTATATCAAACTACGTTGATGCTTGTGTCAGACATGGGAAGAACAGGCCCAGAAGAAATACCCCAGAAACAGTATTTTGAGATAAGCAACCTGCATTACAAAGGCTTGATGTTTAATGCAGACCATAACTTCAAATTTTCTCATGATTAGATGGCATGATTCCTCACTCATCAGCACCGTTTTAATGCAGTTGACAATAGCCAGGCATGTAATTAGTTTACACTTAAATTTTAATTGTCACTTGCGTTTTATTTGGTCCTCCTAATATCCAAGTCATGTCATTTTGCCATGCAAAAAATAAGCTTTGATGAGAATAAAAGACTGCAATTATGGGAATGCATAGCAATAGAAATGTATTGTTGGTGGTCTCACTGTATGGTCTGTTGAAGTTGATGTCAAAAGTCCGATTAGATCAAGCTCATATTAGTTATTAGTAACGTGTCTACTCACTGACCAACCAACAAGCCACACCCTTTCAATTACACTACAAGTCAATGTGATTGTGAGTTTTCACTGATTATGTTTTTAACTCAAAAATCCTTTTTTTTTTTTTTTTTAAAAAAAAAAAAAACAGTATATAAATGTGTGTAAGCTGTACTGAAATGGACTGAATGGCAGCATTTACAATCTTCACCATTTTAATTTCACCCATTTTCCTTTCTGGATTTTTGAACTGTGCCTGTCGATAGGTTCTGTTTGTGATCAGATTTTATTTAGTGAGTGATGGATGCACACAATCAGATGTAGAAGTGTATTCTGGGAGGTTAACTGGTATAAAGGCTGTTTTGAACACTTTGCTTTCACAGAAAAATTATTTATAATGTTAATATAAGTTGGTAAAAACTTCTCTGAGCAGCACAGGCAACATAGCTGAGTATCTCTGAAGACAATTGATATGAAGCATTTAGCAAAAAGAATCTCAGAAACTTGGATTTTGTCCAGGTACATCTATTGGGGGGGGAGGAATCTTTTAAAAATTATTGTAGAGCTTTTCTATGCAGGATCTCCGCCAAGATTGGAGTCTTACATAGCCATGTTTCATATGGACAAAAAGTTGGTATTAAAGTGAGTCTCTCCTGTATATTTAAACTTGTTTGTCATGGTAGATATTAGAAATTCATCAGAATCCTAAGGGGAGTTGTCTATTCTGTCTGAAACTCTTAAGTAGACTACGTTTTGCTTTTCAGCGAAGGAAAGGGAACTTGTGGTGTTTTTCYGAAACAAGCACGCTGAATTCATCCAACAGGTTTTCTCTTCCCTACCCCCTCTTCAAGTCTATTGTATGCAATATGCCCCAAAGAAGGGCAACAAAGCTGGTGAAGGGTCTAGAGCCCAAGTCTGATGAGGAGCAGCTGAGGGAACTGGGGTTGTTTAACCTGGAGAAAAGGAGGCTCAGGGGAGACCTTATTGCTCTCTACAACTACCTGAAAGGAGGTTGTAGCGAGGTGGGGGTCGGTCTCTTCTCCCAAGTAACAAGTGATAGGACAAGAGGAAATGGCCTCAAGTTGCGCCAGGGGAGGTTTAGATTGGACATTAGGAAAAATTTCTTCACGGAAAGGGTTGTCAAGCATTGGAACAGGCTGCCCAGGGAAGTGGTTGAGTCACCATCCTTGGAGGTATTTAAAAGACGTGTAGATGTGGTGCTTAGGGACATGGTTTAGTGGTGGACTTGGCAGTGCTAGGTTAACGGTTGGACTCGATGATCTTAGAGGTCTTTTCCAACCTAAATGATTCTATGATTCTATAAAATGGAAACAGATTTCAGTATAGTTTTTCATTTTTCCTTGGATTATGAATGGTTCAGGTTAAGGTAATGGCTAGTTTGTGCCAGGTACAAGGCTCACACATTTTTTTTTCAATGGTATATCAGTTTTATATTCTTTTATATATGGGGGGAAAAAAACTTTCCATTTTGTACTTTGGTTCCCTTTTTTTGTTTTTTTCCATTCTCTGTTGTTGATCGTGGGAACACCAGTAATTTCAAAATTACTCTTGTATCACTTTCTGTTCATCTATGCTGCTGTGTTTGTTCAATCCTTTGGTGGCCTTTGCACACTCTTAAAATACTTCCTTTTCCATATCATTTCTACATTTATTTCCCTCTTATTCTTTATCTAGCCCAAAGCATCCATCCCACTGCACCCCTTCTCTCTGCTTGACTGTGCCTTGCTATTGTAACAGTAGTGGTCTGTATCTGACACTTTCAGATTACAGTTTATCCTTCCTCTTAAAGATAGCTGCTTGGCAGAGACTACAAAGAGCTCACCAGGTGTTCTAGGTTCACTGTGGAAAATGGTTTCACACGGTTGTTGTAGATTCCCATGATCTTGAAACAGTTGAGTGAATGAATGGGAAACTGAATCTTTCGTGGCTGATGTAGCTTTCATAACTCCTATTGCTTCTCTGTCTCGTGATACCTAGTAACTTGAGATCGCTTACCACATTGAATTTGGGGCGATTTATTGTTTTGGACACACCATTATGCTTCCTTCTTCAGGGTTTTTGAGTAGAAACTTGGGTTTAGTCTGTGTTTCTGACCCATGATGGGAATGGTTTTAGCGCACCACCGCCGTATTAGGACTGTGCAAGCATTCCCAGTCTAACGTTCAGATAATACAGCCTTCTGTAAACTATCCCATCAGGTCTGGTTTATGTGCAAATCACAAGCTTTACTTTTGCAAATGGTTCCAATTTTTGTGCGAGTGATCAAAGGCTTGTGGCACAACGGGATCACTTACTCCAGAGATGTGTCTGGATCAAAGGTTAACATTTTTTGCATGGAATATTCATTTCTAGCATTGGTTGAACAGTGTACAGTTTAGCTGGGAGCAATGGTCAGGGATACRTTATCCTTTAAGAAATGAAAGAAAGTAATGCCAAGCAGAGAATTACAGCACATGACTTAGCAAGGCCAAGAAGAAATGGTGGTGAAACTAAATCAAACAGAAGGGAAGCTGGTCCAAAGAGATAATGCAGCAAAGGTGATGTGAGACATACGGAAATGTAATTTTGATAATTGAAAGAAAGGAACAGTGTTTCTATCTAAGACACACAAGCCATAACGCCAGAACTTTGCACAACCCAGTCCGACGGAGCATAGCTCACGCAGACTTAACGAGGCCGCGCTCGTGTTCCATCTGGGCTGGGATCTGCCCCTCCGTAAATCCCTGCTGCTTGAGCTCACTTGAGATGAGCGAGCCCTGGGTGGACGGGGAGGCTAGCTTCACCAGGTAGCTGGAGTAGCAGTCACCACCCACTTGGCTGTGTGGCAGTGTCCCTGGAAAAGGCAAACTTGATGCCTTTGCTTAGCGCTATTCCCACGCATGCTTTGGGGGCTCTCCATCTCTTAACAGGAAGACTTTTTTGGCCTCGTTTGGTGGACGCACAAATCTTTGCCCAAGCGCTCACTTGGTGGGTTTTCTTTGAGGGATTTATGGTTCTTCCCCCGCATCTCAAGTAGCTTGGTTGCATAAATGGTTTGAACGTTGAGATTAAAATACAAATTGTGACAGTTTAGCGAACTGAACCACACCACTTAATTATTATTTTTTTGTCTGGTTTGAGTGTTTAGCCCTGGAGAGCATATTGCTACACCATACAGAGTTATTGGCTTACAGTGTACTGATTTCTAGTTTGACTTCATAGGGTCTTTTGGACTTTAGATGGTATCCTTATGCGCTACAGAAAAAGCAATCTCTGCTTCTTTTCTCAAGCATGTACTGATGTTGTTGCTGGGCAATCATTAGCTTAAATTTCATTTGCAAATAAATAAATAAAGCCAACTTCTCATTAATAAGAAATCGGTATGTGTGCAAGTCTGTTCTTTTAAACACTCATAACTCAGCCAAATAAAAACATATTTTCCACCGGACTACCAAAAGGCACATGTCCAACCTAGAAAGTGCGTTTAATAACTTCCCCCCTTCTGCTGCTATTTTTTTTTTTTTACATTGACATTAATCTCCTGTGCACATTTGGAATTTGGAATGGAGTCATTTTCTAACTGCAGTGCTTCCAATTTTAAATATTCTGTTTCCTTTCAGTTTTTCCAAGCAATTCAAAGATTAGTAACACTGTAAAACATCTAAAAGCATGCTGGAAGTTTCCTGCTGCTTCAAGTGTTGTGTTATGTTATCTTTGGAATAATTTTAAGGTCCCACTGGTGTAGTATAACAAGTTATTATGTCATGGAGCTTATTAGTATGCCTATGGGAAACATTAATTCACACTGACATCATACTACGTTTTTCAATAAATCAGGGGKTTTTTTTTGTTTGTTTTTAAGAAATGATGATTTTTTTAATGAAAAGAAAAAGCGATCAGATTATTTTTCATATGTGTTGGGATGTGAACTGAATGACTTGGAAGATATGTGTCATTATCTCAGCACTGGCTTCTGCATTGTTGTAGGGAATGGAAAGAGCAGGGTTTTGGGTGGTTTGAAAGATCTTTATTTTTCTAGCATATAGATGTTATTATAAAAGACTTTTTACTCTATGATTAGCACAGCAGGCTTAAATTGCCTGGGCTCTGGTCATTATTATTTCTGTAATCCCAAAAGTTTATGATATTATTCAGGATCTAAAAAAATGACAAAGTAGACTTAAATTTGGTAAGGATTTAATGTGTGATGCATTCCTTTTGGAGCTGAAAAGTCTGTTTTTGTTGACACAGAGAACTGAAAAATGACCACAGACCACAAAGGTCCCGAAGCGTTGCCAGGGAAATGTATAAAAAGGGAGCTGCCCTTACTGTGCTGTCTGTATGCAATTGATTTTATTCACATTTCCCAGCTATACTGTTACTAAAAAAAAACCAACACCTATTTAAGCTGTTGATTTGTCTTAAGGATGATGAATTAAACTACAAATTGAATTTAATTTCCATAGGATAGCTAAATTATTATTATTCCATTAAGGCATCTGGCATTTTATGAGCATTAATTGACTACCCAGATACGTAACTGCAAAGGCAGTTGCGTAGTTGGAGATCGAGTGACGGACCCTTTCTTACGTGTACCACACAAACTTTAGGGATTGCAGAAATAGTAATGACCACAGTTAATTCCCGCTTGGGTTTGGTTTGCCTGCGTTAATGCACGCCGCTTTGCTGTTGCGAATGCATCACAGGGTGCTTGCTGAAAATTTGGGCCTCCACACCAGTGGTATTTTAGCTTGAATAAATTCACTATAGAGCAATGTTTTGCATGTGGGATATATTTCTTGGTAAGTGCTGCTCACCACAATCAAATCATGAAAGCTCTCAGTGTTTCTAAATAAAAGGCCAGTTATGACAAGTGTGAGCCTATTCTATGAATAATGTTGATCCATGCTCTAAAAAATATTTTACGGGAAAGATTTTTGGCATATCAACCTTTCACTGCGGAAGGGCTGGGGTTATTCCCTCGGACTCAGCAGCGCACCGGAGGGGTTACAAGGCTTCACTTTCAGAGGGGTCTTGTGGACCAGGTGGTTGGATGTGTGGCTGGTGTGAGATGGTGTCTGTTTGCAGTCAACAGGATAGACACACTTAGAAGTTTAGCTAATGCTGTGGGAAATCAAATTAAAGTAATAAAGTTACAGGCATGATATACCCGTAATATTAACCTCAAGTTTTCCTGAATCGAGTCACCTTAAAATAGTAAGATTAACCTCAAACTCGAATGACAAAACGAAACCTGAGTGGATATGTAAAGGCACTCACGTTTTCTAGCTCTCTATGAAACTGAAGGGTGGAAACTCGGTAGAAGGCTGTAATCCTTAGATTTTGGCAGCAGGTGCTTAAAGCAAAACATAAAATACTGAAAGTTTTATGAAGAGTCTTAAGAGATAGCAACGTTGCCTGCACTGAGGTGTTTTCTTTCTCTTGGTGACAAACCCTAGGATGGGTGTCGTGTACCAATGTGTTCCTTGCCAAGGAACTGTTTACTTCCAGTTATTTTCCGTCTAATAACAGTGATAAAATTCAGACATTTTAAGGCATGAGGTGGGATGCCTGGTCCCTTCATCTGCTCTGCGAACTCTTCTGGCTCATGGATATTTTATAGTAATTCTCCTACCTGGAAGAGGGAGTTTGGGCAAAGGCGGTTTCTGTAGTCTTTGCTGGCTAAACCTAGGGAAAAAAAGTACTGCTGTATGTCTTTCACATCCCGAAGTGATGTACCGCCAGAGGACCGTTGTCTTTCTGCACAAGAAAAGGGGCAAAAATCACATGAAGTGGTGAAAGGACATGTTTTACAGTGTATCACCATGTGCGTGCGTGTCATGTCCAGGACATCAGCAAAAGTTTTGCTGGCTTACTTTACCCATTTAACCTTCTTATTTCTCTTCATGTTTCTTGCTGTTGTCCACCACAATTAGCAATATCCTTCCACTAGTTTTCAGGCACCTATTACTGCCCAGGGAGCTGCAGAGACTGTCTCTTCACACACTGGGATGCTTTCAGTAAGAGGGAAAGCCTGGACTTGTAGTTCCTGAAAAGATTATGGAGATGGTCCTAGAGAGGCTAAGGCTAAATGTACAGTCCTCTGTAATAACTCCCAACTATGTTGTTATAATTAAGTTATGATCCTTCCCATCCTTAGCCTTTGCTGCTGTCTTCCCTGATTGTTTTTTATATTTGAAGTACATTTTAATGAGTTAGTGCTGATTAGCCCACGTGCCCAGTAAGTGGAAAGCCCTGCTGTCCGTTTGGTACGGTGGCAAATGATTGGTGGTATGGACTGAACACATAGGAGGAAGAGGAGTCCTTGGAATGAATAACTGCTTTTTTGGTTTTCATGCTAGTACAGCCAAATTACATTAATTAGAATTATTTTTTTTTTAGAAGTAGTTAACTCTGGTTAGTTTTTCTGTGACTCCTTCCTCTCCCTTCCAAAAAATGAGTGGTTAATTTTTCCTAGTATGGTGCCTTTTGATCATTTTGACAAGGACATGACGATGTTTGATATTGAAGTTAAGAAAGACTTAAGAAATTAAATAAATCATTAAAAAAAGCAGACATTAGCTATGAAAGTGACAAGCATATTATCTTAGTATAGTTTCTGAGCCATCAGGAGCAGAAAGGTGGCAATTTCTATTCTGGGCTTAATTGCCAGTCTTGTCCATAAATGCAAGAAGTGCCAAAAGTCCCACTGCCTTTCCCTGGCAGCAGCCCCGGAGCCAGCCCGATGCTTGGTCATGGAGCATCAGACCAGCTGAAGGAGGAGGACGGCGCTCATAAGAAATACAGCGTGGTAATCATCTTTATAGCCTTGCCTGTGGCAAAGGATGCTGGGGAGGAGACATCCACGCAAAGGGTTTCCTTCCCACAGCCTGCAGAAAGGCATTGACTGAAGTGAGCAGGATCTCCTGGGAGGAGCAGGGCATCATGAAAGTGGATTAGGGCTGCAAAGGAGGCCAGGAGAGACACCTTCTATTCTTCTATTTTTGTAGTTTCACTTGATGCCGTTTTCCATCCGTATACTGCCATGTATGGAAGGATTATAGTCTCCTGCTGGAAATCYCTTTGTTTTCTTTGGGTGGAACAGACTGCAAAACCTCACTTCTCTAATCATGAGAATGTCCTCAGATGCTGTGGGATACTGAAAGGCCAAATACTGTATCAAGGGCTAGAAGGAACAATTATAAATGTTAGGTTATGAATATAGTGTTTGTGGCAAGTATCTACTTTAGCAACAGTGGTAGAAGATAAACAACCAGCACTGAAAGACTGAAGAAAGATGATGAATATACGTATATATGACAGGAAGATCAATGAAAGTACAAAGCGGCTTAATTTTATGAAAATATAAAAATGCACTTCTTTTACTAACCTAGATCAGAAGAATTTTCATGCATTATATTAAGCAATTTAAACCAGAATTTGCCAGTCAGTTTGGAAGCAAGTTTTAACACAAGTCAGTATCACTGTGTGATGTCTTTTAAAGTATGTCAGCCTTATTCTATACTAAAAAATTAACTGGCTATATAATGATTTACATAGTTTAAAAACAATTGCAACATTGGACATGAAGGCATAAAATACAGTTTTACTGTGTTTATTTCTCGTAACCAACAATGCAAAGAGAAAAGCAATGAGAATGATGCACAGGAATACTATTTATTTCTAAAAAAGGTACAAATGGAATAGCACATTTCTGATTTGTATCCATCATTTCTGATAAATACTAGAATCCCAGGGAAACAATGTATTATAAATGGTCAATGTCAGGCCCTAAATATGGCACACTAAATCCACACATACAGGTCATAATCTTCATTTTTTTTCCTAGGGATGTGTCTGTACGTGGCAAAGTAAAGATCAAACCCCATAAAATACATCATTTATATGCCACTCCGTTATAGAACAGCATGGACATCGTTAATGAGAAGCGCTGCTAAAAGAATGTTTCCGTGAGTTTGTTTCCAGGCACACTGTAGCAAAAAGGAAATGTCCCCTGGGAATTAAATAGTAATAAAAATGTTGGGGGGGCCAGGGGAGGTTAAGAACAAAAAAAAAGAACAAACACAGTACTTGAATTTTTCCCCTTCTACCAGTTCATCAGCAATTGCAACAGCTTGAGGTAAAGAATTTGCAAAACACACATGGAGAGCTTTTTGCCTCTTATTTTTTTTAATCTCTGAAGTCCAACGGTGATGATGAAGGTAGCTGTGACATTTGCAATTTTCCATGCACCAGCCCATTCCATTTTCTTCCCTGGTGCCACTTACATGGTACAGTAAGCCTCCAGCATTGACAATAATTATAGCCCGAATAAAATGAAGAGGGTAATATGAACAAAGCTCTGCTGTAATTGCCTTTTCATTATTTGCTAACAGTTAGTTATTCAGTCACAGGGAAAAAATTACACAGTAATTGGTTGACAATAGGAAGCTAAAGCTAAATTCCAGAACTATGCTATTTTTGCGTGTTGGTCTTTTAGACCTTTTATTCATATTTTGATTAAACAGCTAGAGCATTAAAGTGAAATATAAATGTAGCCTTGGTTCAGATTCCATAACATTAGTTTCCACCCCACACAATTTTCGTTCAGTTTTGAATTTTAAGCTATCACATATGGCAGCCCTGTAAATATTGTAGCCTATTGACTTTGAAATACAGATTTGCAACTCTCATTCACTTAGTTTAACAATAGCAAAGAATCCCTTTTTCCTTAATGCTTTAAAAAAGTGTCCAGTGTGACTGTGTGCAAACAATTTAGTAGTGCAGTTCTGCCTTAGTTTAGATATTGAGGTGGAGGAACACCAGTCTGAATGTGTATTATATTTTATCTGAGTTTTAAACAACAAAACATCTTTAGCAACCAATGCTGTTTTGTAGGTGTGGGTCTAAAAAGCAGTGTGATGGACTCCTATGTGATGAGTTAGGCAGGAGTACCCTCTCAAAGCCACGTGTAGGATTTTTGACCCAGCGATGTGCAACTATTGCAGTTGGATTCATTTGCTTCTGATACTTATTTTGCTAGCCTTTATCTCTTTTATTTTCTTTAATCTTGAGTTTTACGTGAACTCTGAGTTGCAGCTGAAGCTTCTTCATTGTTTTATTGTTTCAGTTGTTTAAAATATGTGTGTTTAATCACTACTGTTGCCCCAAATTGGCAAAGGACTGCTAAGTACGTACTGCTGAAGCTGGTTTACCTGCTTGAAGTTCAGCGTTTGTTTAAATTTCATGCTTATTTAATGCCACCATGCATTCATCAGAAATCCAGGTGTTACACATGATAACGCTGAAAAAGGTAGGTCAAATTCTATGGGTTTTGTATTTATTGTAATGCATAAAATGGCTTTGTGGAAACTACCCTGGATGGTGCTAAATGTGCAAGGCTGTAACCTAGTGAAAAGTTTTCATTCCTAATTCTTTGCTGCTGTACCTGCGTTGTCACTTGCGATGGGTTGCTCCCCGTAAATGTGTGGTTGATGGGCTTCCAATGACATATTTTTTTCCTTGTTTGTTATTAAGCCTTTAAAGGGGAGCAGACCCTAGGGGCTAGACTGATGACTGAAATAAGTATATTTATTTCATCAGACATTTAATTAGAATAACTTTTTCCTATAAAGTGTAATTATTAGTGTTTCAGCAAACAGGTATTTTCAAGTCTCTCAGGTCTAAATTACAATATAACAATTTAGAGCTTTGGTTATATCAGAAATGAGGAATTGCTGTGCCCCATATTCTCAGGTAATGTTGTGTACCTTTAAAAAAGCTCAAACTCCAGCAAAGCGATTGCTGGAGGACGAAAAAATCCTGCCGAAGCTGAAACCAAACAAATGTAAGTTAAAGCACGGTTACAATAGAGTCTTTGAAGAGTTCAGTTCTTATCACACTCGGCTGCCTCTCGGCAGGCCCCGGAGGATGGCCGGGGAGAGCCCRGTCAAGGTCAGCGCGGTGCAGAGCTCTGCCCCGCGGGGTGGGCTCAGCAGCTTGCTTCACCAACCGGCTGGGAGCGGGGCTGTCGTTCTAGCCGAAAACAAACAACGGAAGCCCGTTCCTGGGCGTTCCATGAATATAATCTGTAAGGCAAAGCCGTGCCTTGTTATTCTGGGCCTGATCCAAATGGCAGTGAAATCAATGGAAATCTTCCTGCTGGGTTCAGCAGAYGCTGGATGGGGTCCTCCGAAGCGAAGCACCGAAGGAAGTGCCGGCAATAAACAAATATATCCCATCAGCCCCCTTCTGATGTGTATTTCATACTTTGCCCTTACTTTTATTTCGAGTCCTAGATCTTTATTATAATCAGTCAAAGTCCTGGCTTTCAAGTTGTGAATGGGCATCATAATTATCTAATGCAACTACTCCAGAAATCAGATTAGTAATTAGCTGAACCAAACTGATTGGTGTGACTTCCTGAATGCATCTCTTTAATGTTGAACATTTGCTTTGTGCTTGAAGGATTTGTTTGTGTGTTTCTTGTGTGTGATGAGAGCTTTTCTGTAATTAGCTCCTGGGGGACAGCATATTCTAACAGTTAAAGAATAATTGCAGCCCTATGAAATGTGAAATGGCTTGGGCTGGCTTTTGTTGCAGCTTAATTGTATGCAACAAGTACAGGAGGCTTTTCATTTCACATCATGATAGTAAAGATGTAGCTTTCATAAATAAAGAAAGGAATTTTGTACAGTGGTAAATAGTCTCTAATATGTTAATTTTGCAGAAAAAAACAAAACAAACAAAGCACATTTGAGAATTCTCAGTGTTATTGAAGTAGATGTTCATCATTGTTTCATTAGCTTGTAGTTTCTATGTATGATTTTAATGAAGGGGAAAAGGAAGAGAAAAATAAGTGTGGCAGTAAGACGAATGACTTGGTGGTCAGTCTGAAGCAGCTCGTTTTCCTTTGAAATAAAAATTTAAATGCTTTCTCTTCTGAAATTTCATGGCAAAAAAATTGGGTTTTTTGGACAGCAGTTACAACAGTGCTCTGGTAAAATTCGTTTGAATGAAAAAAGAAACTTATTATTCAATACCTTTTTTGAAAAAAAGGGGGGGGAAGTGTTATTTTCTCCTGTTCATACGTGGGCGTGTTCTTTCTTTGCCTGTAGGATATTGTTGTGCACTGTTCCAAATAATTGCAGCTGCCCCTCTTACCTTGCTGGACGCTTGTGATCACCAGCGTCACTTGCCTTATGGCTCAGTTCCTGTCGGAGGACTGATTTGGGGGTACCACACTGTCTGTAGCAGGGGGCCCTTGTGTGCTCTTCCAGGTAGCCTGAGTTTGCTGACTGTTAGTGTGGTTTGTGCCTAATGCCTATAGATAGCATTGCTAGATGCTACTCACGGGAGGGCGTTTTGAATGCAGAAGGTTTTCAATCCGGTACCCAATTTACTAGCCGGGAGACAGATGCATACATCCTTGCCGTTCTGCACATTCAGAATTATGAGTACTAATTCAATATTTATTGATACCTAGTTGATATTGTTCAATTATCAGCACTTCGTTCTGTGATTGTAAGCTGAATTATCGCTAGATTAAATATAGCATTCATGCATATTTTTTTCCCTTTAATCAAAAGACAAAATTGTATAAGTCTGAGTTGAGGTTAATCATCAAAGCTCCTGAGCCATCCTTACCATAGACAGCATTGCTACAGTACATCTATAATCGTCATCCATTCCTGTGGTTGGTGGCATGTAGCATTTATTTATTTTTTCAGTAGAGATGACAGTGATGCTGGAGTCTCATTGTCATCTAGATCTGATAACCGCGAATCATTTTGATATGGTTCTGAGGTAATCTACAGCGTCAGACTCTCAATGTCATCTTGTCACTACCACTTCTTTCCATAGCATCGCCATAGGCAATAGCTCTGCTGCTGCTTTTCCTTCAGGGGTTTCCCTGCAGAGGCTACAGATCGTATGAGAAGTCACCACAGGAGTTGTGCGTCCCCGGTAACGGGAGGAGAGCAGAACTGTGTCCCCTGTAGCGACCCTGCAATCAGCTCTCCCTGGGCTTGGTCATGGCCGAGGTTCACCGCGATGCTTGGTGGGAGACAGGTCTGTGAGATGCTGCTGCTTTTCCTTTGGCAGCATCTCAGCAATTTGATGTGCAAGTCCTCAGCCGCTGCATTCCTCTCACCCAGGGGGAAAGGGCGAGCGTCCTGCTCACGCTCCGCCTGCGCTTCCCTTGGGTGTTGAAGCAATTCCGATAAGAAGCAAAGCATTTATTTSTCCAACCTTGTGTTTTTACACTGCTCCCCCCAACACAACAAATCCTCAATATAGCTGTTGAATTGCTGTTGGTTTTGCCATGAAAAGTCCTTCGACAGAGGAAGTGAGAGCAGTGGGTGACCTAGTAATGAGAATTAAATTCTGCCTATGCTGAAGGCTCTTAGTAATCGGCAGTAAAAAACTCTGAATATGTGCTTGCTGTGTCCTGCTACCTTACATACTTTGTATTTTTCTGTGCAACGGATGGCCGAAAGTGGTTCAAACAGTGCAGCTTGTGTGTCTCCCCAGTGGCATAAGTAGGAATGGCTCAGAAGAAAGGTTGATTTAACGACGAAGTTATTTTTGTTTAGCCAGTGATGTTATAAAAATAACATTCTGCAGATGATAATATGAATTTAGTCTTTTGTGGGAATTTTGCATCTATTTGAATGAAAACGTTATCAAAATGATGTTAAATTAATTGTTAGTATTTTCTAAACAGAAGCCTAGTTTTTGGTGAACAGGAATGTTTAGCTTCTTAAAAACCTTTTACAAAAATCCTGGAGAATGTTGCTATGAAAGTAGTTGAAAATGGTCTGTTTTGAATGTCTTTTCAAGTTTCAGACTGTGTTTCAAGTTTCAGACTGTGTTTAGGATGCTAAAAGTAAATGGGAGAGGTGATTGTCTTAAAGTACCTCTTTAAGTTCTGTGCTTACTACTGCTCATCCTGAAGGAGAATGATATTCACTCTTTTCTCAGAGGACTAGTAGGAAAACCCTCTGAGAGAAGTTAAATGTGTGGTGTGTCCTGGGCCTATAGGTGAAAATAACTTTTACTAAATACAAATTACTATAATTTCCAGCGAACAGTCATCTTGGCCCGAAGAACCATATTTGTCTTGATTTGCTTATGGAAAATTGACCTAAGACTGTACCTAATTCTTTAAAAAACCACAATTCTGCTTATAAACAACCCTGATAATGTGATAGGTGACTTGTCATGAAACAATCTGTGGGAAGAATGAAGTATAAACTAAAAGGGAATTTTTCTCCCATTAACTGGCTTCATGACAAAAGGTTATTGACTTGACAGCACTTAATTGCTTGTCGTATTTTTTTTTTCCTCTGAAACAGTGTGGTTTATTAGTTTCCATGAAGGAGGCAGCGGTGGGGCCACAGTTCAGATGTGGTGGGACCTGCTGATTCCCGCCGAGCCCTGTAAACCCCTTATCTACTTCTACAGCTGGGTTCAAAAGAGACCACTTGGCAAGTGACTTGTTTAATGTCACGCAGTATTGTAGTTGACTAAATACTTGGAGAAGCGCAGGGTTTTCCCAGATCCCTAACTTTATATTCACATTTAAATAAGTAGAGAGTTGAGAGGATTCAGTAGAGGCTTTTTGACTATTACAGTACAAAGATGCAAGCGTTAATTTTAACCAATAGAACAATCTGAAAAATTCATATCTGGTAGGTTAGTCCAAGTTTCTGTCTTACTGAATTGCATTGGAATAGAGGGACAGGATAACTCTTCAAGTGCTCAGTTATGCCACAAGACAGTGATTACTTCCAGCAGATATATAACAAGATGATGAATGGGATTTTTCCAAACTTGAATTTCTTCAGTTAAATAAGAACTTGTTGAAGTAGTGTGCACTGGTGGAAAGCTGGTCAGTCCATAAACCATAGGTATTACTTCTCTTTCCGTCTAGTTAGGAGCATAAACAATTGCATCATTGCTATTTTTAAATATTCTCTGACGTGAAAATGAATACAGAATTTGGAGTGCGTGCTTAAATTTCATTTGACATCTCATAAAGTCAAGACATGACCATCATAGTTCAAACTTGTAGAATAACGTCCARCACTAATGTCATCCTTTAAAAGGCACCGCACTTTTTTTCTGCTAACATAAATGTAGCGTAAATGTAAATATGACCGAGCGTCTGATAGCATAAGTAGCATAAACTGTTTCTTAGTTTACCTATGGGGAAAGCCTTCGTTGCTGTGTAGCTGGGTTGATAAGTGTGTTACTGAAGTCACTCAGGTAGGTACCACGGGCTAAGAGCAGCCGTTTTACTGCCTTTCCCTAGAAAGAATAGTTGTATTTGTCTTTACTTAATCTTTCTAAACAAGAGGGTCTTAGCTAGCTGAAGCCAATGAGAAACTTACCATTGACTTCAATAGGTTTTGAGTCGGTTCTTTAAGTCGTTAATATTTGTTACATTTTGACATGAGTATATTTGCACTCAGGAGGTGGCAATCAAACCTGGATTTTTTCCTTAGGTTACGTAGTGCTTATTTTAGTGTGCTCTTAATACGTCCTAACAATTATTCCTTCCTGCGCATGGAGCATCCACATGATTTGTGTTTCTTTTCAGTATTTAAAACTAATCTTTGTTTTCTCAGGCTTTTAGGTGGGACACTTACCTTAATCCTCTTATGTTTGTATGCCTTGAAGTCATGGCGCTTTGTATGATTTAGGATTTCAAGAGCCTGACTTAGAATCTTGAGGTCAGCTTGACCTTCTTTGTTGGGTGGTATTTTTTTTTTGCTACCACAATTGTGAGTCATTCTCAGAACTTTTTCTGAGCCTCCAGCCCCAGTTTGCTTTCTTTGTCTCCCCCCAAACACATGCACACAGTTTTTTCTTTGTTTTTTCCTTTTCTTTTGTGGCCTTACTACCTGCCTGTGATGTGAGGTTGTTTAGCAATTAAAAATATCCATCCTATCTTAGCGTCATTCTATTTTGAATCTGTATCTTTTGCCTTGTTAAGGACTAACATTTCACTATGCTAAACAAGTAGGGCATAATATTCTCATTTTGTAATTCCTTTATGATTGGGTTATCGTGGTTTCATTGGTTTATCGAGTTGCCCTTTAGTGTGCATGAAATATTTTTTCATTTGATCCTTTCAGGGAAAAGAGCATTGTTCATCTGAAGTTAAGAAAGCAGAGGGCATTGGTCGTTTCCTGAATCAACTACAACATTATCTTTTTTGTGTGTGTTTGATTCATACAACTTACTAGTTATGACTTCACTCAAATTTTTACCTTTTTGGCTGATAACCAGGTCTTAGGTTTTTATAATACCAGAATATAGTCAGCTAAGACAAATTGATTCAGACAGTTGTCACAGAAGTATTTAGCTAAAATTACTTCAAAAGTTTTACACTGCTTGACATTGCAGTACTGTCTTTGAAGTGTATACCCTGAAAAATATTTGTTATTAACAATTCCAGACAGGTGTTTCACCAAAGACATGTGAAGATGTGTAGAAGAAGAGATTAATATTTTGCAGTAGGTTTAGCCTCTGGAGGAAATATTTGTCTTACTTGTTTGGAATTCCACTTGTCATTTCACCAAAAGCTTTGTTCGCAGTCAGGTTTTGTTCTGAACAAGTGAAATTAAACTGTATTTGGTCATAAGAACGAGCACGACATATGCTTGGGTGTTATTTAAATAGCTGCTGTGAGATAATTGTAAGGCAATCTTTTACAGGCTACGGTTCTGCTTTTACGATACTTAAAGCAGGGTACCTAAAGCTTGCAAGTAGAAAACACTCAAGTTGGGATTAAAAACACTACCAAGAACCGCAAGAAAGAGCCTACGTTAATGCCGCTGTCTTTGAGATCCATCCCACCTGCGAGAAGCCCCCGGAGTCTGGAGGGGGCCGGGGCGGGCGACGTGACATCCAGCCCTGGCTCCGAGGTGGGTCAGCGGGGCTGGGGACATCCTTCTGCAGCCGCCGCTCCGGGCTGCTTGCTGTTCCCCTGCCTTACGGGAGTGGTAAGGGGTGGTGGCTGATGCGGGGGGCTCGCTGTGCTGGGTAACGAGCCTATGTGTTGTAAACCAGTCTGCTTCAGAGCCCTGAAAGGCTTTAGGACTACACGAGACAGGTGAGGGGCAGGAAGGGACCAGTCATGGAGGTCAAGATGCTGCAGGTTTGCAGCTGGAGAGAGGAATAAGCCTGTGTACTGATTGCCCGTGCTGCTGGACCGTGCTGCTGAACCTGCTAGGCTTAGATAAGTGTCTAAGGCTGCGGCTGAATCACAGCCTCGCTACCTGTTACTTTTTGTGATTATGAGAAAGGAAATTATTTAAGATACTAGAAGGGAAGCGATAAATAAACCTATTTTGATTTGGACACAAATATAAACTATTCTGGTGAGGCRGTGTCATACAAATTGCTACATACTCTTAGTAGGTCAAATTAAAAAGAAATTAAGCGTGAGTTCCCGGTTGTCAAGGTGTGACAGGTTTTAAATCTCCGCTTTTGGGTGGGGGTATTCTGCAACCTGCTTGAAATACAGTATTTCTGTGCAGACTAGCGTTAGGCGTTTGGGAACACCGCCTGCTGGTGCAACGTTTATTGGCGATGGAAGGCATGGAGCGCAGGAGATAGCTGCTGAGATCAAGAGAAGCAAGGACTTCGTGGTGGTTTTTTGGTGGTTTTGTTGTTTTTTTTTTTTTTTCTTTCTTCCTCCTTTCCTGAGCACAATGTGTAGAATTTGGGTGGGTTATTTCATTTCTGCCGTGCCCTGCTGTGTGAGGAAGGGGTGCAGCGAGTGTCCTCTGATTCCCTTCGGCGAGCAGTCCTCATCCCCTCCTGACACGACAGGCTTTGTGCCCGGAGTGAAGAGCCTGCTCCTGCGCGGGGACGAGGTGTGGCTGATGAGTCCGAGATAAACCCTCGCACAAAAAAGGCACTGTGTCGCTGAATGGGTTTCCAGTGTAGCTCTTTAATTTCATCTCTTGGAAATGTTTCTCCTCTTTCATCCAACTGCCTTTATCTTAACTTCTGATCTGAGGAAAGCAGCAGCCTTTCAAATTGAACAAACCGTGTTTCAAATAGGCTCTTCTGCTTGTGACAAGATGTACCTCATTTTCTCTGCAAGCCCTCAGCAAGGTCACACCTTTTTAATTTATTTTCTGTAAGAAAAATCTAGTTGCATGATAGAACAAGGCCAGATCTATCTAGAGGTCATTTCTTGAACTAGTCATAAAGTAGAATAGGATTAGAACCATTTAATATCCCAGAACTTAACAAGCATAGTTCTTTTAAAATGTAGGCTTCATATTTATAAAGCAACATAAATAGCTGCTCTAAGTTGTGGCCAATTCAGTTATAATAAAGGGAATATTTTAGATTTTTTTCCCCTTTTTACTACGAGAGTGACCTTTCTTTTCCTTTTTTCCTTTTTTTCCTTTTTTCTTTTTTTTTTTTGTTTTTATAACTACTAGACATAAAATTCTTAGTACAACCAGATGGTGCCATAACTTGTATTTTTTTTTTCCATTTCTGAAAGCAAATCATTCTGTTTTCATCTAGAAATAATTTTTGCACTAAAAATGTGGATATTCTATTAATGTGTATTAATACAGGATTAACACAAGTTTAACAGATTTTGTTATTTTTTCAGCAACGGGAAGGTACTGATCTGCATGCCGCCTGTGTGTTGGTGTAGGAATTATGAGATAGGTTTCTGAAAGGCATTAGTTTCCAGTCTCATCCTTAGACACATTGCTTGTGCAATATTTACCAGTAGGGTAGTGCTTTTTTTAACCAAAATTTTACGGCCATTTTTTGTTAGATTTCTCATACTTCCCAGAGAGTTGTTTCCTATAAACCTGGCTGTTTTCATCCATATTTTCAAATACCAGCTCTCAATGGGCAACTTCAGCTTTTCACATGCTGGCATTGTTTCAACAAGTGGTGTATGAAAGAGAGAGAGATATTTTACTGGTGGAGATGCTGGAGACCTTTGCAGCGGTGACGGGCAGAGCCTAGGTCTTGCCCAGGTCTGGGTATGGAAATGTCGCGGGGCTCTCGGGGCTGTCCAGGTGCCCTTGCTGCTCAGGTTTTCTTCTCGTCAAGTCCATTATGTCAAAGGCCTAGCTAAACTTCTTCGTTTTACATCACAGATGCAACAGACCGTAACATCTCCTCCTAAGTGCTTCCAATCCATTTGACTGACGTGTATGCTCACTATACGTCTATCTGCTCAAAGTTTTGATGAAAAAATATTGAAAAGGGCTATGTGTACATGTGAGGTAGCTGGTTTTCTTAAGGATTTTTTTTTTTTTTTTTATAATTGATAATGTCATGATTGCACTATGACCGACTACCATTCATTCTGTATACATGTTGAAGTATACGTGCACCACATTTAAATGCTGTGCAAAAAGGCGACCTGAATGCTCTGAAACTGAGGCAGGGATCAAAGACATTCTTGAGCTCTGACAATAATGTGCTGTGTGACGATGATTAACTTGTGTATCACTGTGCAGTGTGCAGCTCTGCCTTACTAAATTCCTCTTGTATGGGTAAAATAATAGTGCTGATTGACATCACCATATGTGGTGAGGATTATTTATTAATAGCTACAAACATTTTTTGACCACTCAATAGGTATCGTTATTTTCAGTTGAACATAACTCATATTTTGATTTGTATGACTAAATTTACACTTACATGGAGACTGTTGGGAAAAATTACTATAGTCCCACAGTAATTTATCAGCATTCAGTAATACTTCATGGCAAATGGAGGCCTTTTCTAATAAATTTTATATATTAAAATACCATGCAGAATTTTAGAATATTGGAATAATACCAAGAGTGTTTGTTAAAATAACAAGCCCTCAAATATCAAAGGAATACAGAAAAGGAATTGGAACATTGCTCTTTTCAAAATTAAAGTGATATAGGGTATGTCTTCATGCTTTCCTATGAACGTTAGTTCTACATTTAACAGAGCATAATCAAGGACAAATGTTTTTTTGAGGGTTAATTCCTCCATGTGTGAGAAATCAGGCTTAAAATGCAGCTGTGGTCAGAATGTCGACTAAGCAGAAACAGTCTCATCTTTCTCTGTGAGACTAGTTTTTTTAATTTTGAGTCCAATTTGATAAGTTTACTAATAAAATCTGTGGTCACCTTTCTTCTGGCTAGCCTAAGGAGCTCCCACCACCAGGGCAAAGTGAGGTGACTCTGCAGGAATGTAGGTGTGACTTGGCTCGCATGAGCAGTCCAGCTGATCTGAATGAGGAGCTTCACCTCTGAGGCTGAACAAGTAAAATTATATCTGCACATAAGCCTTTGCAGAATCCGAATCTTGGTCTGGTATTGCAGGGAGGACATAATTACAGGATTCCATCATTCTGTTTCAGAGTTTCCATTAAGAGTGTAATAGCACTGAAGTTATAGATGTTTGTAAAATAATTGTTTAAAATACCGTCTCCAGAATATCTTTGCACTCTGTTTCCAACAAGAACATGTTTTGCATTCACTGTCTTCACTGTTTGAGCAGCTCATGACGCACTCATCATTCCGCGAGTCCTATGCCTCTAGATAGGTCTTTTTGATAATCTGAAAGTCAAGTGGCCTACGCAGGCATTATTATAGAAAAATGATATATGGTCCACTCTTTTTATTATTTCTTGCACTGAGACGAGACCATCTGTTGTCTTAAAACTACCCACATTTGTTAAGAGTGTTGAAGTTAAATCCTGTCTAATATTAGATTGACTTAAACCAAAATTACGCAGTGCTTAAGTTTGTTGACTTCAATGAGACTCAGATAGTTTTAATGAAAAGAGCAAGAGAACATGGGCTTCAGTGCTGTCATGAATTGATTGTTTACTTTTTTGACCTAGGCAATTATCATTTGGGGAATTCAGATCCAGGGGGAAAAAAGTGAAACAAAGTTAGGGTTCGGAGTATGAAAATAATTTAAATGGACTCTTTTTGAATAGTAATGATTCATGATCTTTCATTCTGTAAATTACTGTATGGAGGAAAAGTGAACATTCTTGCTGCGTACAGAATGATCCTTCTTGTTTAACATAGCTAGCCTTATAATGTTTTTAGTGCATCTTGAAAATATAAACTCTAGTCAAAGCTACCTGCAATGTATTGGATGGTGTATATGCTTCTTGTTTTGTCCTTTTTTTTTTTTTTTTTTTTTTTTTGTTGACAACATATGTGTAACTCATTTTAATGAAAGGCAGTTCTAGGATGTGAAGAAGAGAGATCATAATTATGATTTAATTAGTTCATTGAAACTGTTTCTCAGCATCCTATCCAGCTGGTAAAACTATCACACATTTCTCTTGGTTAATAAAACCTGTGACATATTTATGATAGAAATAAGAGTTGTACAGAGCAACAGTGGTATTAGGGATTCCTAATGGCCTCTCTAAAACACAAATGTCTTACTTGGAAACATTTTGAATTTTTAGTTCTTTTCAGCCGGAAACTCTTCTTTCTCAAAATAGCGCTATTTTGAATTGCAAAAGATAGAATGATTTGTAAAAGCTGTTCTGTGTTATTTGGGTAGACTATGAAAGAAACATGAAAGCCTAAAAAAAGATCAAAAGTTTATTTATATCATTGGCTTATTTCTAGTGAAAAATCTTTTGACAGGTCTCTGTCAACAAAAAAATTGCTTTAGCCAAACTTATCCTGATTTCAACATTACTTTAGATATTATAGTTGAATTAACTACTGATGTATTTCATAATTTATTCCTGCTTCCTGGTAATGCAATGTTTTGATATTGTATAATGGGTACTTGAATATTTGTTAATAAGAGGACTTATGAGAATATGGGGCACTTCTTCCAACAGAAACATCCACGCTGTCCAACTTACCCCGGTCAAGAAAGTTCAAAAAACTAAGTAATAACATATATTAACATATATTCTATGTGCAGGAATAAACAACTTTTCAGTATGGGTACAAAGAAAAGCGTTAATAAAATAGGAATTATATGTGAATAGTAGTATTTATCTTGCCTGACATTATGTACCTTAAAATTGAGCACCTAAGCAATGATACGAGGCTTCCTCTACAGTCAAGCAATAGGAAGCCGTACCTCCACAGGGCAAAATACCCCATTTCAAGTGTCTTAAGACACAGCATGGTTCAATTTTATAGGTGCTCGTCTTTATTGACTAGGCTGTCCAAGGGACCAGTAAGGCTAAATGCTTAACTTTTAGATGACTAACATAGGTGAGATGAATCCTATTTGTAATTCATGATGTAATAATAACATGATTAGATTAATTGGTCAATTGTTATTTGTTTGTTATAATGGTCTGTGGAAAGCAGAAATATAACACAGGGAGACTGTTAATAGTGTAGAAAAGACAGAGGCAGAAAATGGCAGAAATGAGAGCACAGGTATGAAAACTTTGTAATTATATAGATAAAAATAGTTTTTGAAAGGGGGGAAAAATTTTGAACACAAACAGAGATAAGCTGTTGTGTGCTCAGATTGGTGTCCAACTTTGAATTTGCCAAATTTGCAATGAGAGAGATATTAATGCTTTTGAAATGCATAGGAAAATTGCTGCAGGATCTCCTTGTATCATCTAAAGGCAATGTCTTAGGCTAATATAAAATGGCACTGTTCATTGGGCTGTGCTAATCTTACCCGCAGAACATCTGTGGATTTCTGCTGGAAGTTGGATACTGTGCTCTGAGACACCTGCGTTGGGCASAGAGTAGGATGAGGAATGTTTGCTGCTGCCTTCCAAGCCCTGTGGAAGATTGTATGTAGGTCAACAGGTGAGCCTGAAGAAATCTGTGCTATAAATATTGATCAGCATAATTTAGATTTCATGGACCTTTTCTTAATAAGACAGGTCAAGGTGGACAGAGTCAAGGAAGTGTTAGTATATGAAGTCAAATAGCGCCTAGACTCCTAAAGCATACTAGTTGCAGGAACCAGGACCATACTAAGTGATTAAACTTTTCTTTTCAGGGCTAGCTAATACTGTTGCCTTGAGAGTCTGGGTAGTCTTCATTAATATCGCCAAGTGTATGGCTTTGAGATAGGATCCAAAGCAGACCTTTATTTCTAATCGATACAAGACTGTAGGAGCAACATCAGAGATTCATGCTGCGTAACTGAAGGGTCTTGTCCACTGTGCATTCGTGATGTACATTGTGGATATATACGCTTCCTTGTTGCATTAACAAACCTTCTAAATACCCAAGACGATGAATCACTGCATTTCCCTATTGCAGCCTGTGTCGCAACATATCAAAATACATTTCTGTATGCCCGTACTCCCCCCAAGTGAAATAATAGAAGCTACATGGACTTCCCAGAGCAACTGTTGCTGGTCACCGTGATGCTTTTAACTGACCAAAAGGAAGAATTAGTGTGGCAAACTCGGTAGTTATCATTTTTGTGATGGTGGGGATTGGAAAATGTAGAAATACCCTGTGGTACTTCATCAATGTTTTATATAGTAACATATTTCACAAGAAAGTTTTATTTACTTAGGCAATTAAGAAGCAAACCTTCCTGTTCTGTATTTGGCATTCTGTCCTAGAACCAAACGCCTATGGCAAGTTATGGTCTGTTTTAAAATACAAAATGTAAATTGGAAGAGAGCTCGGCGCACACCTGCTCATCTCCCATCAGATAGGCAAGCAGTATGCAAAATGCAAACTGCAAGCAGCTGTAGTGAAGAAAAAAACTGAATCGGGACATTCAGAACTAAAACAAATACAGGAGAGGCACAAAAGCCCTCGTATTTCGTCCTTTTCCACGTAAAAGACACCTTTCTTAGTACAGTGGTGGCAAAAATAAGCAGAGTAAAACTGAGTCTCGGAGTCTGTGTCTGGAAATGGTGGGAGGAAGAGAAGAGGGTTCATCGCTTTTAGGATCCTGCTCCACTTGCTGCTGCTTGTGACAAGATTTTTTTTTTTTTTTTTTAATAAGTTCAGATAGTGAGAGGGGTTGATACTGTTTGATAATTATATTGTATAGAAAGACTTGAGCTTCTTGATGGCTTATTTCTTTGATTTGCAGGCATTGTGATTATGGCATTTTGGCTGTGGTCCAGCCTTTTCATGCAGACTTCAGCAGCAGTGAAATCAAAGCTCCAAATTGTCTATTTGCTATTAATGGAGAGACTCCGCTTCTCAGTAGCTTTCCTTGGTATGGCTACTCCCTTTCATCCTGGTAAATGCCATGCTCTGGTTGTACCGTTGGTGAATACTAAGCTCCAGTTGCTGTTTGTTTAGTGAGTGTAAAGAAATGTTTATGTTCATCATTAATTCCAGATAATTATTGCTATTAGCTCATTTCGTATGTTCTGCAGGCAGTTGTTATGCTAATGGATGGGCTAGCACATCCATTCATACAAACAATTACTTGCCTACCTTATAAAATTAAAAGGTTTTATCTTCCTGTTCCAGTATTGTCTTTAGTCTATTATTTTATACAATTTAGAAACTTTTTATGCAACCGCTTTGATTACTCGTTTACTTTAATGGATTACAGGCAGATGCCAAATCTGCTTTGCTTATAAGTATTTTGGAGTTCTGTACCTGATTTTTTTTAAATGGCAAAATGTAGAAACTTTTTTGCCAGCTGTTAACTTTTAAGAACATTTTCAGAAGAAACAACCATGCATGTAGAATTTTTGTGAAATCGCATTTATACTCCTGAAAATTTTGTCTTATAAAAGTTATTCCCAAGAAATGCTTTGCTGCAACAGAACTGTGTGGGAAAACTGATGCTGACTGCTTTCCTGTCGTTCTTTTCTCCAAGCAGTTGAAAGGTTTTGCAATGATAATTTTGCTTACAGTCTCCTTTGTTACATCCAGCAAAACACAACAGTCTGGGAGGGATCAGTGCATCAGGTTGCACGGTAGCGCAAGTTGTTGCAGCTCTGGCTAGTTTTCACCAAGTGCGAAAATGAAACACATTGCATTTCTTCAGGCATTCTGTATTTTACATTGGTAATTAATCTGTACACATGTTAGTAAAGAGAATGAAATTACTTTGGCAGTGTTCAGTAAGAGTCAGAGCACCACCTCCAAATATTTCTTGTAATCATGCGATGATCTATTTTGGAGGATCAGTCTGGGGAGTCTTGTTCAACTGTGTGTTCGTGTGACGGCACATCACAAGGCAAAGCAGCAGCAAACGCTTAGCACTCTTGTCTTTGGTTTGCTATGCAGAGTGGCACTCGCTTGGTCCTTTACGTGGACCCCATCCTAACTTCTCCACTCTTCTGTGGTGACCCTGTGCTGTGGATTGTGGCCGTGCCTCTGCCACCACAGGCTAAATTCAGTATTGTTCATCGTGGCTCCTGCCCAGCAAGCTCTAAACTTGCCTCTTCCTTGCTCCTTCATCCAGACCTGTGAAGCTCTTTCCAAAGCTAAAGCACCTAGGCTTGTGTAATGCGTTTAGGCTGTTGCAGATGAGAAGTTAACTTTTAATTTATTGCAAACTTGTTATAACTAACACGTACTTGTCTCGAGCTGTAGGAGCTGTTAACACTTTATGCCCTGTAGAACTCTTTCAGTTGCTCCTGGAATCATAGCAGAAATGCAAGTCACAAGTGTCCCTACTACATTCCCTCTCTGTCCTGTTCCTCCTGAGCTAGGGCAGGAGGTCTCGTGTTGATGTTTATTCTGAACACTAACAACCGGTTGTGGCTCAGGCTGAAAAGACTTTTTTTTCATCGTGTCTTGGGCTCTGCTGACTAAGTTTTTAGAAGTGAGGAAATTAAGGATGTGTTTGCTTATTGTTTTTGAAGGGAGGGGGTACTGGAGAAAAAATATTTTGAAAATAGCATAAATACTAGGACTTGACAGAAACATATTCTTTTTAATGGTCTTCCCTCTCCTCCTCCCTTGAACTCTGTAATGCATGGATCAAATGAGCGACATTATATTTACAGTCGTCTTTCTTTAGTAGCATGAATCCTGAGGAATTCAAAAGAAGCAGTCTTCTAAATGCATCGAAAGGGAGCTCATGTACAATTGACTTAAAGAACATAACCAGCGTGCAAACAGGGTCACATTAATGCAAAAAAAACCTGACATGGTTTATGTATTTGGTTATTGACTCTAAGTTAATATATTATGATTTCATTTCCATTTTAAATAAAACACCTAAGTGCATAGCAATTCCTGGCAAGATGAGAAAGGCAAATAAAAAGAATTAATTAGCAGGAGGGTTGGGTTTTTTTTTAATACATAAAGTTTGTCAAAGGGGATCAAACTGAACTGTGCAATATTCATTCATATTTTCAGCTGTAAGCTCTCATTATGTGGTATAAACTAATCTAGATCTCTCCATCTGGCAGTTGTGAGGAGAAGGAGACAAGTAGTCAAGAACATTATCAATCAGTTGGAGCCCAGTTAAGTACTTCACTGTAATTAAACTTGAACAGCATTAGAAATTACATGTGATAATTGAAGGAGAGGTGATTTCCAGTGTAGTACCTCTAGCCTGTTTGGTGAGTATGTACTTTTATGAATATATAAATATTGCTTTTAGGCTTAATGCCCGCATACGAGTTGATACGCAGAAGAGGTCATCGGATCTCCCTGGTGTAAATCTGCACAGTTGCCGTGAATTCAGCGGCGATAACACTAGTGCAGGGTGACTCGGGACCTTGCCAAGTCCATAAATATGAATGCCATCTTGTACGTCACACCAGCTGTGTAAATCTGAACTATTAACATCATTACTGTGTATTTATCACTGCCAGACTAAGAAAGCTGTGAAGAAACAGCTATGGTTGAAAGCAGTTAATTAATTAGCTTAAAGGCAAGATTGTGGCTTATCGTAACGCAGCTATGTAGGCAGACGCTGGCTGCAATGCACCTTTTTCTCTCTGTCCTGGTTGTCCTCAGTTGTCCCCACGCTTACTCCAACACAGCCTTACAACATGTGCAAAAATGTTTGCAGCTCAGGCGTATTAGAAAGAAGATGTGAGGCTACTTCTTTTTACATTAATTATTGCCTAAAATACGTAAGGGGTGGGGGGTGGGAGATAGCTCAGTTCCTCAGGCATCAATATATTTTTTTTCAGACCGGTCATCAAAAGGAATTTTTCTTGTGCGTGTGGGCTGTGGGGCATGGGGCATGGTGGGTCCTGGGACGTGTGGTTTTGTGAGGAGTTAGTAGGTTATATTCTGCATCTAGAAAGTACCTTAGAGAGGGACCAGGAGAAGAAATTGGGTGTCATCTACTTAGGCAGGAAAAGCTGCAGAGGCCACATTTCTTTCCTCCCAAAGGTGGTTTGGAGCTGAAGTGCCTCTGCAGCAGCTGAGGAAATCCACACTTGAGGCTGGAGCATCCATGTCGCTATCTAATTTTAGTTTCATATATAATCATTCAGTAAAGTGCCAAAAACCTGTTTTTAGGTTGCTGTATTTCACTGGAATAGTTTTAGACATCTGGGCTAAAGGGCACCCATAAATGACTGCAGTGTTTTATGTATGTTTCTCTTGTGTGGAATGAGTCTTTGAGCCTTACGTGGAGGTTATGATTTCGGGCATCATAAATGGTCACTTTGATATTATCTTGTGCCTGGAAATCCGTGTTTCAGCACTAAGCTATCACGTTTCATATTAAAAAAAAAATAACATTTTGCCACCAGAGTTAGGTTCAAAATGGCACCATCGAATGAGTGTTAAGGTTGTCTCTTTGCCTGTCATACTAGATGTAACACTTGTCAAATAACACAGATGACCCTTAAGTATCTTCCAGGTATCTCAGGTCTAGAGGGCAGGTGAAAGTACTGAATATCTCTTCAGAAAAAATATTTTCTACTTATTGTTTTTTCTGAAACAATCAACCTACTATCAGAACAACCTACAGACAGAACAAAAGCAAACCCCAGTAAAAGACGCTACTTCTGTTCGGTTTTTTGGTTTTTTTGGGGTTTTTTGTTTTTTTTTTTTTTTTAAATAAATCCAAGACATGCTTTTGTCTTGGCAGGTTTATTTCAAGAGTAATACCATGCTGTCATTGTGCTTGCTATCCATTAAAAAAAAAAGGCAAATTAAGTGACAGACAAAAGAGAAATGTTAATTAGAAAGTTCTATTTATATGTATCATGTTTAACTTGTAGGATTGCTAAATATTTTCAGACTAACAGACCCTTATCCTGGAATATTGTAGTGTCTGACTCACAAAATGAACGACAATCTGTTTACAAAGCAGCCTTAATCATAGGCAGGCAGAGATTGTATTGCTTTAATATTTTTATGAGGAAAACAATTTAGGTGGTTGTTTTTTGTTWTTTTTTTTTTAATTTCCTATGGCAAATATAAGCTTTGCAGTATAACAAGGATCTTTTCCCCTTTGGTGGTAAGTAAATATTGTTCTTTTACAATATGTGTCTTCACTTGTGGGGTCGCAGAGGAGAAGAGAGGATGCTAAGCTACAATGCAACAATCTGAAGATTCGGCAGAAAACTATTAATGCAGAGAATAATAATATCTAGCCCTAGGTATTCGTAAATTATACACAAGCAATTTACATATAATTTATGATTCTTGGTCTCATGTTATTACCAAAATTGCAGTTGTGATTGTAGAAACACCACAGTTGCATTGGTGGGAGAGGGATATATGTATATGTCTCCATTTGAACTATATTGCCATGCAGTTTCTTCCCCCTCCTCATCTTAGTTGAAGATGAACGTGCTTGCCCCACCAGTGTTTCTCCTGTATGAGCACATGGGAGGCCTCTCCTTGGAACCATTTTATTTCCATAGCTTCATAGTATGATTTCCCTGCTGGGATGTTCCTCTTCGAATCAGTCAGTGCTGCTCCTTCACCAGGAGATTGCTTTTGAATTGCACGTGTCGTGTGTCATCCATACTGCACTTCTTTTTCCCCTCATCCCAAATGATCGTGGAAGGGAAAAGATAGGAGCTGTATACTAACACAGGTATTTTTCAGAGGGGGTTTGCGTGGTAGGGGTGAGCGTGCAYGGTTCCACGTCCTCAGGCCACGAGCAGGTGGCTGGCAGGGGAGGAGCGCGGGGTGGCTGCCTGCTGACGTGACGAAGCTGCCCAGCACCTTCTCTCCTTGTGCCAGGTTTGGGGGTCTTCAGGCTTTGCTGCTCAGCTCCGGTCTTCCCTGCTTTCGGATTTCAATGTTCCTCCCCTTAGTACTGAAATATTTTTAACCTTTACTGTAGTTGAGGAAGGGACAGGGCGAAAAAAGAAATATTTGTAGAGGCTGTGGCAGGCAGTGAGAGGCCTTGAGGTAGTTTGTATTTGTTTGGCAGACTTATTTTTGTCTTTCTCGCCGCCTTTTTTATTTCCGTAGACAGGTTTCTGTTTGGGTCACTGTCCTTTTCACTTGCATTTTCTTTTATAGGCTATTTGTATTCCTCTTTCTCACCAGCATGTATGAGTAGAGCAACAAGTTCAGCGGGGTGCCCTGAGTACGCCCGGAAGATATATGCTACTGATTGATGTGGCTGGCACCTGGTTTGCTTCAGGGAGCATCACCATCACCTGGACACAAGATCTGCTCCCTGATGTCGCCTCAAGCCACCGGCTCCTAGGATGAGCCCTGTGGCTGGCCTCCGCTGACACTTCAGGGATGTCAGACCTTGATGGAGGAAGCTGGGGCAAATGTAGTTTCTGCTGAGGGCTGTGACTCTAGGCTGCATACTGTTCCTGAGACACAAACGAGGCCTTGACGTTCTCTGATTGTCCAGATACCTGGAGACCATCACTACATTGCAAGGTGTTGGAAGTTTCCATGGTCCATGGAGGGGTCTGTGGGTGTGAGGTGTGTTTCCTGCTCTCCTTGCCCATACTCCAGCATCTCAAATCCTTTTCCTCATGGGTCAGAAAGGTCCATGCAGCCATAACAAGGAGAGAGCTGCATTTCCTCGGTTTGCTGCACAGTACACATACTATGTGGTGGTGCTAGTGAGTATCCTGCATTGTCATCCACACTGGCTGACGTTTAGCATTAGCGATTTAGACCCTTACGGAGGATGGCAGAGCAAGACAAGTTAGATACTCAAACATGCGAGCCTAGTCTGATCTAAGTTGAAGGTTACTGTTTGATAGATAAACTGAGGTCAAATCCAAGTGATTGGCCTTGAACTGATGCCCCTGTAGATGTTTTTATAAGCAAAGAAATAAAAATTAAAATGGATATATGGCTCATAGATTTGACGAAATTATTATCTATTAAATACTTTGCAAATGGGATGTTTGGTACATGTCACAAAGCTGCATATTGGAGATTTAAGTCTATAGATAAGGACTAAAGCATCTGTTAGTGCTGCCATTACTGTTCCTGAGCTCCAGCTTAGCATCCATCCTAGCAAACCTTCTCAGTGCAAAATTGTTTTCTAAGAGGACGCTTCAGTTTTGTCCTCTTTTGCATTCACTTCTTTCAATTGATACCACACTACTTGGTCAAGTCATGTCAAAGAGAATGGTGTGTGTTAATAGCTGTCTAACTGCTTTTCACATTATGATTATTTCTTTGCAAGCCTGAAACGTTGGGGTTGTGTTAAGACACATTCCACTGGAGGCGTGTCATGACTGTTACTAGCCTGGGGTCGATTCCTCTGCAGGAGTTTGCCAGGACTGTGATACGGATTTTGCTGCGTGCACTTAAGAGCCAGTATCATGCCATAAATCCAGGTTTGGTCTGTTGGAGGACTGTGTCTGGGATCAGAGTTGCCCTAACTGTCTTTTCATTGTAGGGTTTTTTTTCTCAGGTAAAAAAATCTTTCATATTTAGTGTTGAGAAGCCTGCTGGCAAATTGGCTTTATTGAAAATCCAGACTAAATATTCATGTTAGATGTTTCTGGCATGATAATCAAAACTTAAGGAATCAGGCCAAGTTGTTTCATTGTAAACCTTCCTGCTATAGACCAGGGGAACTGTAATTTACCATTCACTCCATTACCATCATACCATTACCAGCCACTCCATTTACCATCATACCGTTTTTCCAGATTCCAGAGAATCCAGAGATTGAGACTTTGACTTAATCACCTTTGACTTTTCTGTATGAAAGCTCTAGCATTCTGTCATGGATTGCTCATAAAAATCTTACACTTATGGTACGTACTTAAAATCTTATAAAAATCATGTCTCATGGTCAGATTGACTCATGACTTGCATTCTGGGATATGTTTCACTGGGGCTTGGCTCCTACAAGAATCAAAACAACCAAAGAGGTTAAGAACTGTTGCTGATATACCTAATTAAGGTAATAGGTTACTTACATTGAGTAACAGGTGTCTTCAGATTTCAGGGGTCTTTAAGAACAAACCTTTGAACCTTTTTTTGTGTTTGAGAGGGCCATTGCAGTGGAGGGCATTTGCTTTCACCTTGCAAGGCAGCTGGAGACAAAGAGGAGAATTATCCTGCTGAGTGCTCAAGGAGAAGCCAGGTGCTTGGGGCAGGGAGACCCTGGCCATCCAAAGACATCGTCAGTGAGGTGACACAGGAATGATGGTTATTGTGCCGTGAAATCCTGAATGGACTTTATACTTGTACTACTTGCCACAAAAGAGCTCGGCATGATCAGCGCTCACCTTCACATCTGTGGTTGACCTCACCTAATTTAGCTCTGAATAAAATAGAGGTAGTTTATCTTGACTATGTTTTTATAGTGACCTACAATGCATTAGGTTTCCCCAACTGAATGAGTACACTATTTTTTATCAATCTCTGTGTCAGGAATGTATTGTTACTAATATACAGTGTGGGAAATTCTGAACACAGAGCTCTCCTGCCTTGGATTGGTAGTTCTAAGACACTAGCCACGTCTATGCTGTTCAAACTATACACACCATAAACTAGAGGGAGACATAGCTGCATTGGTTTAGACTCTTTTCTGTTACAACAAGAGAAAAATCTGAAATGAAAACAGTTCTGACAGCCTGGAAGCTCATGCTGTTGTTATTAATGGGCTCTTTGGTAATAGAAGCAGAGTGTAGTGTGCCAGATGCACCACAGCCATAGAGCAGGATACAGGTCTTGGCTTGTAAAGGTGGCAGAAGGGTGCACCGGAGGCTACTAGCAAAAGGAAAAAAACACAGCCTAAGAGCTCAGCTGCTCAAGTCTGGCTAGTTTAATTTTAGCTTTGGTTTTGGTCTCTACGTTAAAAACTGCCTCTACCTCCTTATCACACTGTTCGGTTCCTCAAGACGTATCCATCTAAAGAGTTTCTATTCTTATTTATCCTTTTGTCCTCCAACTTCGCTTACCCCATGTTTACCTCTCCTGCCAAGAACTTTAGACTGTGGGAATTAAAAATGGCCTTGAAATAGGACTGAAATCATACAGGCCCTTTCCTCCGAAGCACTTGGGAGAGGTGAAGCTGGTACTTGCATGATGGGTCTGAATTTAAATGTGGGCATCTGTTGATTCAGGAGTTCCCCTGGGGATGAAGCTAAAACACAAAATAAGATTAAAAAAACAAACAAACAAAACCAAAACAAAACAACAAAAAAACCCCCAACCAACCAACCAAACAAAAAAACCACACAAAAAAACAACCACGCAAAACCTTCATCTGAAAAATGTGCAAAGTTTAGTGAAAGAGTAAGAAGTTTAGTTTTCAGAGTCAATAGCCTAATAATGATGTTAGGAGAGACTTGCTGTTGCAGCAAGAATAAGGTGGTGTCCTTGTATGGTGTACATTTAAATGCAAGTGTTTACTTTTAACTGTCATTTTCCCATTATATAAAGGGGAATGCCAATGCTTTGTACTCACTACAAACCATGTAAAGAGAAACAAAAAAGTCTAGTCATTAGAACAAGTAAAGGCAGTTTCCCTTTACAGTGTTTATTGCAGCTTTCTTTTTGCTTTTTCTTCCCTCCCCTTGCTCTTTGATAAGAATCCCAACAGGGAGAGCACAGCATTTGCTGTCTGTAGGCCAAGGACAAAAGGGGTGAATATTATAGTGCTGTTGCTTGTGTGCCCATCTCTTCAGCTTGTAACCGAACTCCTAAGTTCTCTCTTCTGAGCCCACTTTTGAACCATTACTGAGTTGTTTCCTCTGGTGTAGACTAGTTATTAGCATGAATAAGGGCTGCTTGTTCCAACCTAGTTGCAGATTGACATCTTGGTGCTAGCTGACCCACCTTTTCATTCTTCTCCTTTTCTTTTTTTTTCTTTCTCTCTCTNTTTTTTTTTTTTTTTTTTTTTGTATACCATCAGCATCATAAGCAGCTGTTTCATTCAGCCTCATCTCCTTGTTGGTAGAAATGGTAGAGTGTGTTACTGTGTCTCATTACAGCAACCTTAGCACTGTTACACAGCGGCAGACTAATACGTTGCTCCTACCACACAGGAGCACCTATGCTGCAGAACTTAGTTTGACAGGCCACCACAATAAACCATCTAGATATAATCACTTCTTTATTGTTGCGAAGATGGTCAAAACCAGAATGTAACTGAGCACCTAAAGCTCGGTATGTAATGTGTTTACAGTCCAGCAAATGTTATTGCCTTCATTTTATAATTTGGAAATGGAAGCACAGAGGGAAAAATGATGCATCTATACTGACCTTAAGTCTCCTCCATCACCACAGTCACAGGATTAGTCTTCCTCGTGCATTATATTTTGTAGCCTATGTCAAAGACACCCACGTTATGCTGCTAGTTTGTGTCAGTTGTCCGAGCAATTGTCTGTTGGCTTGTCTTCCCTTCTAGAATTGTTTCTTTCAGGCAGTGGAGAAAGGAGACAGAGCTGCAGAAGGACAAGGAGCTGGGAACAAGGAATTACTGACCTGACAAGGCAGGAGGCAAGGAGAAAGAAGGCAGTATGTCTTCTTCCTGAAAATCAACAGACATTTTGGGGTTGAAGCAGATAGCCTCCAGTGGTTGACATAAAGAGGTGATGGCAGAGAAGGCTGGTGATTCTGGAAGGGGGTTGATGGCGATCGTCAGCATAGACGTGACATAAGTGACTCGCCTGGAGTAGTGCAACAGCTTCATGGCAAAGAGAATTGAACCTGTTTCCCAAGCATGCAGCGGCATGCTGACGCAATCTTCTGTGTGTGTATTTGTGCAGCATGTCTATACTTAGCTTTTGTGCTGCTGAACATTATGTTTAACTTGATTAAATGAGTGTGTATTCTTTAATTTTAGAACCCAGTGGGTCAGGCAGACGACTTAAGGCTGGAGATGATGAAGCCTGTTTCCAAGGGGATCTTTAGCCCAGGCACAATTCACTTTGTATCAATAAAGCTTTCAACTGAATGGGCGATGGAACATTCCTTTATTAGGAAGGAAAGTCACCTTCCTCTTTCAAATGGGTACAGTTGATCTGTAGCACAGTGGGCCATACAAACTCATAGTCTGTCACGGAAACATTAGGACTTTTTCAAGGTAAGCCAGGCACTTCTGCAGACACTGGCAAGGGCAGCCCTGATAAATAGTCAGGACTTTTGGTTAATATTGGAATCTTGCACCCTGCCTTTTGCAGCCTTTAACTAAATGAGGACTTCCATGCGACTCAAGGTGATGGAGGAGTTTTGTGGCTGTGGAACAAAACATTGTAGATGAACATTACTCAGTTCTTCATGGGGCAATTTTCTGATGGGTTCATTTGCATTTAAAATTGGAGTTGAAAATAAGGCTTTTAGAAACTTTTAATTTCTATTTAATTATGAGAATTTAACTTCGGGGTCTCTATCTGATTTAAAAGAATAATTAAAATTAAGTATGTCTGGAGTGATTTTTCACAGTTTTTCTGCCTGTCCTTTAGGACTTAAAGTAATAGTAAATTATTTGTGGCTGGGGGTGATCTATATGTAAATTCCATTAAGAATGGAATTTTGTTATAGAGAAATTCAGATTATGAAAATGACATTGCTGCCTTGAACGTCAGTAGCTAATAAATGCATTGGTTGTTACCATTACTTCTCCTAATGTCCTCAATTAAAATGATTTAAAATAGTACAATAGATAAGTAAGATCAATTAATTTTATAAGATGATCAAAGGAATGTAGTTCTGCATTGTAAACACTCTAAATGTGATAATGGCTTTATCAGGCGGGAAAATAATTTGAAGTAGCTTAAACCTTATTCATTTTAGCTCAAGGGGCTTTTATTTGTAGCTAATCAAATGGCCTTTGTATTTGCTAAGGTAGAATTTTCAGATCCTGTGCGTTAATTTTACGGAGTAAATTTCAGACATTTTTGAAAGTAGCCAAAAAAATTCTGAGAGGGCTATGATCTCAGAGCATCCTGTATAATCAAAAAGAACTTGATTATATTGATGTTCCTGAACAGGAATAAGTTGTTTGCATTTGCAATTTTTGAGAACGTTATTTTAGATTGCTTTACTGCAGCGGCACTTATTTTATCACGCTGTATAAAGCATCAGTTGGGACACTGTGCCCAGGTTTAACTTCCCTGTGACTCACCTTTTACATGAATGGAATTTCTCAGGTATTTCCTGTTAAGTCTGTAGATCTGGAAATGAAATATCTGGATGGTATGATGAGAATACATTTGTTGATGACACATCTAAATGTGGCTTTGAAACCATGGATGAGGGAAGTTTCTTATTGGTTAACATAAGGGGGAAGAGAGGTTCACAACCCTGGGAGATTTCCTCCTTCTTTTCTTAATGACCATCTGTTTGCCGTTAGTCAAATCAGTTTGTCCCCAGTGTGCCTCATCTTACCTACTTAAAAATTTTTGACTAAAAGAAAGTGCATGAGAGGTACAAGAAAAATTTAACTAGATCATCTAAGGCACCAAGAAACACTAGAAAATGACAACAGGCAGTGTCCATCTTCCTGTGTTTGGATACTGTGGAGTCTTGCCTTATAGACACTTGCTGAGAAGCCTCCGATGGAAATATTTTGGCCGCTCTGTCACCTGTGTAATAATAATCCGTAATATTGTGTCACCTGTCCAGATTTCATCAAGGGTTGTCGAGCACTGGCACGGCCGCCCAGGGAAGTGGTTGAGTCACCATTCCTGGAGGTATTTAAAAGACGTGTAGACCTGACACCTAGGGACATGGTTTAGTGGTGGACTTGGCAGTGCTAGGTTAACGGTTGGACTCAATGATCTTAAGGGTCTTTTCCAACCTGAATGATTCTATGATCTTTCTAGTGTCTGATTTCCTAATGTCTGATAAAAGGCCCTAGAGGGGAGCAAATGAGGTCTATGTAGTGGAAGTGGTACCTTCTGTTCATGGGATGTAGATAGGGGAAACATCTGAGGAGAGAGAGGGGCAGCCTGTTCTGCTCAGTCTGTCAGAGGATGTTTTTTGTTTTGATAATTTGCACTTCAGAATCTTGCTGAATGCATGGGCTGTGCTTTGATATGTGTCATATTTTTCAGTTGTCTAAATGGGTTTCGTGCATGTTTGGCATCTGCATTCTCTCATCTCCAGACTAGTCTGTGATAAAGCAGTCTGAAAATATTTACATGGATTTATTTAAATCAATAAGTAAAATAATCCCAACAACAAAACCCAAAACATCCAGTGTCCTCTCTGGAGTGTAGAAAGAGAAATCGGAGATGCTGGTTGGGAAAGAACATGGGTCAGATGGCATGAAAAACCCATTGCGTGGGGGCAAAACAAGGGCAGAGGGAAACGTGGGATGGAGAATGAGGGACAGCGGTTTAGGGAAATAAGGCTATGTAAAAAGTATATCCTCAGCACAGGGTGCTAGGAAAGAGGGAGGAGAATGACAGAGCTGGTATGAAATGAGAAAAGGGAGAGGAGCACAAGCTGCGWGAGCCTGCACACGGAACCCCTGGCAGGAGGGACAGAAAGAGAAGATACAGTGATGCGATTGCAGAGGAACACAAGTAATCATCGGTTATATGTGCTTTCCGCTGCGAAAACAAAAAATGTGCAATTTTTAAAAAATAACACTTTTAGATCTTGGATCCGCTTCTGAATTACAATAGATATAAAAGAGCTTTATCTATAAAAGTAGAGTAATTATATTAAAAGGGAGCCTGCAGAAAAGAGGAGGGCTCTTCCCAGAGTCAAGGGCAAAGCCAAGAATAAAATCCATATCTCAAAGTTCAGGATGAGAAGACTGAGAGAAAGACCGAAAGCCATAACATGATGTAATCCTCTCCTCTGTTTGTCAAGTTCCACTTGTACCTCAGGCTGGTTTCTTGTGCCCCAACCCCCCTGCACTGGCAGCTGTTTCAGGATCTCACTGCTTTGCTGGTTAATGACCTTTTTCTAATTTCCAATTTCCTGGCATTTCTAATTGCTGATTTGTACTTGGTGCTTTCAATTAAGTGATTCTTTTTCCTCCCTAGAGCCTCATTTCTGCTTACCCCTCCCTCCCCACTGGTATTTACAGACGTTATCCACCCTGCTTTGTTTTGGTARGCTAAAAAAGGCAAACCTTGTTCTTCTCCTCTGACTTTGGACTCTTTTCTTGACCTTCAGCTGTTCTAGTTTGAGCCCATCTCTCCAGAACATGAATGACCAGATCAGCACTCGGTGTTGCTGATGAGATTTTGCCGTGCCCTGTATATTGAGAGCCGTACTTCGCTATCTCTGTCAGAGGTACCTTTCTTTATACAGCGTAGAATCATATTTGTAATCTAAGGAACTCTTGTGCTGCTTTGTCTTTCACCTTGATGTGGTTAGCAGGAATGCTTATGCAAGCTATGATGTGCATACACATCATAAAAGCTTTATAAAACTATGTTCTTAATTTTTTTTTTTTATAATTACAGTTAGACACAGTGGCTATAAGTGCTTTCTAGAGTTACCAAACAAACACAAAGTGTTGCTATTGGTGCAATGTTTTTTCTTTATAATATCACAGTAATTTTCCCAGCATTTTTATAGCTTGCAAAATAATTTTAGGTAGGGCTAAAGTGGCAGAAGCTATATTCTGAGAATATAGCGAGTATGGAATTGATTTCCAATGAGGAAAACCTCTGGTTGTGCTCTCAGGCTCTCTGTTGAAGCAAGGTGTAATTTAGAATATGGTTTCATGTGCTTATGTTGCCCTGGACCGTGGTTAGGTAGGCAGTCATCTGCAGTTTATACTGGGACTTTGCTTGTTTTTCATTTCTTCTGGGTGGGGTCTTGCAATATTTCAGCTGAAGCCTCAGCCATAATGGGCAAAGTGCTGGAAGCACTTTCTGTGCCTCTACGTGCAATGCTCCAGTTAAAACTGTTCCTTGTTTTTTTCTAGTGCTGCTTCTTAATAAGTAATTAATAGTTTTTACTTGTGTATATATTTCTCATCTATGATATTTTGCAGTTGTCTTCAAGTTTTTGTGCTTGCTCTCTATTCTTTTATTTTTGTTGTTATTGAAATAATTGAGCAAAACTGGGACCAAGACAGAAATCTCCCTGGGATCAAACATATAAAGCTAACCTGATAACCACTATTTTTTTTAGTCAGCTTTGTACCAACCTTCTATTATTTTAATCTGAACTGTTTCCCGAAGTTGTGTTGCAAGGCATTTTCAGAAGTGACTGCCAAAAGCTATGGTAAAGCCAGAGTACCTGCGTCTTGTTCTCCCCAGCATCTAAGAAGCTAGAGGTCAGTCAAAGAAGAAAATTTTTTGTGGCCTTATTGGTTCAAAATGAAGTTAACGGTTGGACTCGATGATTTTAAGGGTCTTTTCCAACCTAAATGATTCTATGATTCTACCTATAGCCTGGTATTTTGTCTCCCAACAGTAGCCATAAGCAGTTGAGAAGTAAGACTGGGGTGGACATATGTTACACCTCCTATGTTCTCTAAAACCTTTCAGCTCAGGGAAGTCCCTGGCTAGGCTTGTGAGCTTCATGCGCGGCCTCCTCCTCCTTCCACTGGAGTGGAAAGTGGATCAGTCCCCATCCACGCTCTCTACCCACAGTTTTTACAGGCCTCTAGCAAAACCCCTCATCTCTTTTGTTGTGTGTTTTTGTTGTTGCTTTATTTTTAGCTGAGGATACTAGCGCTACACACAGTATTCAACATGCGGGCAAATCTTGAATTTTCCCTCATTTGTTAGTACTTCCCGATACTTGGTTTTCTTTTTTGACTGCTACTGAGCACTGGGATGATGTTTTTGTGGATTTAACTATCGTAACACCAAGGTCTCACTCCTGAGCAGTACTGGTCAGATTAGTTTCATATTGTTTTTTCTTGACAATCCCAAACTGTTTGGTGGTTTGGGGGGTTTTGTTTTGTTTTGTTGGTTGTGGTTTTTTTTTTTTTCCTTCTTATTCTTTTACTGCTTAAATGTTTCAAACATGGTCGTTCATGTGATTGTTATAGTATCAGACCTAGACCGACTGATTTTTTAAAATTTCTTTATCTATCCAGTATTAGTGGTTTACATGAAAACCTTCAAAACGTGAAATGAGCACACGTGATGCACAACATCTGCCTGAGTATGCAGAGCGCCAGAAATAGCTCCAGCATGTGAACTGGTCTTACTAAGATCAGTATCAGGCCCCACACGCGTGCTCCCTTATTTCTTTAAATGAGAAGGTACCATTTGGTGTGCAGGTCAAAGGAGGGGAGAAATGTAGGGGAAATGAGGATAAAGTATGGGGAGATGGGAAAAGTATGCATTGTCGCAGCACAGAAAGTATACAAGTCTTGAGGAACGTGCTAATTAGGATTTTGCATTTCCAATCTGTTGAAAGAGAAAAGTCTTGTTTTTCCTGTTGCTCCCCAAGACATTACTATAACTATATGCCACTTAAGGGTCACACACACACACAAATACATACATGGGAAAAAGGTGTATCTGCATTTTTAAGCAGATACACGAGGATATATGGTAAATAAAATAATTCAAGAAGAATACTTGCTAATACTGGATTGTCGTCATCTTTGCAAGCTGCCTGACAAATTATCTTCATAACACAGCCCAGCAAGTATTAAAATTTAGATCAAGAGGAGGAGGTATTGTATTGAAATTGTTGTTTGCTACGTGTGCTTGCATTCAAATTAAGCCCTCTAATACAATGACCAAATGAAATAAGCTTGGGTCAGTCACACAACTCCAGTATGTGTTTGAGCTGAAATACTGCACTTCATCTGCAGTCTAATTCCATTTGTGCTATTACGTAATTAAATTGAGACTTGAATCACGCGTTTTAAAAGATTAYGTGACCATATGCAGCTTGAACAAGGGCCAACTTTTGAAATAGTGCTCTTTTCATGATGCCTTTCTGTTAGGTTTGTTGAGGGTTGGGGTTTTTGTTGAGGTTTTTTTGGGGGGGGGTTGTGGTTTTTGTTCGGGTTTTTTTGGTGGTGGGGTTTGTTGGGGTTTTTTTGGTGTGTTCTTTTGTGTTGTGTGTTTTTTTGTGTTTGGGTTTTTGGTTTTTTTTGTTGTTTGGGTTTTGTTGTTTTTTTCTTTTAAAATAAGACCTGAATGTTGCCAACAGGTAATGAATTGATATGATCTAAGCCTGGAGTACTTCTTTATATAATTCAAAATCAGCTTTGGGAAAGGAAAGGGGGGAAAAAMACCCAAACAAAAAAACCCTGTGAAGCCCAAAATGTGTAAAGCATGAAATAATGATGTCCCCACTCATATGCGAATGTAAACTAAAACTGCAGAATGTGCTTTTATCAAATCATACTCTTAATTAGGTTTAGCAGAATGCTTTATAGTCAAGATTTTGTTGAATAATTTAATTATGAAACAGTACACCTGATTTTCAAACTAAGCCAAATTGATACTGCATGAGATAATCAGACAGCACGAACAACTGACTTTTACATACTTCTGTAAAGACAACTGCTTTTGGGGAAGAAAAAAATAATCCCCCCAAACAAAACCACCTCTCCTTTTTTTTTTTTTTTTTTTTTTTTTTTTTTTTTTTTCTTACAAAGAACTTCACCTTACAAACTTTCTGGANCTTCTTCTTACAAAGAACTTCACCTTACAAAGAACTTCACCTTACAAACTTTCTGGAGTGGCCTGGCATGATAAATTGTGGCATTGACACATGTGAAGCAAGCCAGGGACAACTCGGAGCTGGGTGGTGAAGTTAAACTGTTGCCACAACAAATTGCGATAGGGGAATTGTGGTTGATGGTGAAAATTCCTTGAATTCAGATTATTTTTGTTAATTCACTGTCCTGAGTTCATGAGGTTTCAGTGCTACCTAATTTGAGCCTGACCTCTAGCCTGTATATTGCTTGTAACTCAAACCCTGAGCTCTACCTGAAACCTGATCCAGCTCCAAACACAGCTTCCACAGACCTTTATCAAAATAAGAATAGAAGTGGTGGTGTTTATGAGGCTTTTGAGACAGACTCAGTGAGGAACTAGAGCACATCACCCCATAATAATATGCTAACAGAAGTCAGTGTTGCCGAGCATGTAAGGTATATTAGATTTTGTTCTGTTTTGTTGTGGTGGGTTTTTTTTTTTGGTGTGGGTTGGTTTTTTTTTTTTGGCCAGAGAATACTTTCAACCAGGTGTGTCTGTATTCCCAGGCATGTTCAGCTAGTACTGGAGTTTACAGTGCTTTAATATAACCAAATATATGCCCAAAATCATGGGGCATAATCAGGGTGGAACAGGTGAATACCACAGCTTCTGGGAGCAAGGAATCTTGCTTTGGATTTCCAGTGCTGCTGTGTCCAACAAATACCGAGAGCATTGGTCACTTTAACAGCTTGCAACCTGATGGATGTAAAAATGAAAGATTTAATGAAGGAAGCTTCTATTCTGCATTTCATTTTTGCTATAAACATTATCCTAAGTCTGCACAGGTTCATACAATAGCATTTGACCAGATCCTGAGAAGGTTAGGAGGCAATACTTGGGGGCAGGGGGAGGAACCACCTTTCTTTGTGGGGCTGCTTATTCTTGACCCTGTAATATCACAGTGAACTCAGTCACAGTTATGGAAGTGTCTTTTTTTAATTTCTCATGTCCTGCATATGTATCCTGTAGACTTTGACCAATTGTGTCATTCCACCCTCCAGGATGCTTTCTTATCTTATGCAGAAATGCATTACTAGTGGGGGGGTGTCTGCCTAGTTTAAATATTTTAATGTTTCTTGGAATGAAAAGTAATGCATGAGCAAAACAGTACAATGTGTTATATTTTTAATTTCAAGAAATGGGATTGTTACCAGTAATCTGCACGTTGGTAAGAGGGAAGGCCTCCCCTGTTCAGAGAAATCTTGGATTTGAATGTGGCCTTAGTTGAACTGTACAAAAATGCAGTTCCGCAGTTCCTCTATTTATTGCCTGTAACGCTGCTTCATTTAACGGCCCTCACGTCGCATTCGTAAGATTTATGTTTATCTTAAACACAGGGACAGCTCTGCAGGTCGCAGTATCCGAGCTAGCCAGGTAACGTTTGCCATTATCTTCATGAAGGGCCTCTAAGGAAGGGAATGACTCTTCCCATGGGTGCGATGCAATCCCAGTGGGAGAACGAAACGGCCTGGTGGCCATGCTGTGTGACGTGGGAGCGTGCGCGAGGGGACCGGGAGCCCCAGGTATGSCGTGCTCTGCTCTCATACCCACGTTAGGAATAGCAAACTGAAGAGGCTTGTCCTGGATTCTTTCTACATAACTTTAGGTGCTTCCCTGAGGTACGTATTTAAGAAGCTAAACCTCCGTGGTACTTTCTCTAATCAATGGAGAAAAACAGGCGTGACTTCAGGAAGGGGACAGGGTCTAACCTTGGGGTGACTGAATCATCCTCTCGGTTCGTGCCTCTTGCTCCCCTTGATGTCCAGAAGAGCTGCCCTGCTGAATCACCATGGCTACATGCCTGCAGTTAGAGGGGAGGTATCCCCTGTGTCAGGGGGTGTTTCCAGGATGGTCAAGGATGTTTGAGTTGGAGGCAGAAAGTGAAACATGCCTTTCCCTGTCCTTGGTTTAATGCGAGACCTCATTTCTTGGTACAGTCTCATATTGTCATGCATCAATTTCTTGATCTGGTTTTCCTGTTTTTATTAATTTAGAGCTGTAGGAGAAGATTGCTACTTTTTTGTAGCAAAATATTCACCCTCTTGGGGAAAGTTAAGTGTGGCCAGTGTATCAACCTCGGAAAACCTGTGGTGATATAGCGGATGGTTTCATGCGAGTGGCAAAGTTCTTCTCCCAAAAGCTGCTGTAAATTCCTGTTTGCTGAAGGTCTGCTGGTGAACTTGTTTACTTTTAGAATGAAAAACAGCTTTAAGAAGTATGGAATAGTTTGAGCACCAGTCTTTGGTCTTAGCATCTGGAGACTTCAGTGCTATTATTATTATTCTCTATTTTAGCTCATGTACGTTTTACAGCGGTGGTGTTACTTGAAAAATATTTTATCCTTGATTTGTTAAAGTCTGCATTTGGAAGAAAGAGTTTAGAAATAACTCTTTTTTTTTTTTTTTTTTTTCCTGTATGAGTGAATGTTAGAAATGCAGAAAAGCGGTTAAAAAGCATTTCATGTGCTTGGTATACCAATCTGTGGATGGCGGTGGGGTGTGCACAAGAGTAGTAGCTATTATTGCAAGGGTGGGGTCTCCTCCCAGTTTCCACTGAAACTTTAGCTTTTCTACTGATTTTATATGGATTTGTTTCCATAATTTGATTTCACCAAATTTAGGTGATTAAGTGATTACTATTACTGCTTGCAGCTTAAAACTCTTTCAGTGGACGTTTTTTAAAGGGACGACAGATTCTGATGAGCCATTCTGTACAATGCAGAAGGAATGAATAAAACAAGACAGCATATCACTGACAATTGGAATATATTTGGTGTACTTATATATTTAATCTTACTACAGGAAAAGTAAGAAGCCTTCGTTGTTATGGCTGGAATAAGTATTAATTTACTTTCACATACAAGTAAAAAGCTTTCTACTACTAAGTGTACAGACAAGGTGAACTATTTGTATTCTAGGACTTCAAATTGGCATCAGCGATTGATTATCATGCCGCTTTCCAGAGCGTTGGTACTCTCTAACCTGGGGACCCAGCTGATACTGCAGATGAGGCAATAGCACAGGCTGAGTTCACAGCTCCCAAGTTTTGCTGCGGGTCCTTCATTAGACTACACAAAACTTCCACCCTCAGCAGAGAAGGCAAATGAATGAGGTAGTTGAAGTTTAATCGCTAATGGTTTTTCCTAAAAAGACACATCCCTAATAAGTCAAAATTCAGTACTATAATACTTGCTATGGATACTACAAGCCCATATTTATTTTTAACTCACCTGWCCTTTCTCTTCTGAGCAGTATTGGTCAAAGAAAGTCTCCTAACTTAAAATGCTTTGGTTGTTGCTGGAATCCCATCCTGTTCTGGTTCAGCTGTTCGTTTGTGTGTTGTTTCTGCTTAATCTGGAACAACATTAAAAAAAAAACAAAAAAGTCCAATTACATTTTCATTATCTTTTTCAAGGTTGCTCTTGTGTGCATATGATTGTGTTAAGCATCTTATAAACTGGTGCAGTTGAGTTGTACTCTAGGTTATTCCAAAAGTTTCATAGCTGCATTTTCAAYGTTCTTGCATCACGTTAAATGCAGAAAATCACCACATTTTTCCAAGCTTTGGTTGGGCTAGTTAGATTTCAGAGGTTTATCTAGTCATTATTGGTCTTTAAATACAGTCATCATCATAAATGCCCCTCTGTTTCCATTTACTCTGCAGAGGTCAAAAGATGAGGTTGGTTTATGAGCTTATTCTGCCATGTGTCACTATCGGCAGCACAATAGAACAGCAGGATGGAGAGGCAGCTCTCACCTCTCCATTTATTACTCTTGTCAACTTGGAAAGGATTTTTTACCTTGTGAAAGGCCCATCAGCAATGAATCAGTGAAGTGAAGACGACAGTTGATTTGTGAATTCAGATTATATAAAGTGACTAGGCTTCAGTGGACTGTGTAGATAAAGCAACTGTCATGATAAGGTGGCATGTGCAATTCCACAAAACCAAATTTATTGCACATTTGAGGAAATCATCCTATTTTAAAATGCCATAAATTTGAAATTGAATATAAGTTATACCCTTGAATTTTGATTTATATTTTGAATATTTTTAATGTGATGCTAAGTAGCATAAATTCAATGCTAGGAGTTTACGCATTCCTCTTTTAAGGGTCATTTTGACTTTTCTTCTGAATRTGTTATCCCATTCCTGATATTTTATTCCAAGCAGAAAAATAATTTTATTTGATATTTAAACTTAATAAACATCAGCAAAGACCAAACTATGATGGCTAGAATAAGACAGGCAAAGTTTATGGAGAAAGGAGGGAGGCCACAATTTTCCTCCTATACGCACACACGCGCGCGTGCGCTTATTAGTAGCAAATGCTGTGTTTGTTGTCAATATCTATTTCCAGATCATTAGCAATATAAATGCCTCTCAGGTGTTTAATAGAGGAAAGTGAATAATTTCATGGCCTCACAGCACTCATTCATGTGACCTTTTCTGTAGTGTTGATCCTTAGCACTCGTAAGGCTTTTCTTTGCTTACAATTGCAGATTCCTTCAGCACTCCCACTCTCTAAACTCTGTTGGGATTTGGGAGTGGCATCTCACGCTCCGTATCATGAGGCTTTTCAGTGGTGTTGCAAAACTCGGAGTTTTTCTAGAACAGTGTTTTGTTTGGGGTGGAACATACATATGGACCCGCACAGTCTGATACCACTTAAAGGAGAAAAGGTCCTGGCACAAGACGTAAGAAAATATTGTGAATAACCACCCTCTTCTTGGTGGATATACAAAGTGCTGTGGAATATCCATTACCCGTTTTAAGAGCTGCCAAATGCTATAGGATTAGGCAAGGCATAAGCAGTCTTTTCAAACTATTTCATGACAGCTTTACATTAAAAAGAGTTTTAGGTTAAGAACATAACACCTGCTGGACTGGATCAGATTTGGATGGTCTCTCTGACATTGGTCTGCACCAGATGCTTACAGAAAGGTGCAGAGAAACCTGTAATGGACAGCTATGGAGAAAGTGTCAATTGGGGGATTTTCTCCCTAAACCGATGCATCTAGCAATTGGCTTATGCCCTCAAGTCTGAGTTTGGGTATCACTTATAAATGTCTTTTTCCTTTCTGGTATAACTGTGGATGTTCTTATTATTCACATAAATGTCTAAGCCTTTTTGAATCCTGCTAAGCTCTTGGCTTTAATAATATCTTGTGACAATGAGTTCCACATGTAAATTTGGTAGTATGYAAAAAATACATTTCAGTATAGATTTGCTGCCTTTAATTTCACTGGGCACTTTTTTCAAAGGTTGGAGCTTTTAAAAAACCAAACCTTCAGAAGGCGCACACAGCTACAATAATGACTTTAATATGTTTCATTATTTATTTTTCTTCTTGCTTTAAAGTCACGAAACAAGGAAGTTCACAGGGTCTACAGGCCATCTTAAGACAGACCCTTATTCTCTTACAACACATCTGGGCCTATAATGTCACTTCAGAGAGACGCCTCCTCTCATATCCCAGTCCTGCAGAGTTTAGCAGAGAGTTTCTGCCTTAGCTCTGCCTGTTTTGTTGATTATTAAATTTTAGGTTTCAGCCTGGACTTTAGAAAGCAGYGTACTTCAAAGAATTGTTGGTTTGCATAAGCGTCCACATGTTTGGACACTTACCAAACATATGGGTTTCTCTGAATCGCCTCTGCCCATAAAATGAGATGGACATCTTGAGCAATCAGATTTTCCCTCTGATATTCTTAATATCAGCAAGTTACAATCTTTAGGTAAATGTGAACAAAGATTAGTTTGAGAGTGGGTGTTGTTTACCTGACAGCTTATTTGAAAGAGGTTTTTATTTAATTGCTAGATTGGCCTCTTACAGGTTAACTACGTCTATACTGGCAAGGATACGACTTGTCATATTTTATTTTTGTATCGTTTGGATGCTGAACTGATGCATGTGAATCTGAAAATGAGTCCTTTGGAGAGAACTTCTTGGGAGCTATTGCGGCCAGAAATCCCTCCTGGCATGCGCCAGGTCAACATTTCCTAAGTATGTTCTAGGCAGAGCCAGGCTCTCTGATGTGGTACAGGCTTCTGACCTTTCAAACCAGGCACTGCTTCCACAGGTTTCAGACTCCAGATGGCAATAAAACCTGGGGTAAAATTCTACCTCCATAGTTTAATGGCAACATTTAAACCACCTTCTAATTTCTCCGTGTTACCTATGAAAGCACTTAGAAAAAGACCACAGTGCCCAAAAATCTCTATAGCTTGTGGCCCTTTTTCTTGTGTGGTATCACCAGCCAGMAGAGATCCGGCGCATCTGCCGTGGTTGCATTTTGGTTGCATTCGTGCCTGGGATGGATGCTCCTTTCGTCATCCCCATGCTCCAACTGTAACTGCACGTGCTGGAGAACTGCAGCATGGGGTTTGGAGGCTGATCCAGAAAGAAGCTTCAAATGCTAGAATGACGACCCTAATAATCTACGACTATGAGTTTTCTGTTACTTAGGGGCAAGGACACAACTTAACTGGAAAGGAGGAATGTAGAACGAGTTAGAATCCCTAATACCAGACCAAGGAGTTTCAGGTTATCTGAAAACAACAAATCCGTACATCAGATTAATCTGAATTCTGTTGCGTGGGTTGCTTACTACATTTGCTAGGCTGTAATGAGTACAGGAGAGACTTCTTATCATTTGCATGGTTTTGAAAAGCAAARAGTACAAGATTAATAGAGATCTTTGTACGAACTGTTGTGAGAATTTGGAAATTTACAAAGCAAGTCAGCTCTTTTTACTAGTTTTTAAACTAAACGGTATTTATTAAAAGGGAGAGAGGAAAGACAGASAAGGCTAGTCTGCTTTGTGAAGGATAGTCCGTAAACTCGCCCTTAAAACTCAAAGCATGCAAGAGTACAAGTACCGCAAAGAGCACGTTATCCTTCCATGTTTATTACTCGTGTTTGTAGCACTCGGGTTCTCGCACTCCGAAACAAAACTGCAACCGCGCGGCGCATTGTACAAGGGACCACAACGCTGCTCTTTGCCCCCAGAGGCTTACAGCTGGAACGGCACAGAGGCAGYGCGGGGAGGCAAGGAAAATGCAACTGTATCAGTCAGGCTAAAAAGCTGGAAAGTAATTTTTCTCTTCCTGTTGGCGTTTTGACAAATCACTTCACAAAAATCTTTGTTTCTTCAAACAAAGCATGTCTTTTTTTTTTTTCTTTTCTTTTTCTCTTTCCTTTGAATCTCGTCTTGTGTTAGAACTGCTCTTCAGCTGAAACGCAGTCCTGTGCTGGAGAGGATAGATAGGGTAGCAGGCTGGATGTTGCCACTAGAATGTAGGTAAATGAGAAAACACTTGTGCTTCTCTCTTTAGGGGCTGGCAGCTTTGAAAACTAGCTTTCATGTGAATATCAGAAACTTTATTGCCTTGACTTGGGTGACCTCATCTACTAGAATGAAGTCATTCATCGAGCCAAGAAAGACAAACCTTCGTTCCAGAGAATTAATCAAGTCCATCAAGTGCTCTGCTTACATCTTATCTCCAGCCAGTGAGAGAGCAAGCAGTTAAAAACTTGACAGCCACCAGATAGCCTCCTGTTCTTCATGTTATGCTAACATCAAAAAGGAGCAAAGAGGCTTCCAAAAGCTCAAACTTGCTACTGGATAAGCACAGCTTGACATAATTTCTGACTTGGGGATTACATTGTTTCAAATCAAGGTATTTCTTTGAGAACAAAAACATGGCATTCCAGTGAACTTTAGCTTTTTTTAAAAAAAACTATTAACTCTGCCAGATAGGAATGCTGAGCACATAATTGCTCACCCTGCCTTTTCATCCCAAGCTATCGCAGAACCCATAAACATTCCAATTAGGCAGCCAATTAAAATGAGAAAGAGCCCTCCTGAATTATACAGCAGTTGGAGGCTGTTCTGCCTTTCTAGTTGTCAGCCAGTGAAAGGTTTTTATTGCATTTGAACTGAAGGAGGTGAAAGAATTAAGTGAAACAGTGATGTTTGAAAGGCCCATGTGAAGGGGCAGAGCAGTGATAATAGTTCTCAGCACTAGTGACAGGGAGCCATTAGTAAGCTATGAAAAGCTTTGTTATGCTAAGAGGTGGACATTATAAAAGGTAGAAGAAAGCAGTTACTTATAAATAAAAAAACCCCCTTAATTTTGATATTTTATTACTTTTATGGCAGGGACTGTATAATTTGAAAATCTGCTTATTTCACGCAATGTGGTTTTTTTAAGGGGTTATTTTTCAGCTAAGCTAATGCTGGCCATCCGGTTCCCAAAGTGTCTGGTGTGGAATTTTTTCAGAGTAAATTATTTTCTGCCAAAATGGCATCCATTAAGATATCAGATAGCGATGATATGACACAGAGATCCAAAGCCAGAGAAGGCAACGGGAAAAGCTAAATGTTTTGGATGCTGGATTGAAAACATGTCATTCTGCGAAGGTGGATTATAGCATAAAACTTTCCCTTTCTTATTCTCCATAAGGAGGCGTGGACTCTTCCTAGTTCTGTTTATACACCATAAAAGTCATCCTTGCCATTCTGGTTTATGCCCTTGATTACACCGTTCTTGACCTTTGGGTGATGGCTAAAGCAGTTCCGTACACCCTAAATTACCGGTGTGAATTTACCAGCAAACTTATTTTTTCTGAGGCATACCCCACACCAAATCACAGGGAAAGATCTGGTTTTTCCTAATACCACCTCACTGTGTTAATTTCCCTGCTTTTTCCCTTATTCTTCCCCTGTTAAACGCTTTTGGCAAGGTTTCACTCCATTAGCAGGACAATCATGGTTGTATAAGGAGGAATTGAGTGAAGAGGCGGTGGGGGGTAGTACATGGGTTGGTCCTTCCCCTGCCTCAGACATGTCTGAACCAAACTGTGCTAGACTGAGTAATTTGTATTTTCCTTAGGGCAGGAACAACTTATTCTATATTCTTCTGAGCTTGAATGTTCTTACGTTGCTTAACCTGAAATAGTATCCCCTAGATGTGTCTATTTAGCGGCAGATGATGTCAGTTGATACCACAACTTCCCCCCCCCCCCCCCCCCCTTTCCCCTCCCGAGCTTCTCTTCCCCCCCCCCTTCTGTTTCTCCCCCGTTTCCCGCTTTTCCCCCCCCCCCCCCCTTTTTCACGTGGAGTAGTTCCAATGTCCTATGCTTAGTTTTTCAGCCCAGTTTCATGTCTCTGACCCCTCTTCATCTCCTCTCTTATCCACAGTGCTTTCTGTCTCATCTTCTGTTCCTTCTTGCATGCCTGCCTGTCCCTTGCTTCTATTTAGCCCGTATTTTCTGTTTTCTCCATTAGTATTTACTATTCAGCCATCGTCTACATAAGGGACCCTGTACTGCAGCTCTTGTCTGAGCAGAGCTCAGCTGGGATTACTGCCGCCTCCTCACTTACACCTCCCGTTTCCCATTTGTCACCACCCTGCCATAATGGGAAAGGGTCTGTTGATTCACCTTTAGTTTGCAGCAATTGCACGTGATCCTTCTCCGGAGCAGGGGCTACCTCCAGAGCTGTCTGACCAGCACTCCAGGTCAGAGTGGGATCTTGGCCCCAGGGCAGGAAGGATCCTGGCCGTGTTCAGATTTGTCTTCCTGGAGAGAGATAAATAGCAGCAAGGACATCAAAGATGGAGACTGGGTAGGCACTGGAGCCACGAAACTACGAAATGCATATATCCTACAGCTTTTCCATACACAGAATATTTTATTTATTAGAAATACGTTTTCTGGCAGCTCAGGAAGTATGACTTTTTCTCACAGAGACAGTTTTATATGTTGAAAGAGCATAAAAAGCAGGAGTCATTCTGTGCATAACGTGTCCTAAAGCTTATACRTAAGCATTTTCCCACTTGGATTTGTGCATGCATCTCATCAAAACAGGGCACAAGGAAGTTGGATGATGTTTTATAGTATCTGTGGTGCAGAAGGTCAGGCTAGGTCTAACAATCACTTATGGCATGTGCATCTGTCTAAGACATTCAGTTTTCATACTAAAACATGGCAGCGTTCATTTCCCTTTGTTTTCTTTTTGCCAAGTTACCATATGTAAAACAGTATGTCTGGGATGATGGCTGGGCTTTGCAAAAGTTGCACGTGCTGCTATCTGAGGAAGCAAGATGGCTTTTACTGTAAGAAGGAATAAAGATGGGCTAGTTTGGGTTGTTTCTGAAAGCCCACTCCTGAGTCTCCCATCATTCATTTCTAGAAATTGGTTTCTAGTTTGACCCATAACTCCTGGAAGGCAATAGAAAAGCTTCCAGTGGCTTCAGTGTATCTGGGGAACATGTAGCAACAACCCTTTGTGGCTTTCTCCTTTCTTCATGCTGCGGTGCAGGGTGCTCGCAGTACTGCCACGGATAGGTGGTAGCGTATCTGCGTGCAGGCACTGCCCGGTGTCGCCTGTGGAAAGGGAAGAGGCGAGTGGTGTAGCAGGGAGTGTCCCACGCTGCTCCCGATGAAGTGGGTGCGCACCAGTATGGATGCAGAAACCGGATTTCACTTAAAATGGAAGCTTTTGATTTCAGGAAAATCTCAGCTTGGTATAGGAATAGCACAAAATTATTTTTAGCTGGTAGAAGGTACTCAAATACAAACTGACAGCATCTGCTGGGTTAACAAAGGAGTGTTTCTCACGCACGACGCAAACCAAATGATGTTTTCTAGACAAGAGATTACCAAGATGACCACCACTGGACACTGTACGTACCTGGAGACAAGGACCAACTTCACAACCACCAGCAGCTACTTAAAAGAGACCATGGTAGAAGCTACCCAGATCTGTCCTTATGCCTGGAGACAGTGACAGCTGGGAAATTATATTCTTAGTTTCAGGATGTAAAATTAGTCTGATCCAAGAAAAATACTGAGTGCTTTTTCATTAGGTGGGAAACATGTAGTACAGAAATGAAATTGGTGACTAGTAGTTATATCTGAAGCTGCAGACAACAGGACAAATCCAGCCTGGGTTAGATATCACTGCATAATAAATTGACTTATAACATTGACATGAACTTCTGACGTGTTATTAAAACAGGCTATTCCTGGCAGCGTTCAGATACTCCTGCTAGAAATGGGCAAGCGGGAGAGGAATTCTACTGGGCAAACGGGCTGAATTGGTAACCTGGAATACAGTTGTGAATTAAGGAAAGGGGGAGGAAAAAATAGAAACAGAAGAAAGAGTGACCAGACAATAATCATGGCAAAGACTGAGCCTGTGTAAGACTGAAGTTGCCAATATCAAATCAGGACCACCGTTTCACTGGCTCCTGTTTCAAGAGCGAATAGAAATTGAACAGAAAGATGAATAGTGCCAAGTAGAAGTTTCCCCTAATGGAAAATCAGCTGTAGGGACTGCACCAGCAAAGTTAGGTTTTCAGAGCTTCCCACACAGGGCAGACAGCAGGACTCGTAAAGCGACTGTGGTGCTTGACAAACTAATTTTTTGAAAAATTGTAAAAAAATATCCCGAGGTTAACAAGAGTATTTCTAGAAAGCGAGGAAAGGAAGCATTTGAGGAGCTGCTTTTTAAGTGTGAAGTTGTTTACAAACAGCGATATGCTTGGAGATACGCTTCTATACGGCGCTGCACCTACCTCAGGTCGTGTTCCTCAGAGTAGCTGCCATGTTAGCTTCCCCAGCACACTGATAGAAATGAAGGAGAAATTAATTTGTGTGCTGCAGGGTGACCTGACTGAGCCATGTGCAGCACCTTAAGCATGACCCATACCCAGTCTGAGCGCTGATGACGTTCTCGTACACAGATGACATAGAGGCTATGAAACATGGGAGGAAATTCTAGTGGGTAAGGAGAAGATCCTAAAACTCTTCATGGAAATGATAATCGCTTGCCAGAAATAAGAGGTCTGATCTGATGATCTCAAGGTGGAAGGGCAGGGCAGAGTTGCAAGTAAAGGAGAGGGGAACCAAGATTACTAACCAGAAGCGGCAGATTACCGTGGAGGCCCTCCAAACTCATCACCTCTTTTGGCAAGGTGCTGCTGATCAAGGTGCACAGAATGAAGTTAATCCCTGATCGTGTCAGCTGGTGTATTAATTGCAGGGCCCCAGTAAGCAAATATTACAGTACCCGTGGTGGTGTTGCATCTCTCGCAGTGTCCTAACTACAAACTGTGAATTTTGTATTCCAGCCACGAACAGCAAAACGCACTGGCACAGCCATACCAGGGCAGTGAATATTTCCTGTGCAATTTGCTCCAGGAGATTTAAGGCTCTTGATTTTATTTTTTTGCTGATCAGCTTGTGATTTATATCCATATCTTTAAAGCTGTAAGGCAACAGAAACTGTGCTATGATGTGGCCATGCTGCATACATGTGGTCTTTAAACAGAAAAGTATGTGAAGGATAATTGCATTTTTCTGATTTTTGGACAAAAATGTTCAAATATATTTTAATAGTTAATTGCATCCATGTTTCAATTTGCCTTTTTTCTGTAATTAATTTTTAATGGTAGGAAACATGAAAAATCATTATTATTTTGACTATTTAGTCTTGCTCGCTTCTTCATCCTCTAAATTTACTGCAGAGATAATGGGAAGAAGGGATGACATCATGCATATACAGCTGCCTTTTTAAGTGCCAGGGCCAGAGGAACCACTTATAGTAATTAGGAAATCCTTAAACAAGTGTTTGTGAAGTATTGGCTAACCCTCACTGTTTGCTTTTTTTCTGGCACCACACTAGAAAGGTTTGACCTTGAATAATTATCTACTCACTGACTTTCTATCCTTTCCAGTTACTGGAGCACACAGGCTACTGGTTGATTGCTTCATTGTGGTGTGATATTTTCCGTATTTTAAAATATAAATAAAATAAAAAGGCCACACTCCCCCTTAGTCAAGCAAGAAGGTGACTGAAGTACTGTACTGAGCAGGCCCTACGGAGTATTTCAGAAGGATCAAAGATAAATTGAGTGATATTTGATTAGCCTTCTATAAAATACTTAAATTGTGTGAATTACCAGTCTTTTCACATGCTGTTCTTCAAAACTTCTTTCCATTCATTTTCACTTTTTCCATCTTGTAATTAAGAATCTTCCTGCAGTATATTTAGATATATTTTTACCTTCATTATTATCACCCACTTTTTAATGTTTTCAGTTTTAGACTCAGGAAAAATTGAACAGCTCAAAAACAATTGTGAGCCACTTCTGAATATTCTGCTCAACTGATTAAAAAGGTGGTCTTCTAAAACTAGAGGATGAAGTGTTAAATATAGCATCTTTTGTCTGACCCAGTCAAGTTTCAAACTTGTCATTTACACATTTTAAATTCATCTCCTTATTCAGCCTGCATAGCATTCAGACTTTGGACCACTGGATGCAGAAAACCTTGTTCACTAGTGCAGTGAGCCACTACACCAATTGGTCGAAGTCATTCTTCTCAGAATTATATTAACTCACATAACAGGATACTTCTTTTTATCAGAAGGGTTATCATATTTTTGTGTRTGATGCAAAAATACATTTGAACATCGGTATAGGGAAAAATTCAAACGAAAACAAAAAAATCCGGACAAAAAATATCAGCGTATGAGTATTTCTTTCCAATGAATTGCATTTGTATTCTCTCTTCACTGTATGCTAATTTTTAGGCTAAAATCTATGGTGATATCCTTGTAGAAAAGAATACGTTATTAGTTTTCTAAGAAATTTAACTTTAAAATAAACCTTTGCTTTCCTTCTGACTTGTTTTTAATTGCCATTCTACCTCCCGTACTACTGAATGAATTCCTACGGTTGTCTTTTTTTTTTTTTTTTTTTTTAAAAAAAAACAAAAACAAAAAACAAACAAAAAAACCCCAACTTATCTTTTAGCCACATTAAACTGTGTCATACTCGGTATCTTTAAAGGTCTTTCGTCTACTCTATTATATCTAAGAAGCAGCACCACTGTCAAAAAAATCAACTAATTAAGAATGCGATGCCGAGACATCACCTTAGAGGCAGTGTCTTTTAGGAACAATGCTGCCAACAGAAGGGTCAAGGAACATGACACCAGCTGCTGTCTACATGCTGGTACGCTCTCGCAGCCCTGCACGCTTCTGATTTCTGTTCCATATCCCATGCAATGACTGCATGGTCTTCGTAAACATTAGCGAGATTAAAATGCAAGAGTTCCTGTTTCTGAACTGCAAGTTCCTACTCCTGGAGCTGAGGCTAAATTTGTGAGACATTATTGTAAGTCTTGTATACGCAATTATGTATGACAGCCATGCATTACTGAGAAAACGAAGTGGCAGATGTACTATGAGGTTCCTAAGGAGTATGGCAGTAAGTTCTGAAGAGCCGCTGGTACGTCTCCTCGTCTGATCTGATTACTCAGTCCAGTGGAAGGTGAGCTTGAATTGTTCTGAATTATACTTTGTCAAATCTCAAGACTGACAAAGTGAATTTGACTTACATATGAAAAATGGATAAAGCCCTGCTTTATTCCTAATGGCAGTCTTTCTCCAGAGATGATTGTAAATTCCACTTACTCTGGCTTAGAACACTTGCAACGTAGCTGAAGACAATTTTTAAAACATTAAACTGTTTAAAACAGAACCAGTTCTGTCCTGAAAAAAAATCTTGCCTCATCAAAGAACAAGAAAAACCATGTTTGACGGAAGTTTAGTTAAAGGAAATCTTTGTAGTGCGATCTGAAACTTGCTAAACTTGGGGCAATAGCTTGCCAGGGAGGAGAGAGCAGCCGTGGAGACGACGGTGCGGTGTGGAGACCTGCTGATGGACGTGGGAGAGCAGTTAGGAAAAACTCCCCTGTTGTTTGGGGTGACGGTGGAAGGCACAGAGTGAAAGTTCTCAAACGTGAATCCCTAAATTGAGGTTTCCCACATACTTCATGTGGCCTTCTAAGTGACATTTGTTTGATTTTAAGGTCTCCGAGCTGCTAGATCTGTGGGGACTTTTGTGCATGTGCTTTAGTTTTGAAAAGAAACCCTTTAGTAGATGATATCTGTTTTCCCTGCTGTTTCTCCTTAATATATTAGAGACTTGATTTTTATAATTATATAATTCCGGGGTTTATTTTTTTGCACAAGAGCAACCTTGGCAAACAGTATCCAGCTTGGGATTTTATAAACAGTATAACGCCCATGCGCGAACACCAAGCAAATCATTCTTCCGGCACGTAATAGCTTAATTACAAAATAAAGATTATTTCAATTAAAACTGAAGTCAATCTATTTCTGGGTTTAAAATTACTATTTCATAATGTACATCACAATGCATAACAGCTTGGGACAGGAAATGACTAATACTTTATCCAATTTAATTTATATCAGTGGAAGCTTAACCTTGATGCCTTGGCCATATTTCAACTAGAGTTAACACCCTTATTTATATAAAATTGCCGTGAGACGTTCAACAACACGAAGTGGCCAGAGCCGTTGTTTTAGAACTCATCCCAAAGACTGCCTATCCAGCACACACCCTCCTAGCTCTTTGGGACACTGACTCATGGCTGCTGCAGCACTGATGCACTGAGTCATCAGCTCTGCTTAGGGAGGCAATTCGGTTGTTCCTTCTCGGACCCCTCTCCAAACAAGAGTTACGGCTCTGCACATGTTATCCTGTGGATCCACTGGCCTCAGGCATAAAGGAGAACAACTTCCTTCCTCAGCCTCTTGCCCCATCTCCTGGGTTTGAGCACCTTTTTTAGGTGCTGGGAGATGGGACTCTTGCATTTTAGCCCTGAACATCATCTCCCCCGGGAAAGATTCCTGCGAGGCAGCAAGAGCGTCTCCTGTTCCCTCCTACAGTAGGAGAGCACGTGGTACCCGTTCCAGTTGTCTGGAAGTAGAAAAAAGCAAAACTGCTGTTTGGACAGTTTTTTGATGCGGGTTCAGGAGTCTGACTCAACATTAAAAAGGCTTGACTGTTCGCCAGAATACTAATGTAAGTAATTGGAAGAGCTCCTAAGTGGCTTTAAAGTACAAATATTTTTAATTACTCATTGTAAAGATATAATGTACTAAAGGTAAGTGGCGTAGAAGCAGGATGCTGTGGCATAGAAGCACAGGCTCTTTAAAAATAGGGAGATTTTAAAAATGGATGTTGTTGTGGGGTCCTCTGTGTCCAAAGCAAGTTCATCCTGGGAAGCAGTGGTAGCATTCAGGCCTCTCTGGGTCCATCACAGTTTAGATACTGAGAAAAAAATGTTGTTCTCCAAGTTGTTTTATTTTGGTTATTTTTCTGTCTTTCCTACATAGTTTCCTGAGCAAATCGCTATGTGTCGATCAATCAGTCGCTGTTTTAACAACTACCAGGGACCCCTCCCACCATCTCCCTGACCTGTCGGAGGCACACGCGTGCTCAGTCACGGGTGCCAATGTGATGGCAGAGGGTGCTCCGAGCTGCAATGGTTTCCTTTGAGACGTGGGTTAAATCCGACAATATAATTTCATATGGCCACTGGGCTCTGCTGTTCTCGGGTATCGGATTGTACCACTGGGCTGAATTTACACCTCTGCTCATTTTAGTCTTGTATTGTTTCTTCAGAAAAGGAAAGAGTACATAAGAAGAGGAAATTAAAATTAATTTTTAATAGAATAATATACGAAAAACACAGTTTATGATTTGCGATATCACTAGATGCTTAGATGTTGTCTGCGCATGTTTAAATATGGTGCATCTATTAAACCTCCAGCCTCTCCAGACTCAAACGTTCTCACACTTGCATTGAAATTTTGTTTTGCTGAATTTTTCAGCTTATTAAGGAATTGTGTTTGTTTATCTTATTTTGGGGTTATTTAACCATACGCACACATGCACACCCACCCACCCCCTATAGCGTGTGCTACTGGAAATGAGCAAATTGCTCCTTTTTATGGATGAATGGGTGCTGGATATTTGAGGAGGTCTGGATTTCTCTCAGTCATCCAGCTGCATGTTCTTTTAAATTGCTTCGTGCAGCTCCAGCAAAGTGATCCTAGGGTGGACTTGAGGCCAAGCTTGATGACTTTGACTTGCTGACAGCACCTGGCACCGTCTCTCCCTCTACCCGCACCCTGTAAGGAGGAGGACACGTGTTGAGGGGTGGGGGGGCTCTGACTGCAAAGAGCTGAGCTCTGTGCCAAGAACCACTGTAACCTGCTGTAAATTACAGCCTCCCTGAAATTACTCTAATTTGTGCCGGGGTGTATCAGCTATCTAAAAGCTCTGTGCATCCGCAGCCTGCCTCCCGCACACCTCCTGGCGCCTGGGCTCTGCTCGGCTTGCAGACAGCGTAGCCACCGTCGGACAACCGCGTCTTTTCCAGATCGTCCCCCTTCTGCTGCTGCTTTCTGTGCTCATCTTCTGCAGTTCTAGCAGAAGCTGCTGGTTAAGCTGTATTTTTACAAGGAAGGCCTAAAGCCTGTTAACAGGCTTGATGTGCAACCTTAAGGTTGCACATCCTTCTTTTAATAAATAACCCCAAAGCATTTGAAACTGAGGTGCAAGAAATGATCCATCGTGCACCCTTTCCCTTTACCGCTTCTTCGGGGTGCCGTGGTTTTTGAGGGCCCGCAGGCCGAGCCGGCTAGGGGCTGGGGGGCCCTGCCTGCCCCTGGCTCTGGGGAGAGCTTCTGGCCATCCACGGGGATGTTGGGAATTGCCAGGTGGCCCTGTAGCAAGGGACCCACTGGCCAAGGGGTGGAGATGCTTTCTGGCCTTGTTTAATTTTTCCAGCCCAGGAGATGAGAGGTTTTTCTCTTTAAAGAGTTATCTTCACCTGATTTTTTGTTTGTTTGGGTTTTTTGCGGGAGGCGGGTGCTCCCCTTTTGTATAAAACATGGCGTTAGAGAGCAAGTGGCTTTTGGTAGCTCTTCTGCCGTTTGCCCTAAGAGCCCCCGAGCCAGTCCCAGCTGCAGGCTGCTCCCCACCGGGTCCCAGCACACAGGGCATCCCTGCCATTTATTTTGTATTCTAAACTCAAAAGCATTTTACACCTCTGAAAATCTTCATAAATTTCCATACAATGCACCAGGGAGAACACTTTAAAGTGTTCCTTGAGAAATTATTGTGTTTTGCATTTGGTTTATCCTTTAAAAAAGACCTCCACGTATGTGCGGTATCGTTGATACAACGTACATTGCATCCCTCATATTAATACTCTGATCAATCACTGCTGACAATACAGTGTCTTTGTGTGAGGGGCTGTAGGACAAATGTTTTAGCTTGTGAGAAGAAAATTGTTAGCATTTGAATAGAGAAGAGCGCGGGGGAAGGATTAATAGCCTACTTTGATGGATTAGAATGTAGGGAAATTGCTCAATATTAATATGAAAATGTTTGTGAATTGGCTGTGTGGGGCTGTCAATGGAAAATGAAGGCCAGTGATTATGTCTCCAAGGCCTTATCAGTTCAGACTTGACTCTCACCAAAGACTTTCACACAAAAGACTGATGAGAGCACTAGAAAATAGCTGAATAAGAGCCGCTACAATAAGCAAACCGTTCAGCCACCAGTGTCACCATGTCAGGTTTTGTGCCCTTTATGTAATATTGTACATCCTTATATTAACATATCTGAATATGGATTTGTAATAAAAGAGGCAAATGAAACTACCTGCTAGACATTTTTATTTCTATAATTTTTGCTTATCTCTGAAATACGACTGGAAAATGAACTAGGGTTAGTCTTAATAAACAACTCTGTCTACAAGGGAGATTTCTCTGTGAGCATTAGGTTAAGGGTTTCAAATACGGCTGTGTATTTATTCTTGTAAAAAAGGACGGTCCTGAGAGACGCTGCAGGAAAACTTGTTTCCTATTACCATAGCTTCAAAACAGATCAAACAGACTGTTTCTTCTGCGTCCTTTGCTCTTAATAAGGTTTTRAATAAACCCCAAATGCAGAAGTATGCCTAGTTATAAATGTATTTAACATAATTGGTGTATTTCAAGTAACCGTACATATTAAATTACACATCCTTTTTTTGTTTGATATTTTCTACATACTTTGTCTACCTAGAGGCAGAAATAAAGCTATGCGTTACTTGGCTGTTGACACGTATCTTGTGGACAGGACCTCCAAAGACGCACCTGTACATTGTTAGTGAACTTTTTGGAGTGACTTATTGCCTGTAGAAATTTTACACTGGCTTTTGAATAGATGCAGGATGCACCTACCATTAGGAGAATTTTTTTCTATTGCATTAAAAAAAAAAAAATTAAAAATTAAGTTTATAAATGAAAACGCTATTTTGAATATGACTTCCTTCCTCCTTTGGGCTTTTTGTATCCCTTCTCTTGTGACTCAGTGTCCAATTTAGCTTTGCACGTCTTGTGAGCTGCTGATGGACATCAGTCTCTGCATGGTAACTTTGAAACTGGATCCAAAGTGGCTGAAGTGTCAGTAGGTGTTTCTGGAAAAGCTTGCTGCTCTCATTCATATCCTTCTTGCCACCCGATGTTGTGGTAAATCCCTTCTAAATGAACAGAATAAACTCTGGGAACTTTGGTTGTTTCAGTGATGAAATCACAGTCATTCATTGTCAGGCTGAACCTGCTGACTGTTAGCGTGTAGCCCTGGCTAATAGATGTCATCCTCCAAGCTCTAGTACTGCTGGTTTATCCAGGCTGATTTCATTTGATGCAAGTGGCCTTTAAGGTTGAAGGGTTGCATCATGTGTCCCTTGGATCTTTGGACCAGTTCTGCTTCACTTTTGTAGCTCAAATGTCTTGTTTTGTGTTACTTGTGACCTATCCCAAGCAATCTATTCAAAAGATAATAGGATTAAGGTCATCCCTTAGAATTATACCGCAGTGACACAGTTCTGTTACACGTCCTCCTGGATAGATGCAAAGAAATATGGGAAAAAATCTAAGAAAAACCCCAAAATCAGAACAGACCATTTTTGTAAAATTTTTACACGTTCTAAAAATCAGAATTATATAACACCAGATGCTAATGAATTATTTTTTTTCTAAGTATTTCAATTTAAAAGTTGCCCTTTTTTTTTTTTTTTTGGAGAGTGGCAACTGTTTCCAATACAAGAATTTTCTTTAAAGCTGAGCTCAGCATTCTGTTAAAGAAAATGGTATGTGTGTATTTATATTAGAGAAAGGATTTTGGTATAAAAGCCTGTCTCGGCTATAGAAAGACTATTTATTTTGCAAGACCTTAATTATAAATACAGAACTTTTTAGAGCTTAGAGTTTTGTATGTAATTAGTAATCCAGTTTCCTTTCCTTACTTGTAAATCACAATCTGGTGCAAAGGAACTGTTTGGCACTTGGCTATTTGTAATGTACTCTAGTTAGTACTGGATCAATACATCTTTTATAACTGGTGCCAAGTCTCCTCAGTTGCTAAAAAAGGAATTTTGTGCACGTTTCAATAAAGCCAAAATAGCGGCCTAGCGTGTTAAATATAGTTGTGTGTTAAACAGAGAAAGTGCTTAGCATCAGCAGTTGTAGGAATGTAATCCACTTTTCAGACATTAGCAGCCAACCAATAAGAGTGCAAAAATATTTTTAAAATTAAGATGTTTTCAAATTCAACTTTCATGAAACTCTGTGGAGGTTTCTGAAAGATACAAAAAGTTTACTTGCCCAAGGTGTGAGAGCTTGCTTTGAACGATATATATGTCACATACATGAAATAATTAAAGTACGATGCATCGTTACTAACTTAATTTAATCCGATTCTAATATTTTGCAAAAAATACGTGGATTGTCTAAGTCATTTCATTACGTGATATGCAGTAAACGGGACTTCAGAAGAAATGGATACTCTTAGTGGGGAAGAACACCAATCTTATTAAATCTATAGCTGCAGCAAGTTCAGGCTCTGATTTGAAGCAGTGTCAGCATTGTCGTATTTTAATAAATGAATTCCATTGTTGCATGTTTTAGCAAGTTTATCCAAAACGTTTTTCTTAAGAAATTTTTAAATCTGACTTACTGTATTTGGGTGTTATAATTATTTAAGATTCACTTAGAACCTTGTATAAATGATATCACCCATTAATTAAATTATTTCACGTATAATTTTACAGAAGAAATGACACCTAGTACTTTATTTTCATCTCCTGTTCCTCTGCACCTTCGTCTCCACAGTAGCAATTAGGAACCACATTTTTGTATGTGTTTGATACTATGTTTGGTAGCGATAAAAATGATTAATGATACTCTGTGAGTCATCCTCTTAGTATATACAGCTAAGAATGTATCTTTGTGGGCAGATGCAAGTAAACATTAATTTTTCTGCCTGTGCTCATGGGCAGCTCATGCCAAGCTGGCTGGACCCAAACCAATGCTAATCGGTAAGCCTTATCGCCGCTTTCATGTCGTGTTACACCTGAACCGCTTTCAGTGGGGAAAACGAGTAAAGATTAGAGATAAGCAAATAAATTTGGAGACAAAGTACGTAAATTAGAGAGTAGGTTCTCACCGATATTTAGGACCAGCCTTGAGGTCTCTCTCAAGCCGCCCTTGTGGCGTGATGCCTCTTTCTCCACCCACATTGGGCGGAAAAAAAAGAGTTTCTTTTTAACACAGCTAAGGCCTTATAGGAACTGAACTGCTGGTGGCTTTTTCCTACTTCCAGGTTTGCCTTTCCTTCCAGTTGTAGAGGGGAAAAAGTAAGCTATGAGATGGCTGGAAGAACAAATGCAGGACTTTGCAGGTGTAAGTTCAGGTCTGGGCTTCTGCCTGGGAGCTGGGCAGGTCAGACACGTTTTGGGGGGTTTCTAGCAGAGGGGTGTGAAGCACAGGTAATCACCCTTTGGCCACGACTGCTTTGAGTGGATTAGAAACTACACTGTGAACCCCCAGTATTTGATGATTCATTTGTATTTCACCTCCGGTAACCACAACCGTATTTCCAAACTCTCCTGGTACCCGTCTAAGGTCACATTGGCCGTGGAGGATTTTGCTTGTGCAGCAGAACCTCTGCATAATAGGGCACGAGCCGGGTATCTGCTCAGCTAACCTGGGCAGCTTGAAGCATGGCAGTAGAAAACAGGTCACTGCTGGGCTGTGGGATCATCCTTGCTTTCCCCAAAAGACTCTTTAGAACCACAGGCAACCAGGTGCCTATCAGAGCAGCTTTCCAGCTGACTCGGCACACCCTGGCTAAGGCCAGGTCACGGACGAGTTTGTTCTTTATAAAGAGGAGCGACAATTCCTAAGATGTTGCGCTGTTGCTTTACTGAAGGCTGCGTGACTGTTGTACATCCCTCGTTTCTGTAATGTGCATTTCCTTACTCATTTTGCTGAAGAGACCACAGCAAGCGTTTGAATTTTATACCAAAGGGCATACGTGATTTAAAATAAGTGTAATGCAGGGCTTAATTTTGAACTGAGGACAGTTTTTATGGTTAGCTCTCTCAATGCACTGCCTACTTCCATTTACGGAATGACTCTTCAAGAGAGAAGTGATGACCTTAAAAAAAAATGTAAGGTGATATGTAGATACTGTTTTCCACAGTTAAAGGTCACCTTGACTTTTAATCTTGACTGCCATACTTTTCTTCTCATTAAAATATTTGACAAGAATTCTTTGCATGAATGAGCAGCACAGAACACCTTAAGACTACTCAATTTTCACTAAAGATACTGCATTGTCATAATAAATAATCGTACTGCCAGCTAAAAATCATTATCTGTTACACATGTTAACAAATAAAATGCACTTTTATACATTTATTTCCTTGAAGAACCAGTTTTTCCTCATAAATGGATTAAGCAGTAGCATTGAACGTGTTTCTTAGGTTATTTGCTTTTGAATATCAAATGCCTTGCAATAGCACAGAAAGAAAAGATTATTTTCCAAACACTTTCATTCCAAACAATTGAATATTTTTCGTGATTGACTGTAATGATTCATTTCCCATTATGCAACTCTACTCCCATTCTAGTTCGTCAGCACTTGAAAAGTGAGATATTTTTCTGAACATCTGTTCAAGTATCTCTTGGTCTGATGTCTTTTATAGGAGCCGGCCTAAAAATATAGGGCCATTTTAATATAGAAGCTTTGTTATTCTCTATACCCAGATGTCATTCCAAACAGAACCAACTCAGGTTTAACTGTCATGAAATCTGACATCATAAATTTTATACCACTGAATAATAAGCCAAAATGGAAATCACTATGCATAATGCAAAAAGTCTTGTAACTTGACCTTTACCTAAAAGGAATGATTATATGTAAAAAGAGCCTTGCGAATTAAGAATGTAATTCTTTTCACCTTCTGTAGCTTGAGGGTTGCTATGGGCACTGAGTTTTTATTGTTATTTTTATCCCACTTAACTGAATGTAGTTTCTAGCACTCAGCCGAGAGGACGTGCAGAAGTGGAATGGGGGGAAAATAGGTCAGAAAGCGATAGGCCAAGCCACTTCCCTCGGAAAACCGTATGTAATCACAGGCACACTGGTAAATTTTTTAAATGGTGTATATTTGCCTGGCGATCATTAGTACATTTGGGGAACATAAGGAACTGGCTGACACTGAGCACCAAAGACCAAAACATCAAATATTCCAAATTGCCCTGAAAAGCCCCGGTCCTGACATTTGTTTAGCATCTCTTGACAAGTGCTATTGTTTGTGAAGTAAGTGTTGAAGATGCTCTTTGCCAGAACGATTCATTACCAAAAAGTCTTTTGTGTTTTAATTAGACTGTGGTTTAATTGCAATACATTTAGGACGCTTATTGCAAGAGACTCTCTGCGTGAAGGGAAATAGGAGGAATAGATCACGCTCATTTCTAATGAGACCGGGGGTCAGGCTGTAAATTAAAAATTTTTACCTAAATTTTTTTTTTCAGTTCAGTAGTTTTCTTTCAAGACACTAATTTTACCATAGGAATACTGACAGTAATTGAATAAATGTTTGAATCTTGCCACCAGGCTGTGAGACTCAAGGAAACTTGTGTCTAAAAACATGCAGGGAGTTTGTCTGACATAATCAGTGGCTTTAGATTCACGATTACAGGAAAAAGAGAACTTGTGCTGACTATCAGAAATCACAAGAGAAAAAGAAATCTCACTTTTGCATGTTTATGTAACTTATCGTTCTTGCTGTTCATTATCGTGCACGTTTCTCCCTAATCTGAAATAAAAAAAGGCACGCTTACGGACCGTTGGCTAAACCGAGATACTAATACTGTAAAGAGCAAACAGCCTTCTGAAGTAACAAGAGTAAGCAACTGGACTGTGTAAAGACGGGATTGACTCAGATGTAAAGCTGATAATTTTCATAAACTTCGTCCACTTTGACGCATCTTTGTATAATTGGCTCCCACTCAAGGTAATCTTTTATTTCCCTCCTGTATGGCTTTGCTGCTTGTTAAATTAGAAACGTATCACAACAGTACTACTCTGCTGAACGGTTCTCAGATTTAGTGCATAAAAGAGGAATATGAAATTCGCAGAGCAGTTTCTGATGACACAAAGAGAAGTCAAATCTAAATCAGGTTTTCAAGAAAATTGCCAGAGAATTTCTGATTATGAATTCTATCCACAACAAATACCTGCTACCTACTCATAGCTAGTTAGCGTTTTGAGTTGTGTAGGTGTTTGCAAGGACAATTTTATACGAAAAGCACTGCATTTTATTTCTGGTTGTGTTTTCTGAAACTGAGTTGTTTCTGATTAAATCATCCTCAAAATTCATGTTTGGGAAAAGATTATGCTTTAAAAACTGCTGCCCCTAAAGTAACTAGACTTTCTGAGTCTGCTGACTGAAAGAAGTTATAAGTGTCTGTAAAATAGTATGCCTCTGCAGGTTTTTTTCTAGCAAAGTGCTTACGCATTTATGTAGCTTTAAGTACCTGAGCAGGCCTATTGGCATCTGTTTATGTGCTTAAAAGGACACCCATGCTTATGGGCTTTTTGAATCAAAATATTAACATTGTTTCTATGATGTGAAGAGTTAGCCAAAATTTTTGATTGCAAGTTAAAATGCCTCATTTTTTCGTTTCTGAATGGAATAGATAAATATACTTGTTGGAAAGAGGCYGGAGAAATTCTTCCCAAGCCTCTCCCTCCTGAAGCCCAGCCGCAATCCCCCTGCTTTGCTGCGCCGTGCGATCCTGGATGCCAGCCGAAGGGGCTGTGACAGTGATTCTTGAACTGCCACATATGGCACACAGACTAAACGGAGTACTGTACATCTTTGTCCTGTCAGATGCTTTCCTTCAGAAACGTGTCACCGGATCAAAGTCAAATATGTACTCTTAAGAAGGTTTTTTTTCCCCCGAATAGAACACCGTATCGTATTAAGGAGCACTGTAAGTTAAGTGACGATGACAGAGTTTAGCAGTTCATACCCTTAGAGCAGCCTTGTGAATAAAGGCAAGCTTTGGGACCTCTCCGACTGTATATGCCTGATCTTATACCTGTCAAATATGTTATGTTAAGAGTGTCTGCAATTGGCCATGCCTCACTGCCATTAAGCAAAGCTAACCTAACGAGATGATACGTTTTGTATCTGTTTGAGAAGATTTAAATCTTCTCACTGGCGAGGAAGCTTACTGAGGCAAAAATGGATTTACTAGCAGGTGTCAGAGAGGTAAAGTACAAGAACAGGTCTGCACGTTCGTCTTAGCAGCCACCGGTCGTCATCTTTTTTTTTTAAATATATGTCACGAGTAGGTATCTTCACTTATTTTACTTTTCCGTTGGGCACCATACTGCTTTCATCTTCACCTGCCTATTTGCCAAGGTCAGTCTAAAATGAATCCAAGTCCGTTATCACTATCTTGAACAATACTAATGAATTTTCCATTAGCAAGATTACTACCAAAATATTACTGGTGAATGTTTTCTACATCACAAGACACTCTGGAGAGAGATATGTATTCATCACCATGGAAACATGAGGTTCATTTTAAGTAGTTTTGAGTTTGTTATTAAACCAGCCTCAGTCACGGCTGATGGTTCTGTTGTGCAACTTGTTTTTTTTAACGGAAGGCATTTTGGAGGTAATCACAGCTGGTTTTAAATCCCGAACCAAGTAGAACACTTAGCTCTCTTGAAAAATTTCTAGTATCTAGAAACAGCATCCTACCTGTTGAGGTCACTCCTTTCATTACAAGAGAGGACCCTGTATGTATGGCTGATTTACTTCTCAAGCACTTTGCCAGTTGCATTTCCCACTGGATATGTGAAAGTGGAAAGTACGGACCTTGCCAGTGAAAAATAAGATAATTTCTCTGTAATTTCTGGAGCTGAAGCAATGAGCTGTGTCTTAAAAGATGGATGAAAGTTTATGTGCACAAGCCTGCACTTTTAGCCATTGGTAATGCCATAATGATCGGCTCTAACATGATTTCACCMAAATCATGGGGGAGGTTAAGTTGAAGTTCAGGGATACTACGGGCTGGTCTGATCACGGATACTACAGGAATAACTCTTAGCAGAGTCAGATTGTTCTTTTTTTGCTGCAGGTTATTGCTTGTAGGAGGTTTAATTTGGCACACGAGGAACACCTTCTGGTCGAGTAACAGGCAATTGTACTACAAAGTGGTGGATGGGGGTGTCTGTCTATCTTTGTTGTAAGAGATTTGAAGTCACAGGAAAACAACGTGTACCCGATAAATTTGAATTTAATAGTGAAAAGTACGGGGATTTTTTTTCAACTGAAAAGCCATCTTGGTGTTTATAGCGGTGGAATATGAAGAAACAGAAAAGTAGATATGGAGCTTGATAACGAGAGGCAGTCTCAGTAAATATCTTTAAAATATTCAGACTCTTTTTAATGATCCCTCAGTGTAACTCCTAGAAGCTGAAGGAGAGATTTCCATGCAGCCACAGCTCCTTGATGGTTACGCTGCTCGCTCACTGCTGACATCAGATGAATTCAGAACAGGAACCTTAAAGGTGAAAGCCTTCATGCTCTTCTCCCTAATCTTTTAATCCATTCATATTCTTTGACCTCCAGTATTAGACCTCCCTTATTAAATCCACCTGGGCATGGTAGATTGCTTTCCTCCTCAGAAGAAAGGAGAAGAGCTATTTATGAAAGTAAAGGTGAAGAGGACTAGTAAAAGAAAATGAGTTCTGTATGTGAAACTCTGTAGAAGTTTCTCTGATGGCCTGGRGCTTCTATTTTGGGGTTTTGAGGGGTCACTTCTGCTTGCGAAGTTGTATTTTCATTTTCAAATATTTTGTTTTGTCTGTTTCTTTGTTGTGGCTACTGACGTTAGCGGCAAGGTCTCCTACAGGCTGAACGGTATTTTTTCCCTTTTGGGGTTTTGCTACATTGGGGCTCCAGGATTATTTCAGTAGAAAATTTAATTTTGGCAACAACAAATAGCTGTTGACAGAGGAGCCCCACCGAGAGGGGCCCAATCTTCGCCAGGTAGAGTTGTCCGTGATTACTGGCTGTCTTGATTTGATGTGACTAACCAGCCGGAAAAAGCTTTATGCAAACAATAGATTTGGAAAAATCCATGAAGTAGATGCCGTCTTCRGAACGGACTCATGAGAGGCTTTTCCCTAGAGTGGAACAGTTGAATAACAGCACTGCACAGGGGCAGACAGTAAATAGAAATATAAATTTGTTAATTTTTGACTGGAGATTATTTACTCTAGTCAATAATAAACTGAGACTTTGGTAGATGCAGGACTGCCTGTAAACGCTTCTCATTCTGTTTGCGATGACACAAGACTACGTATCAATTTTTGTGTGCGTTTTCCCCATTAAGATGCTGAGATCACTGCTTCAGGTAAAGCTGGTAGGTTTTTGAGTGACCTCCTTGAAATATTCTTTAAAAGGATCAAAGGAAATTGTATATACTATGTTTAAATGTGTGTCGTGTCCCCCCCCCCCCCCNCCCCCCCCCCCCCCCAACTCTCCGGCATTCTTTAACCCCTGCACGTTTCGTACAACCGCTTTCTCTCTAGCAGGATAAGGACAAGTGTGAGGTGCCTCCCCTCCAGACACCTATTCAAGATGGTAGCATTCCCTCGTCTTCCTTTGAGTGAGCTGTCAGAGATCTCCCCTTCTGCTTGAGTGGCTCCATATATCTCCCACGTGAAGCATTCACGGCCGTCGGGATCCCATTCTACACTTCAGCCTCCTCAGCACCCCAGACCCGACGGCCGCTGTAGTGCTTGTTGACCCCTCGCGCCGACGGTTGTTTCACGTGGTAGAAAATTGTTTCCTCCTCTTAGTTATGAAGTGCTTCTGGATGGCGCGTGGGGCCAACAGCATGGAGCAATGACAACTCTGAAAGCAGCACAGACAAGGAGAGGTAAAATTTTGGCTGCTGGAGGCAGCAGCGTTGCCCGCAGGCTTCAACAGCGAGGGCACGGGAGGCAGGCTGTGCTGTACGGACGGACGTTTTACTACAGTAAAAGGTGTAATTACAGGCTGATAAACAACAACGCATCCAGTTTCACGCCTTGTCCTTGAAGGATGAGAAGTGTGTACTCTCCCATCGGTGTATTTATGGTGAGTGGTAGAAACAGCTAGTCAGCTAAAGCTTGAACAGATGACGGTATGGATCATATGAACGCCTGATGTCAGACTATTGCTTACCTCATGCATCTGTAAATGACACAGGAGACTTCTAGGGAATGAAAAGCATAGAAATAAACAAGTAGTAAGTATGTGGCTGGCACTCCTAATGGGGAGAGCAAATCTGCATTAAAAAAGGGCTTTTCTGCTTGTTTAGACAACACCACTTAACCCTGAACAAATATTTAGATACATTATATTCAGTGGTACTTCTTTTTTTTMACGAATGGAGCTATTTGCCTATCTATTTTACCGAAGCTCAGGATTCTCTCCCGTGGAAACGTCCCCTTCTGACATGAGTGAAATGCCTTTTTCCTAGACACCAGCGGTACAGAACTGCCTTTTGCCATAGGGTCCCTTTCCTGAAATTTTCCAGTGCAAGTTTGTCGTCCCCTCTATAAAGCTCGGTGCCAATAAATCTAATCCTCATTTCTTTTGATAAACAGAAGTCGTAGTGCTACACGTCTCCGTATTTTGCACTTGGCTGGTAATCTGCCTTGCACTTCTCCCACCCTCCCCCCTCCCTTCTGCAACTGTCGGGTTATATTTAAATGCCAAAAAAACAGAATTAGTTTTGCACGTCAACACTGACTTATAAGGCTATTTGAAGTTAAAGCTCTTTGCCAGTTTCCATTTTCTTCACAGTGTTCCCTTCCGCTTCGGGTTTGAAGAAGGTGGGGGGGGGAGGGCGGGAAAAGTTATTTAACAAAACTTGATCTGTTTGAAACTGCAAAGTCCAAGCTGTCCTTCCTGTGCTACCGCAGACAGCATGAGAAATGAAGGCTGAAGGGCTCGGCCAATTTCAGGAAAAAAATGCCCCAAAAAGGTCAGGAAGAAATGGGAGCCTTTTCATTTTGTGCTCCCCGGGTGATATTCAATAACTCTTTTGGTCTTTATACTGTAGGACGTAGGCTCATTTGCTCAATTTGGGGTGACAGCAGCGTGTTTTGTCAGAACATAGCTGGAGTTTTAAATGAGGACGGCATTCTGAGGCAGTAGGAAACATCCTTTATCTTAGCAACAGGAGGGCATGGAAATGCAAGTTTTTTTGGCAGCAGTCGTATAAATCTAGTGTTTTGGAGGGGCTGACCCAGGCCGTGTGGAAGGAGCGCTCAGCTTTCCTTTGACGGTGCGATTTCCTGCTCCACGGTGGAGAACTTGTCTGGACGGGGTCCTGAAGAAAGCCTACATCAATTACTTGAAAGGAAATCAACTCTGTCTCCGAATGCTTGGCAGCAGGAATATTCATTGTTAAGGGGGTTATAAATATATATGTATACATGCRCAACCTGAAGAAGAAGCCCTCTTCCATTTTCAAGCGTTAGCTGTTACAGTGACAGCCGRTACCACTTGTGCTTAAACTTCCGTCAGTGCTACCTTTGTGTAAGGCTCTTTCCAAGGGGCTTATAACTTTCCTATAAAAAAAAAAGAAAATTAATTCTTGGACTTCAACAGAAAATACAGGCTCTTAGTCTGGAAGGCTTCTTTTCAGATAAAATAAGCTTTTTTTTTTTTTTAAGCTTTCGCATTGTCAGAAATAAATAAGAACAAATCTGTTTTCAACTGAGAATGTTAATTTTTTTTTTTTTTTTTCCCAGTTCACTGAGGTCAAGTATATTCTAATTTATTTCCCCTTGAATTTTTCTGTCTTTCAAGTTGCTGTCATGAATGTAAGCATCTTTGGATAGTTTAGAAAATATAAAAATGATGAAGTGGTATCTTTTCAGAAAGCTGCTGCTGTGTAGTAACTCTTAAGCAGCTGTTACATCTTTTGTGTCAATAATCCTTAAATTAAAGAGTCATTAAGCACTCAGTTACATGATAGATCGCAATGGCTCAGTGTAAACCTATTGTGTAAATCTGCAGAGAGAGGCCTTTTGTTTGCGTAAGCAAATTCTGAGCCAGAGGAGTGCCTAAATATGTATGTATATGGTGGTTTCTAATGCCTCTTAATGACTCATTAGAATTTATGTTTTCAAAAAAAATTGATACATTTCTGCTTTTTATTCTTTTCTAATTAAGTAAAAAACCCCATGCACCTTTTTAAAGCTTTTTATGGTTCTTTTGACCCTTTCGAGCTTTTGGATCACAGTTCTACAGCTTTTAGGTTTTTTTCTTTTTTCTTTTTCTTTTTTCTTTTATAGAGCCTAGCACAGCGGGGCTTGAACCTGGCTGCAATACTTCATTGATTGTATTGCCATGCAAATTGAATGCACTGCACCATCAAAAAAAATAATGGAAATGAAAACGCCCTGAGAGGAGGAAGGAGTGGAGCAGGCAGTGCTCCTACGGGATGTTTTGCTGGGAAAGCCCATCTGAAACGGTGGCAGACCTTGACCCGCGTGTCGGTGAGAGGTCCCATTCCTGCTGGCGGGGYGGCAGCTCCTCGCTGCGGAGCCCCCGTGCTCCCCTGGAGGGTGTTCGCAGCCACAGGGGATGGGACGAGGGGGCGAATGACAAAAGGAGCGTGTCGCAATGTGCCGTGTAGACCAGCGCTCCCGTGTCTGAGTCTCACGCAAGCAGCCCGTCCTTTATCCTCTCCCGTCGGCGGCAAGCTCCCCTTGCCTAGCGGGGAGCGCAGGGCGGTGTGAGCTGCGGCCGGGCTGGGCTGGGCGAGGTGAAGCAGGGCTGTGGGAACACGCCGGCTAACTCTGCCTGCCCCACCGAGTGGCCTCATTTCCGCACGTTCCCTCCCCTCTCCATCCTCTYGCACGTATTTCAAAACTGTCCCAGACTGTATATGCCTTGGAGAGAGATTAATTTCCAATGTAACACCCACAGAGAAATTCACGTCCAAAATATGTTCTTCTGGTGCCAAAAGAAGAACAATAAACAACTGGGAAGAAGGGAAAATACATTTCCAGACTAGACAAAACCCACCTCCCGTCCTCCCCCAAGCAAAACCACATTGCCGTTGCTGTTTGGTTCCTGCAGATATKAGGGAGAGAAAACTTCAACATGGAGTGGGTTGCACCGAAGTGTGGAGACTGATGCCGGAGTGGGGGAAACGATGCACTGCTCTTTTACGGTGGTTTTTGTGAGTGATCTGAAGACACCTTGTAACGGTGAGGGGTCAATGCCTCAAGCAGAGAAGAGCAGTGAATGGCCCAAGCAGGTTTAAATTCAAGTCGTCTTGGTGGTCTTGAGAGTAGGAGATGGACCAGAGCAGAAACCCATTTCAACACTTGGGGGGGGGAAGGCAGAGGACACGACTGTGGCAAGGCACAGAGCTTGGCACCAGCATGGTGTGTTGGAGTGGCCCGGCTCCTGGGAAGGGCAGGGTCTTCCCGGCTTCCCCGGGGTGCTCCCCGCTGCGGGGGCTTCCCCCRCGTCCCCTCCTGGCGGGGGCAGCTCCTCGGGAGGATGGGCAGTGGCTCTGCAGGGTTGCTTSACTGCTGGGGCTGCAGGAGCTGCTGGAGGAGAACCACCCCGCTTTGCAGAAAAGACTGGAGTGCGTCTGAAATTGGTCTCGCTCTTTGAATTATTGTATAAAAAGGGATGGCTCCTGGCCTCCTCCACTTCAAAATTAGAGATTCAGGGAGAGGAAACCAGGAAAGAAGCTCTGCAGGTCTCGCAGTGGCAGAGCCAGGAATGACAGCCAACCGTCCTGACTCCCACTTCCCCGGTTTCTCCCTGCTTGCTCCCTTCCCAGGGTACAGCTGAAGACAGCTCCGTCGGTGCTGGTTAGACAGAATTCTCAGGAGTAAATCCAAAACTCATTTTTGACCAGAACTGTTTAACGACGGCCTATCTGTAATATTTGCATTTTGCAAATCTATCCATGGTCATGGCAGAATCACCATGGGATGCGATTTTCAAGTCTGTCTTTTTTCTTTTTTTTTTTTTTTTTTTTT
>JAYKAV010000855.1:120000-197176 GCA_035582835.1 Phoebastria nigripes | reverse complement strand
TTTTTTTTTTTTTTTTTTCCCCTCCCAATGTACAGAGAAACGTTGCTCTAGACCAGCATCTGGTTTAAGTTAGTTTTTGACCTAGTAAAAAAACTTCATTCATTACATAGACAAATTGCTGATATCCAAATATTTTATTTGATTAATTGACTGAAGGCAAACTTTTTCTTCAAAATACTGCAGTTTTTCTTTAAAAGGAACACTACAAAGTGCGAGTGGATTTTGCGCAATCAGAACGTGGTTTAGCCAAACAAAATTGCCATACTTTTTATTAATATATTTATTGCATGCAGAGTATAGTTTACAGAGACTCTCTGTAATCGTAATTCATATAAATGTGAATTTTGTTTTGTGTAACACCTCTAAAGTAACCACTTTTCTTGCCTTTGGAAGCTCTCTCCATTAGACGCTTAATTTCCACTTCGTTTTTCGATCAGAGTTGCTGTGACTCTTTGAAAAGCATGAAATCGCTAAATTATGGAATCCGAGCACTCTGCTTTCAGCCCCTGATGCCGGGGAAGCTATCTGAATACACAAAATTAGAAAAACATACACAGAATAGTTGTTTAAAATTCACAGCTGTCAACACGGAGTGTTTTGTGTAAGAGAAAGAATGTACGAAACACTGAGTTAACCAAATAGCTGCAGATGGATTGGCTCTCCCTGCCTTCTCCCTGGGCATTGTCTGCAGGCTGCGCGGGGATTCATTTGCATGGCAGTACAAAGGTCCTCTGTTGGAGCCCCTGCTCAGCATCTCCCCAGGCTTTGCCTCGAAAGGGGCCTTCCTGGCCACGGTGGCAAAGTTTTCCCTGCGCCGCTCTTTAGGAACCAACAGAAATTGGGTGTTTTAACGTCACGTCGCAGCACGAAGCGGGGGGGTTGAGTTAGAACGATGCGGGTGGGAGATAGGGGGGCTCTTACTTTCAGGAGTTGTTTGAAGGAAAGCCGTATTGGAGCAACAGCGGTTGTTTATAAGAACAAAGTTATTGGGGGTATTCRGATTGCCAGCTTTTTATTTATGCTGTATGACATGACGGAAATGGCATCGGTGAACATCAAGTATCAGAATATGTAATTTTGTATGCTAATTATAGCCTGAGTTTTCCCACCAACACTGAGGAAATGCATTATTTATCGTGTATTCTGCTTCAGAAGTCATAAAACACCTTTAAAAGCCAACAACTTGAATAAACCTGATTACAAATGTCTCTGAGAATCTGATATATTATAATTAAACTATTAGCGGAAGTATCAACTGTATTTTGCCATAAATATTATCCTCTAATAATAATTAATGATGGTTAATTTTTCTTCTTCCTGCCTATTTCAGTAATATTCTGTGGCTTGTATAGCAAAAGGGGTTCTGCAAGGACTAAATCTAGGGCATCGGAATTACCTCCTGCAAATCTTAGGGTAGAAATTTGTAGAGAAACTTCGCTCTGCCTTTCTCCTTGTTTTTTGCAGAGACTCCAACTTCTATTACAATAGCCAAAGGTTTGTCAGCATTTCCAAAGGGCTGTTTTCAGAGATTTACACCTTGTTGTAGGCTGAAACTTGGCAAACAGGATTGCATGCCTGAAGGGATTTAYTGTTTAACATGTCTGAATATTAACATGATTAAGCAAAAATTGGATTACTTTATTAACCATAACTTGATTAAAGGGTGATTAGTCATTTTTATGTTTGAAAATAACAGCCTTCTGCATTTGGTGCAGCAGAAAGGAGTTTTTGCTGCTCAGGGTTTTTTTTGCTTTTGTTTAGAGCATATTTAGTTTCTAGCAGCGCATCCTGCACGCAGGGAGCAAAACTAGAGCTCGGATTAGAACCTGACACGCATATTTTTAATGCATATTTCACCCCACCCAAAAGAAACCGATCCAAAGAGATTTTTCATGTTTTCAAGTCATAAGGCTTGCCTAATATAGATAAATTTTCTAAAAAAGGAAAAGTGTTTGCATGAGCGCAGTATTTTCCTCAGCTTCTAGATGGTTACGCAAATACACATAAACATCCACAGTGGTGACTTTTAAAAGTGCAACATTGGAGCTAGCCTGAGAAAGAGCACAGGCTGCCGGTTTGAACTCTGCACCAGGAAGGTTTTGCACTAACTAGGGTTAATTATACTTGGTACTTGCCGCAATTTATAGTAGTAGCTAGGACGCAGAAAAATAGCAGTTTTCTCATTTAAGAGTTTTTTTTTTATTATTTGATGGCAAGATTTGATCTATGTTAGTCATATTCTATTTTGCAAAAGATATTTGTGGATTGCGTGGCTCCTAGCTCCAGTGAAGTTACGGGATGGTTTGCCATTCGCTTGCAGAGTCCCAAACGTGTGCGCCTTTTGTTGTTTTCAGTGCTGGGAGATAGAGGTTAACAAAGATCTTCAGAGCCATAGCAAAGCAACGATGAATAAATACAAAACTTGAAAGGCATTTATTCCCTTAAAATATGAAGTAAAAACATTGCAGTTAAAGCCTAGTGAAAATACTGTTACAGTGGTTAAAACCAGCCTCATTTAAAATCCTAATTTCAAGAAATATACAATGAAGCTAAGTAATTTAATAAAAGTAACTGCTGAGAAAGACACAATATTGATAAATTTTTATCATTACATGTGCCATTGAATTTTAATTAGAATTTAGCTATCTTACATAGTAATTAACTCAAATGAGAATTCTACACAAACTGCTCTAGAAAAGGAGTGTTCATATATGCTAATGACTACTATGCGTGATTAAACATTGAGAAAATAAACTCCAAATGTATGCTAATAAATGGTAAAATTTACTGTGTAGAATTAATATCTAATAGAGGAAGGGAGAGATGTTTCAAAGCATGTGTATATTGTATAAGTCAGCACATTATGTTTCAAAACTTAGGGCCCCGCAAATGGTGTCTGATGTATGTTGGACAAGAAAAATTAAGCTGTGCATGGTACTTGTTTTGGCTGTGCTTCAGAAGGCGTCTCTTGTGATGTCACCTGTAAATAGCCGAGAACTTTGACATCGGCTCTGTGTGAGGCTGTTTAAATAAGTGCCTCATTTATAGAATCCTGCTGCCTGCAAAATGGCTCCGATGGCGTTATCCCCATGCCTGAGGGGAAAGTTAAATAATGAAACCCCAAAGAGTCTCTAACTGGAGAGAAGGAGCACAGGAGGAAGGAGGAGAGAAGGGAAAGCTCAGCTGTAACAGTACAACCTCATCCCCTCTTCTGATTGTATAGGACTCGGTAGTTAGAAAAACAGGGCATAAAGCCATGGAGATATGAAACCGTTAAATAAATATTGTTGCTGCTTGAAACTAAGTGTACGATTCTTTGCTGCTGGACATCTTCAGCATTCTGAAAGCAATTGAAATGTTTGATCTTGCTTTGTTAATTATTTGTAAAGAGGTTTCTACAGATTCTGAAGATCTGGAGAGACTACGTTATGCAGTACTGAGGCCCACCTCTAGTATATGTCCATCCCCGTAATGTGTATGTATACACATGTGTAATTATGGTCATTTGATATGATTTGGAAAATGTTTCAGATTCCCACTTATAAATCTAGAGAGCATAAAATCCATTAAGATACGTTTGCTATGAGATACTCCATTGCACAGTTGTGAGTTTGGACACAGAGGGGATGATGCAGAAATTATTTTAGATGTGCTTTCTTAAATCTATCCTTTCAGTGTAATGGAATCTTTTTATTTCAGTCAGTGGTTGCAGTTTGTATGTAAAGTTAAATTCCCCACATCCTAAGGCAGTGCTAGTCAGGGGGGTTGCAAGTTGTACCCCACCAGTGCCTTCATCACGCTGGGCGTTGGTAGCTCTTGTTCAGTACTGGTAATCTGGAATACTTGATGGTATCCGCAGGTTATTGTTGCTATTGAAAATAAAAGAAGAATTTTCCCAAAATACCCCATGAGCAAGCACATACTGGACGTGTTTACGCATCCTATTGTTATTTGAGCATTCTGATGTTAACCACCAGACAGGACACTCTTTTCCTCACTAAGATGATCGCTGTGGTTACGGAGTGGAGTAATAACCATTTATGGCAATAGAGTTAGCCTTGTGTCAGAAATATTAACCCTGTTTGATTGCCCTGCAAACCAGCGGTGCTGATTCAGCAGCGTTTGCTGTCATGTTGTGGCAGAGGGCTTTTGAGGACTGTTTTGAAAAAAAGAGCCCAGCAGGAATTGCAGCTACTGACGGCAGCGTGTCAGTGCGTCCCATGGTCTTTTGGGGTAGATGAAGGAAAATTAGCACCAGCAGTTTACTGGAGGTGTGTGTAAACCTAAAGAGCTAGCTCCTGTGTGCTCCGCACAGACCTTCGGGAACACAGGACACTCATTATCCAACTGTTGTTATTGTGAAAGTTCCCTTTCTCAAGAAAATGATTACTATTATTTTCTGGCTGCTCTGTACCTCAGGAGGAAGCTTCTCGGTAACTTTTTGGAAGCTCTCTGGGATTTCTGGCCTCACAAATGTGAAGTATCAGTAAGGTTAAATAAAAGTCTCGGTCAGCCGGTCTGTTCTGCGTCAGGTCTATGCAGGTGCCAGCTGAAGGGAAGGTGTTCACAGTGTGGTACAGTGCCTCCTGCTTGCCCCAGTGATTTCTTCCCTATGCCAGCTGCGCTGCGAGGTAGGTGACGACGAGCCGTTTGCTTTCGTCCCTTTCTTGGTCCTCTTGCAGGTCTTTGCTGTTACACAGATAAGAATATTTTCCTCTTCTGTACTCTTCATTAAGGAGCAGGGCAGCACTTGCAAATGCAAGAACTGCATTTGGACAATTACCTGACTCACAATTAGAGGAAATGATGGATTCTTTGGGGCAACCAAAACTGGTGGCTTTGACCAGGAGAAGCACGCTTAGCAGAGGGACTGGTTTTCTGATAGAAGACGACCTAAATTTGATAGTTTCTGAAGGGAGTCACTGTCTCTGTGTGTGATGTCATATGACAGTAGACGTTACTGGGTGCGATTTTGCTTTTTTCTTGCATGTCAAAGTGTTCATTTGGAACCGTCCTGTTCAGTTATTCACTCTGGTGCATCTTAAGGTGTATAGCCATCGTTTCTCAGTTAACATGCATATTTAAGTTGGTAGTTATACTTGAAATTTGAGACAACTCAAAATAGAGTTGATCGAGCAATAATAGGTATAGTGCTCTGTATTCATAGAATCATGGAATGGTTTAAACTGATTTTCTGAAAAACAGTCTCTAGGGTTGTTAGATTTGAAGGTTTTTTAAAGAGATATTTATAAATACATGTATAAAAATACGTGCATATAAATTTTACTCCAAGGCCAGTGCCTTTTGGTTTTGTTTGCTATTGTTAAAGCTCTGAATGTAGCTCATCTACATCCATCCCAATGAACTCTTAGCTGCTTAGCTCAGGTGTTGGCAGTCGCGCAGCCACAGCAGCCCAGAGCTCAGTGTCGTTATCCAAGCTGCAGACAGGCATTGCAGCCTGCCTTCAGCTCCATGCTGCCGTGTGCTGTTATTGGCATCACTGAGGGTTTAAAGCTAGCTTGAGTATATCTGCTGTCCCTTTCCATAAACTCYGCTGTACAGACACTTTTAAACAATCTTACTTTTAATATGGAGAAAGGTATTCATTGGGTGTGACTAAGAATAGTATATTTTTAACCCTGTATTATTATAGCACTAATACTTCCCTTAGCACCACCTTTATGTGTATTATTTAACAAAGTCTTAGTTCGCTTAATTTTTTAAGTAGATTTTGGGGAGAAAAAAATTATGGGTCTTCCTTATTTTGTTGTATAAAGCTTCTAGATAGGTCAGGCTCATCCTTAGGATAGGTTTTTGATTATCTAGTACGGGCAGCTCACTAGTCTTACTTAAAATTATATACTTATAGACATGTTCAAAATAATGCTTTACGGACATGATTAAATGTTAAAATACCTTTTTTTTATAAATTAAATACAGGTCCATGGTAATTTTACTCGCATTTCTATTGTTCTTAGTACAATTTCTGACTGACTGCGTCAGTGGTTTCTGACAAAGACTTAAAGACTAACACCAAATTCCTAAATGTGTCAAACAACTGTTGTTGAAGATGAACTTTGTTGTTGTTATGGAACACATTCTGCTGTCATCTGTGTTTTTGTTAAGCTAGAATGATATCTCTTCAATTTTAATTTATTAATATGCTAAAAAAGCATTTATTTGCCTCCGTTTCCCCCATCACAAAGACAAACGGTTTACCCGTGCAAGACCATAGTAGCCTGTTATCTTAAGTTTCATGCTCTGTAAGCAATAGAATACAAGTGTGTACTTGCCAAATAGCTTCAAAGTGACAGTTTACAAGCATCAGGTCAAGTAATCAAAATGTTATAGCATATATTTGCTACAAATATAAATATATCAAGTATCTTTAATTGTGTTGTTTGCRATTAAAGTAACCCAACACCATCTCCTCTGGATATTATTGTCTGAACATTTTGAGTAAAGCTATGATAATATTTATTTTTGGTTTATGTGATGAACGACAGTCCTAAAAGTAATTCTGGTGAATTGAGAGTTGTATTTCTGGGGAACTAACTACCACTATTTGACTGCTGTTGTAAAACTTTATTAGGCAATACATCTGACCTCAAATTGGAAATTTGTGTTGGAACCAGTTTAGGAAATCATTATAGCTCTGTTGTTAATTTTATATTTGTCTAATAAAACACAGCAGGAACTACATGACATGCGCTAATGCAACTGATGCTAGCTGCTAGACATGTTTTTAACTACTGTTTTCTACCTCGTACAGGCACAGGAGGAAACTAAATAGAACTCAGTAATAGGGATTACTTTTTTTTGCTGGCAAATTGCTGTTCCATAGTTTGTGGCTACTTCTAGGGGGGAGGTCAATGTTAATATTACCAAATATATATTTGTATATACATATATATTTATAAAGAAAAATATGCATCACCGTGATGTTAAAGATACAGATGGGGTGAGTATATGGCATTGTTTTCCAGACTGTATTAGGAGCATCGTTAAGTTCCTAATGATGTTACCTGACCAGGGGACTATTCTGTCTTGGTTTTGGGAATGAGTGTGTTAAAAATGGGATAAAGGAAGATTGGCTAATGTGAATGCAGTTGCAGAAACAGAAATGACAGTATCCGAAGTGAGAGGAAAACTTGAAGGCTGAATATCATCAAATTAAGCATGCCAGAGAAGTCCCATGCCAAAACACAGAATGAACTGGCACATCATATTGCAGATCTGGTCACATAGGTTTCTTAGTTATATCACATGGAGAGAGGCCTAGTGTAAATACAGAATAAGAAATATAGTATCAGTATTTAAAAATATAGGAGAGGATTAGAAGAGATTTGAGAAATCACAGGTTTTTGCGTCAGATCTCAGTAGTAAATCAGTTTAAAAAAAATTGCAAAGAAAGAATAATTGAAGGTATTGAATTAAATGCAAACTAGGGCAGCGGGAGTTTATCCATGGTAGACAGTGCCAACCTAACCTGATCTTTTTTTTTTGGTAAGGTAACTGATTTTTCTATTTACTTTTGTACACAAAGAAAACGTAGTAGATCTGATCTGTCTGCAAATCAGTAAAGCATGGTATGTTGTCCCTTGAGAAGCATGGAGTTAAGCTGGTGAGGATGAGAAATGGGACGGGCTCTGTAAGGTGGGCAAAGAATAGGTTGATGAGGAGGATGGAGAACACTACTCCACTCCAGTACCAGAGAGCTCCAGCCATACGATGACTGGAGGGGGAAGAGTAACACTGTGCAGGGCCCATTAGCCCCGCGCTGCACGTACATAAAAGCTCTGCCCCGTGCTGGCCTGGGGTGGGTGCTTCTGTTTTGGGCTTCCTTCTCTCGGCTTCAGGCTGCTCAAAGCTGGGACAGGTCTGTCCCAAGGAAGCAGTTCTTTACAGAGAATTTTATAACTTCCATCCAATTCACCTTTGTATTTTCTCTCAAATTGTCAGTATTTGGCTACATTTGCCCTTTTCTTTAGCATGGTGTCCAGTCCCATTCAGTTGGAGCAGTGAACCACGATTTTTCTCTTTTATGGGTATTAAGTACAAAAAAGAGGTACTACACATTTAGTGACCTCTGGTTATGTATGGCTTATCCTGAGCCATACCTTTATCGCTTCTTGTCCAGATTATTGTCACACTCATTTTAACAGCCTTCTGGCAGCTTGTAGCGTGAGTGCTGGTGGGCTGCCATATTGATCCCAAGAAAGAAAATTTACATTCGCATATTCGCGGTTTGCTGCCTGCTTTCTTTGCATTACTACTTTGTGCATGCTCAGCACTTCTAAATACCAAGGCCGTCTTCATTCATTCGTTCATTCATTCAGTCATTCGTTCTTACAGATCTAGAAGCGTAACTTAAGGTACCAAGCACTAGCCATGTTGGATAGAACCTTGGTCCATTTGAAATTACTAATTTTTGCCCCAATGAATGAACGCGCAAGGTTGGCAGTAGAAGAAACGTGGACTCTGTTCTCGCTTTAGCCCTTCTGGGTCAGCAGGCAGTCTTAACAGCGCTTGTTTAATTTATGTTACTTATTAGAAGGTTTTCTTTTCCTTGTTGTTATTTAGAAAATGGAGACATGAACACTGAATTAAGAGTGTTGGAAAGAATGCTCCCTAAAAATTTCAGCTATTTTTGAGATTTTGACTCATTTGTTTTTCATTTGTTCAGATTTAATTCTATTTTTAAAAAGCTTGGTCTTTACACAAAGAAAAAAGAAGGGAGGATGGAGAAGTGTACACTGACACACTAAGTGAAAAACCTCAAGAAAAATTACAGTAAATTAAAATTTATTTCCCAAGGGATAGAACATATTTCAGTGGGATGAAGGAAGAAACTAATAGACTTTCTATGAACAGCAATTTTTATTTAAAGAATAAGCTTTCAGGCAAATATAATTCTGCAGCCTCCTGAGGATAGGCTTTTTTTCTTGTTAGGAATAATACCAATTAAAAAGTGAACAATTAAAAGCACTGAAAGTTTGTCAGTGTACGTTTTCCATGGAGCTGTGCTTTCTATCATGCTGTTGCTTGCTTAACATGATTTGTACTGCTGGTACAGCACGCAGTGCATCTGTGCTTCCAGTCTGCAGACAGTAATTAGTTAACGCTGCCAAACATAAATGAATTGTGTCTGCTAATCTAAAGCACTTGCTAACAAATCAAACCTTTTGGGGGTATTTTACAATTTTGAAAGGATGCAATTTGACATTTTGGTTTCTTCTCACCTGTTGCTTTCTCCCTGAGTATCTCTTTTGGAGGGGGTGAAGGGTTTTTTTTGTTTAACTCCAGCGAATATCAATGACCTCGCTCAGCACGCTCGGACTAACAGCACAACTGAGAAGACAGTGCTGCAGTGCAGTGCCTATGTGGAAGTGAGCAGACAAGTGAAGAGAAGAACTTAAAACAGCTTTGCTGCCAAAGAAGATGTAGAATGAAATGATACCCTAAGGAAAGGCAGGGTTTGCAGGGAGAAGTAATCACGGACTGAGTAGAAATTGGTTTTTTTCAGCATTGCAATTTCCCCCTCAACTTCTACTAACTCACACTTTTGCATAGGTCCTAACTGCCTGTCCTCAGCTCCGTTCAGCAAGGATAGGCTGACACCTTGTCCCCTTTAGCCTCTTTTCCTGCTCCACAGGTTGTAACTACTTTTATCGACTCAAAAAATTTGAGGGGACAACAACAATGTAGCTATTAGATGAGCAGTCCTTAATCTACCCTAAGCTCTATGTCTGTTGTATTTCTTGGACCTAACAAAGGCTTCTCTGCTTGAAAATGTGTCCCCCTTTAAAACAGTATAACTTGTTTTCATAAAGGATGCTATTTCTTCCTTTAAACCTGGTCTCTCTCACTACCGTTCTTAGCAGGCATCAACTCCCTGATAATGGTATGAATGTTAAAAACCATCCTACTTTCTAAAAGACTTTGAATCCATGAAAGCTACAAAACCACATTTTATGAAAAAAAATCCCAAACAACTAGTAGCTTGCTTGTTTCATCGAGGAGCAATAGACGCTTCAGTTCTTTATCTTCCAATGGAACAAGCTAAGAAACTGCGATGTTCTGGAGATGTCTCCTAGCTGTTAATGGTGGGCAAAAGCTCACAGAAGCTCGTATTCTTTGTTGTATGAAACCAGATCCCTTTTGAAATACTCATTAGAATAATGACCTCATGGTTTACTTCACAGTTCTATTATTTATCTGCCTCATTATATATTCCTTTAAATGTACTTAGGTATATTTGTCTAGCTTGAAGAAATGTGACTGTATCTACCATGAGGCAGTTTCATTTGGGGTACAGGTAATTATAGGAAATTTACCTCTGTATTTAATTCTTATGTTTATAGTTCCTTCCGTTTTTAAAGGCAAAGCTTCTTGGTCTGATTTATGATGGCAGTGTGGAGTTGTGGGGGCCAAAAAAAAAAAAAAAAAGACATTTTTGTTCATTCTAACCACATGGTTCTCAAGTCCTTGAAAATTTCAGTTGCATTAAACATGGAGGGCACCACCATTTTTCACAGATCTCCTTGAAAATCCATTTCTTGCACAAAAAAAAAGATGATTTCACAATGTTACATGTTTAGAAAGTTGAATGAAAATACTCCATAGCTAATCTTGACAGTTCTAACTTGGAGAAAAGCCAGTGCCCCAGAACAATGCATAGCTAGTGCATTTGTAATATGATCCAGAAATCAATACACATGACCAGATTTTCCAGTCCACCACGCTTATTGTGCAAACCCGTCAGAGGTCTGGATGGGAGCATTCCCCATGTCAAGGAGASTCTCTGATGGCCGGAAGCTGGTGAAGATGGTATAGCTGCCCCGTATGCCAGTTGTCTTAGCCCCTCACTGGGGAATGAGGGAAGGCATCAAAAGCGTGACAGCGCTAAGAAAGGCTGGAAGGGTGGATCTGTCTTCCATTGCCCCAGATCCTCTCCATSTCTGTGCTTTACTGTGGAGCTGATGCTAGGAGCAGAAATTAAAAGGTGTGTCCGTTAGCTTAAACTTCTGAAGAGATAACTAACGCTGCATGCACGTTCTTCTCACCAACAGGAACAGAAATACCTGTAAGTCATGACTGCGCTTCCCCAAGCRATGCCGAGACGGTGACCTTCCAAGGCACGCAGGTAGGGACGGACCAGCGCAATTACTTCCCTCGGTAGGGCTTCTCTCTAACCCTCCGTGGAGTGCAGTGCAGAGGAGCTCGCACTAGTTTTAACCTGCGCTGCTCTCAGCAGAGCCTATTAGCTCACGTGCACCCCTGGCCCGAGGTGTGGTACGCTGCTTTTGTGGTTCCAAGGGAGGAAAAGCTCTTGTGCCTTGTTTAACTGGAGACGTGCCCTATGGGAAGGGGCAGTGGAGACGCAGTCCCTGTATTGGGAGGATTCATTGAAAGCTTGATTTCCTCAGAAAGCTTTGTGTGGCAGTTGCTAGCATTCTTCCGTGCTGGGAATAACCCGTATGCATTTCTGCTTCCACATTGCTTTTCAAAGCTGCCACTTTCTGGCAGTAAAATCTGCTGACTTTTCTGAACATCTAGCAGCCCAGCTGGAAGACCAGAGAGGTGGCTATTGCGCGTGCACAGACATCGTATTGTGTGAATTTGGGTGACGCTGGATTTGCCGTGCTCGTGCAGGTCGAGTGCTCACAGGGACTGTGACAGACCTTTCAGACCGACCAGCGCTGGCAAGTCTGAAGCGTCCCTGTAGTGCTGGCAACCCTCCTTGCTAATACGCTGCCTGAAGSTATTGGGAAACGTCCTGTTGAAGCTGGAGCTTTTGCAAAAGAGATGATATTTTATAGAAGGACAAAGAGTTTGGGAAAAACACTCTTGCAGAATTTAGCTCTGCTTTTTTCATTTGCTTGTCTAGACAGCCAGGGTACTTTGCTTTGGACTGCGCAGTTTTGATGGATTTTAATCCCCAAGCYATTTTTGATTCCTGGTCACATTTATGACATACACAGTCTTAGCTTTTTTTTCTCCTTCAAGATGCATGCATCCATAGACTTGAATGGGTGTAGGAAAGATAAATGGCTAAGGGAAAAGGAAATTAGTCTGAATGTTCTTAGAGCAGGAGCAAGGAGACTATATAAAGGCAGACTGTGTGACAGAGATAAAAACTAAATGAAAATTAAGGCTCAAGAGGAGGCCTGGCTGATAGGAGGGAAAGGAAGTCCAAATATTTTCAGATAATACCCAAAAAATTAAATGTAAAAAATGCTCCATTAAATCCCATTTCCCCCTTACTTTGATATTTTAATTTCTCATTTCACTTTCTTTTATAATTTCCTTCTACCATTCCAATAATACTCACTCTCTACTGAAAACCTACTGTTGCAAATCATTTTCCCAAAGACCCATCCTTTAGCCCAGTAGTATTCGGTGTCTATCCATTTCAATTTCGATAYGTATCGGAACACAGAGCTGACAGGAGGGTTCACTTCGCTTTATAAGTTTGTGGCTGGAAGTCCAGATGTGGGCAGCTGAAAACAGCGAGAGGTACGTGTTCTTCAGAAATGTAGTAGCAAAACTGGGATGTGCAAAATGCAGACATGCTTTACGTTGTCACGTGGAACTTAAGTATCTCTACAAACAGCTTCCGTTGTTTAATTCTTTTCATTTTGTTGCAAGTTTCTTACACGTAATGATAATTTGTCCACTCAGATTTATGTTATTGCAGGCTTCAGTCCAGCAAAGCACTTAAGCACTCGATTAACTTTAAGCACCTAAGTAGTCCCATTGCTGGATTTGGGGCCATGATAAAGGAGAAGAATGTTTCAGGAGAAATTGCGCTTCTGGGGGGGTTGGTTTTTGTTTTCTTTAAAGTGTCAACAGCACAGTTTATTTAGCTGCCTTTTAGACAGTAATCTTATTAGCAAAATTGGCAGGATTAAGAGGCTATTAAGCAAAATCTGTGTGTTTTCACATCAGTTAAAATCTGTACTGTATTCCCTTGGAATACAACAATTCTGTTGTGCAATAACTGGATTTTAATGTAACCAAGTCACTTAAGATTGCATTAAAATACACTTATTAAATTACTTGGCTGCTTTAGACTGGTGGGTTGGAAGTTAAAAATGCAGAGAGGCTTTTCTGACTTTGAAAGAGTATCTTGTAGGATTTCTTGCAGTTTTTCTTCATCAATCAAACTACGTTTGTTTACCAAGCAACATGTAGTCAGTGTTAATTTTACGGACGTTCTGCTGGGTCCAGAACGAAGCCATCTGTCCCCAGAGGTGGCTGGGGTAAGCAGCCTGTCCGTCACGTTGGTGTGCTCCAGCCGGTGGGGACAATGGATGTCAACAAAGTTTGGTTGCTTTGTGTTCTTACTGCAGGCAGGAAACCAGCCACAGCAGTTCTGTCCCTCCACCTTCTGTGTCTTAGAACTTTCGGATACGCATTTTTACCGTGAAAAAGCTAGTAATCAATAAAACTTATTCTATTTGTATGTGGAAACCTCAGTGCTCTTAATGAAAAAATTTTGTTAGAACCAAGAAATTAAAAGCTGGCAGCAAAACAGAACAGACACCAAAGGTTTTTGGTGKTTTTTTTTGTTTGTTTTTTTTTTTTTKTTTTTTTTTTTTTTAAAAAAAAAAAAAAAAGTCTGCTCTGTCCCCTTAAAAATAAACAAAAAGAAATGTCCCCAGGGAAGAAACAGTGTCTCCAATTATGTCATTTACTTATTTGATAGAAAGGTTTCCAGTACTAATAGAATAAATAACTTGTTTGCTCAGAATTCACTCATGAACAAAACAAAACAGTATTTCCAGTTTCTGAATATTAACATTTCTGGCAGTGATTTTCTTTTCAAGTTTGTTAAAATTAAAATGCAAAGCTTTATAGATCGGTGCTGCTATGTTTGTACTACAGACTCATTTACTTTGCCAGCCGATGTGTTTGTGATAGTGGTAGAATGGCTCCAGTACTCGGACCCGCTCCTTTGATATAAGCAGGTGCCTCCTAACATTTATTGATGGTKTGGGGGGATGGTTTGATAGAAAAAGTTGAATTGTTGCAAAGTAGTTTCTCAGGTCTTCTGAAGTTTTTTATTGAGTGCTTTGATCTTTGTTCTGCAGATGTAGAAATAACATTGCCTACAATCTGTAGGTGTTCTCTGCGCTTTTTGTTTTGCGCATCTGACGAGATGCAAATTTACCCAGATCTGTCTACAAAGAGGCTTCTCTCCTGCCTGGTCTTTTCTGTAGAGAGTCAAACAACGTTATTTTTACCCGCTTCTAAAAATTGATTCTGAGCGTATCTTTTGACATGCCTGCTTGCCTTCCCCACTCCCAGATGTCACCAGCTCCCTGCCTGTGTTACAACATCCGTCTTGGCTGGCACGTGGGACTGAACCGGGAAGGAGGAGAACAGTTAGAGATGGAAAACAGCATTCCAAAGCGGAGAAGTCCCTTGTCTGTACAGCAGACACTGAGTGCCACATACTGATTATCCACTTCTTACGCAGTGATTTACATGCTGATGGGCACAGTCTTGTAATTACATAGGCATACTCACTCTACATTTTAAACTAGACAGCCCGGGCATTAGTAGCAGAAGAGCCACAGCGGCCTGGAAGCTGGGGAGATATGGAGGTGGTCAACTTGAGGTGAGTTCTGCGATACGATAACTCTTATCTGAGCTAGCTAATTTTAAAAAGTGCCAACATCCCCATTCTAGACAATGCAATCGGTGAGTGTTGAAATAACCAAAACCAAGGACACCGGATGCTTCTTCCTTACATACGGACTTAAGAGGTGAGTAGCTTCTCAGCCTTTTCAGGTATCATTTTACCTTTTTATAAGCTGCTCCTCATGCCCTAGTACATTTATACAACTCTCTTATTTGTGAGAGGAATGTTTCTGAATCCTCTGGAGAATAAGAACATCTCATCACTTTTACATCCAAATGTAATTTAATTGCGTTTCTCAGTTTTTTTGAAGATGTTGGATCTTTTTCAGCAATCCTCTCACCTAACGCAGCTAAACTTCCACTGGAATTTGATGTCAAAAATGTTTGAATAAGGAGTACCGTGAAGACTCGGTTCTCATCCTTCTATGTCATTAATAGTTATTAACTTGATTTCCAAAAGTGCTGAGGAGCTCTTAGGAGAGATTAGCGCAGGAACTGCTGATACTAAATTCCTCCTCTGGAGAGTACACGATACCTCAAAGTCATTGAGAGGGGCTGGGCATCAGGAAAGCCACTTCTACACTACGCTCCCCTTCCAAACTGCTCAGTGGCATGAGGAAGAGAGATAAAAGGACTGTTAGCAGACCCGGTGTGATTTCTTGCATATTGGGAAATCTTCAAAGGGGCTGTCACTCAGGCAGGGTGACTCTGATATCATTGATGGCACTGCACGCTTCTGTGCACACCGTTTGGAGCTTGGTGACTCCTCATCTGGTATTCATGGTAGATCATAGCAGAGCACGATACTTAGGAGTTAGGTTGCATCTGTTCCTTTAAAAGTAGGAAATACAAAACCCTGATGTGATACTGAAGAGAAATTCTCCAGAATATAGGAAACCTTCAAAGTTGCATAGAGTTCATGCATGTGTAACATTTTCTATTGGTACGTTCTTTGTTAAATATAAATTTTAAAACTGCTGTGTTTGGACGCTTAATAATGGCCATTGCTGCTTCTAGCCTGCAGCCTGCAAAAGATTCATAACCCTTTTCTGGAGGCTTGATGATATGGCAAGAGTTGTGATACCGGTGGAATCCTGGCCCTGGTGAAAAAAATGAACAATACTCAGGCTGGCTTCATTTAGATCACAAAATTCACCTTGAATTCAGCAGTGGCAGAAGTATAGTGTATATCATGGACTAGCTAAAACAGGAAAACCAACCTATTTTACTTCATTCAACTTTCAAATTCTGTGCTCAATTTCCCTGCCTTTTTGTTGCTTGCTGTCGTTATATATTTCGCTAGTCATAAATTGGACCCATAAATCACTACACCCCAAATTAAGTTCATTTCCAAATTATTTTAATATAACTTTCATCAGAAATGAAATTTTCAGAAGCTTGCTGTAATGTAAAATATGTTCACATAAATAAGCATAAACATATGTACTCATACCTACGTCTGTGCATATATATGCATAAAAGTATATAATGAATCTAGATACTAGTTTTGTTTCTTAGAAAAGAATGTCACAATATATTCAAGATGCAGTAATGTATTATTTTTCTTATTGCTTTAAAAAGCCTTGAATTCTTGTAGAATATGGTTTAGTGGGTCAAACATCCCCTTTCCTCTCATTTATCAGCCTTTTGATCTTGTGTCAGTTCTAAATGTTGGCATGCTTCGGCCATAACAGTGTGCTGCAAGATCACAAAAAGGCATAGTTATATCTTTAAAAACTTATGGGCATCCTGGTGCTACATCCCAGCGTAGCTTAGCAGATGTGGTATTGAGTTCCCCCAAGTCTTCACTACCCCTTTGTCTATTATTTTTTTTATAGTTTTGTTCTGCATTCCTTCCACTCAACCTCAAGTAGATGGAAGCCTGTTAGTTTATTACTTACATATGTCTGCACCCTTTTACCTCAGCAGGGAAAGACAAAATATTGAGGAGGACTGTAGGTTTGGGATGGTCAACTAATCCTTCCCCACCTTGAACTAATCGGCAGGCTGATGTGTTATTGTGCTGAGCTCTGTTCTTCAGTGCATTGCCAGTGGGGTTTCAATTTGTAGAAGCATAAACAGATACTAAAGTAAAAAGAATGGTGCAGTGATTTGTTAGCAGAGTTCAGATCAAATTATCACAGCGGTCCCCTGCTGACAGTCCTAACAATTACCTCCTTTTTCTTGGTCTTTCAAATGTTTTCTGTTTCACTTACGTCTTGGTAAATAGTGTGTTTCTCACTGTGTTTTATTTATTTACCTACAAAAGGGAAAGAAATTGAACCTTCAACTTTCATTCAAATGTCTGAATTTCTACATATTTTGTCCTAACTTAGACGCATTAGTAAGTTTCTTTGTTTTCTTTAAAAAAAAAAAAAAAAATAGCAGCACGGTAACTAAAAATGGTTTCAGCTTTCTAGTGCATACCTGCTTTTATAAAATTTTCTATCTCTTTTATAGCTTTGATCATGACAGTACAGATCTTATCGAAATTTAAAAACTTTTGAGAAGAGCAGCTACCAAATAGGAAATGAATAGAGTTTTGAATACATTAAGCCAATACTAAGAGTTTAAAGCATTTGAGTCCTATTTTGAAATCAAATTGGGTGCGTGTCAGTAGATATTATTCCCTTTTTGCGGAATACAGTCAGTTGATGTTCTGTACAAGTTGTCTGGAATTAACTTCAACATTTGTTTCCACTCTTTTTCTTCCCTTCCCTATTTTCAACTCTTGACTTTCACTCTTGCATAGTTACATTTGTCTGCTTCTTACAATTCTAGTGGGACTGATTTATCATCATTTGCTAACATATCTGTCTCAAAATCTGAGCTTTGATCAGCTTGTATTTTATAACTTACATCTGTTCTATGTTTAACCTTTTGTAATGCTGTTTCTCAAAAATATTATCTAGTATAACAAAAGAATCATGTTAGTCTAAGCATTCTGTTAAACCTAAAGAAAGAAAATCCTACATACCTGTCTATTTTGCCRTATTTTTGTTACTGTTTCATAGTCTCTTTTTCATTAAATCTATAAATCTGTCACACACTAACTTTTTCCTGTGATTGTTGCTGAACTATAAACTCCATCTTCCTGTTCCTTCTCTACCCCTTTTTTTCCGCAATTACAGCTTGTTGTGCTTCACAGCATCCCTACCGGCAGCATCACTGCTCTGGCCTATTTGCTGCTGCAGGATCCAGCTCTGGCTTCCAAAAAAGTAAATGCGATGATTAAAAGTACTCCCATAGTGGGCTGCAGGGGACAGCAGAAAGCTGCTTGGTTTTGAATAAAAGCGGACTAAAAATTCTGTCTGKGACTAACTCACTGACATTAATCCTCCCGCAAAGATGAGTCCTTGAAGTGAGACAGATGGATAGTAGGTTYGGTGAAGCACTGAGACAGATCTGTATATTCTGTTGCTACCTAATCTGTCTTTGAGAAAGGAGGTTTTATTTAAAAGGACTTACCTTCAGACTGACTCTGTCTTGGGTCAGACCGAGTAACACTGGGACAAGAGTGAGAGATGCATGAACAAGACTAAGGCCTTTAGAAAGTTGTAAGCCATTTCCCAGGTTATAAATAAATGAACCTTGCCTAGCGCTGATCAGGCTATTAACATTGATGAAATAATAAAACATTTCTGTTCAGGATTTTTTTCTCTTCCTATTTTTCCTTCCTCAGGTGTAAGGGGGAAAGTCAGCTCTACTTTGCTTCACTTTTGAGGGAAACGTAGCTGTCGTATAAGGGCCATCAGCGAGGTTACACTGCCCCATGGTCCTCGGGGAGAAACGCTGCTGATGCCGGACTTGTTCTCTGCACTGATGTGGCCGCACCAGTTGCCTGAGAATAGCCTCAGCTGTTCTCCAGCATCTAAGAAGCTTTTGAAGTCCTTAGCTAAGCCAATCCACAGCCACAGATAGTAAATGCACAAACTGCCTGATCCTGACTGTATTGGTGTCTGGATGAATCTGGCCTGAGGACCCATCAGAGAAGAAATACCCACAAAAATCTAAGTAATTCCAACACATGTCTTTCCAATGCAGTAGAGACTTTTAATACAATTGGAAGTTTTATTGGCATAGGGGCTGAATTCAGTCTTGGCATAAATGGATTCAGGGGGAGCTATACTTGCTTGTAATAGCAAATTTTGGCTTCAGGAGTGGAGATATAAAGCACTGAGGAGCTATAAATTTTGAGCCAGCAAGGGCATTACAAAAGGCAGAAGGATAACTGGTATGGCATCACTTCCTTCAAAAAGATTATGAGCTATGGAAAAAGATTAGTTACTTTTGCTGCAAATAGCTTAGAAAACTTGGGCAGGTACGTTGAGTGTATTGAATGGATCAGTGCCAGCAAATACACCTGTGTAGTGATCAATTAGAAACAGCGAACCAAAGCATGGCCTTTCAGGTAGAAAGTAACATACAGTATAATCAATGTATTTGGAATATGTTTGGATGAAAGGAAAAAGTGGGATGACGCTCAGTAACAGGAGCAGTTAATGAATGAAAGGTGGTGGTAGATCTAGAACAGAAAAGTAACATTTACTGCTCTTTGTCACTTGAGCCACTTCTCAAGAAAGGTACGCAGCACTGTCGCTGTTTATAAGTACAGACATGAAGTGGCAAACCCAGGAACTGAATTTACTTTTTCTGGACCCCTTCCAGTATTGTAAATACGAGACGAAAGAGATGCAAGTTGACGATTCCCCTATACACAGATTTCCCTAGTAAAAGTCTACATAGTAGATATTCATCCTATTTCCATTTTTGTCCTGGGAACCTGCAAGATTCTGTTCTGCATGATTTAATCTCGGAAACCATCCACTGTTGCCAAAATGTTAGAATTTGTACAGGTAAATTCTTTTATGGAGTTCTTGTTTGCTTCTATATTATTCTTTCTAAGAAGATGTAAATATTGAGATAATTTATACCAGATAGAACAGAAACACGCTATTTTCCATTCTCAACCTGGCATTTAATGGCGTTCAACGTTTTACCTTATCTCTGGTAAGTTGCCTGGGCTAATTCGTTTTTTGGTTTTGATGTGCACCAGCCATAGGCAGACCAGAACTGCACGTTCCTCTACAACAACCACAGTTGACTTGTGGTTTTCATGTTGATTTTTATTTTGGTAGTATACCTGCAACTCCTTCGATGAAGGCAATATAGAAGTACTGGCTAAAAGTTACAGAATATATTTTTTGCTCAAAGAAGTTCACAAAATGTTTATTTTTGAAAAATGCAGAAGCCTATTAAAGATAAAAAACACAAACAAGTGTAAGGCACTTCTTAAAGTCTTTGACAAAGGTCGCAGGTGTAGGGAGGTCAAAGTGATATCTTGTTCTTCTAAATATTTCAACAGATAGACAGACTTTTGATTGCATTATCTATTAAAAAAATTGCTTTGAACCTTCCGCCAATGCAGACCACTTGTGCTTTCTCAAACCAACAAAGGTTCGGTCAGCAGATAAGAATTTCTGACCATGGAAGGGCAGCTGTTTTCCTTTCATCTTTCTTCTGATGTGTATATGAAATGTTTGCTTAGCCTGGCCCTGCTATCATGAGGACTTTTTTTTTCTTAATCCTCCCTCTAATTTGAATCCTACACCCAGTCTGCAAATAAGACATGAAGAAAATTTAGATTTCAGTAGTGCAGTGTAATCCTGCTGGATGCTGAGTACTTCAGCCCCAGTTCAGCACAATACCTAGCCTTATCTGACTATGCATACGCTTATCTGTAAGCCTAAACTTAAGCATATGATTAAACGCTCTGATTGATTAGGACTAATGATTCTCACTGAAGTACTAAGCCCTGTGAGAGAAGTTTGTTTTACAGGCAATTTTGCTGTTGTTTTTCTTCTATTGTTACTTCCCACCAGAGGAGGTAATTAAGGAAGTGTTTGTTTTAAGAGCACCAGAGCAATTTCTGTAATTTTTTTTATCTGATTCCTGAAAATTCACTTGTGACCAGTCTTGTGTTTATTAGTCTTTTATTACACATTTTTCTTCAAAAACAAACATGATCTCTAGAAATTGTGCCAATGATATCCAGGTATGTCTTTTCCTTCTCAAGAAGCTTAATCTACGTGCAGTGTTAATGAGAAAAATATTAAGACAAAATGCGTAAAATTGCTTTCTAGAAAGGTTCAATCTATATGTAAATGTAGAGTTGAATACAAGAGAACTGGCTAACAGTATCCTGAAGGAAAGATGGTATTCACGTAGACTGGATCATTATAAATGTATGCTTTCAGATGCTGCCTACTTTAACATTATATGGTTTCCCAATGAGAAAAATTTGTGTTTTGTTTTACTTCCTTCTTGCTGCCTCTCAGCCTCCCTCTCTCTCTCTTTTCTTTTTAGTCAGCTAAAGCCTGGTGGAGCAAGTAGCATCATGAAAACGGGAAGAAAGTTTGAGTTGGAGGTTGCTGATTTTTGTGTGACACCTGGAAAGGATGAATGTAAGGCAGTAACCGGTCAGCTAATGATTTATGAGATTTTTGACTTCCATAGATGTTTAATAAGGATCTCTTGTCTGCATGCCATATTGCTTGAAACGGTGTGGAAATCAAAACTCAAAGAATATGTTTAAACAGAAAAAAGGCTGTCTTTCCTGCCATGTTGGCAAGTGTTGCCTTCACAAACGAGCTTCCCCAGGCAGACTCTGGCCAGGAAACTATGAAGTTCTTCTGTCTCTGTCTTGGAGTAAGACAGTGCACTGATAGTGCTTTAAGCACTGATTTCTGAACACCCAGTTCAGTAGCATCAGACCAGGAGATGGTAATGAAGGATAACAACTCCTCCCATTTTATCCATGGGGAGAGGGAATTCTTCTGGATGGATTTGTTGTGAGCAAAGTGTCTCGCTGTCCTGCCTGCGTCATCCTAACCACCACAGTAAACCTTTTGTGACACTTTACAAAGAAAGGAATGGAGGGAGTTTGGAGACATGTGAAGGACAAGGCAGCAATCAAACCTTACATTTTCTGTGGGCTGAGGGGATCTATTTTCCCTAGCAGGATTCCATTAAGTTTTCTTAGCATTAAACGGCAAGTATTTTAAGCTACTGCACTCTGGAAGAGGAGCCATGTACTTTCATGATACTCAAACTTTGATCCTAAGTTGCTGTAAAGCTCCAGTTCAGCAAAATGCTTGTGTGTGCTTGATTTTAAATACATGAATACTTACAGTGACAGAACGGTCAAGAGCAGCATGAAGTCTACTTTGCTTCACAGCTAAGCCAGTATGTAACTTATGAGTATGGTGTATTATCAGTCTAGTGCACCTATTTCTATACAACCCTGCCTTGGAAATGCATTCCCTAGAGTTGGTGGGATTTAAGTGCATACTTAATTTAGGAAGAGCAGGGGAAGAGTGCATATGCTTGATTTATATGCAGTTTATCTTCTAGTGGCCTAAATAACTTCTCACATCCCGATTCAAATTCTTAGGCTGTTTAAATGTTTTTCCCCCAAGACTTAAGAGTTTTTTCTGGAAACACTGTGTTGTTTCTTTCATAAAGCCATTATACTGTGCCTTTCAGGTTTTTTTTTTTAACATCTGTGCATTTTATGAATAATGGCTGTGGTCTTGTTTCCTCATCTTTTATTGATTGAGGACTTTTTGTGCACCTTSTGTAGGACTACATGTTTTTGCTCTAATGCCTTGCATATTAAAGTCTATGTGTGGTTATTTTCCAGATTTGTGTAAATAATGAAATCTGAGCTAATTGTTTCAATGTTGAAAATTTGTGTTATTTGAAGACAAAATCACTAGCTTGGAGTTCAGAGGGAATGAAGGTCATCCTGYGCAGAGAACCATGTTCTGTTTGCTGGCGGGTCTGACATCTGAGGATTACAACCTCTGTGGTAGATGGGCCTGGATTTTTTCACAGGGGTAAATTTCGAATAATAGTCCTGATCTGGTACCAGTGGAATCAACAAGAGCTCGGTAATTTACTTCAGGCTGTGCAGAATCATGAACATTTGAAAAGTGTAAATTAAGAAACCCAAATATTTTAGAATTAAGTCTCCACAGAACAACAGAATTTCACCGATCTCCCCCCCCCCATGATCCTTTGGTACCTTTAAGCTTTCTCTGTAAGGAAGATAAAAGGTCTGCTGTGGCTTTCTTTGCTTTTTTTCCTTAACACTGAATTCTTCATAGGAGAATAAATGTTTTTGTCTTAGATTTATCTGTTGTCAAGGCTATCATTGATGATACAGCGTGGCTACTATCTGACATGTAAGGGGATTCTGCTGTTTTAGTGTCAACAGCAACCGTAAGCCCTTGCAGCCTGATTTCCTGTATTACACAGGTCACAGAATTTGATGAGGGTCACAGGAGGACCCCATAATAGTTCTATGTAGACAGAAGCAAAATACCAAGGGGAAAAATTATCATCAAGAGTATTAGTCAACAGCGTGTTGAGATCACGCTGTTGTTTCGATCATTTAACGCATGGTTGTACCAGCAGGTCTGTAGTTCCAATGATGGCAAACCTCTAGGAAAAGGATTGGATGGGGGTTCTGCCTCTCAAGGGTTTGTAGCGCTCTCTATCAATCCCGTCCACATGGTGGAACATGGGCCATGTTAATCATGATGGGAAAACGTGAAATGCTGCCATTATTGCATCTAGACTTGTTGCATTTACTCACCAAGTCATGCATGCACTCCCCAAGTGCTGGTGTTTGAAATAAGTTTAACTTCTGTGATCACAAGACAGCATTTTGTTACTTGTGCAACATTTCAATTGCTGAGATGGATTTTGGTTATGCTGATCAAAGAGTCATTCAGCATTGGAAGTTCATATTGGCTGTGATTCTGTCTGACGTATTTTGCACTATGTCATGTCTAACCCTTTGTGATGATTAAACATTMATTTGCACTGACTGGGGTGCCTGACAATCTTACATCATAAAGCATTTTATTCAGTGCAAATTAGGATTCAGAACGCTCCTCTGTGGGGGATTTTCCCACTAATGACATATGTAAATAGCACTCATTCATTCTAATATTAAGGGGAAAGGTACAGAAGCATGCAGATCTCCTAATGAATCTGTGTTATACCTCAGATGAAAGGAAAACAATGTGTTTTTCAGATGTTAATTTTGTTATCTGSACATACTGTGTTCCCTCACTCCCTCAAAGTTGAGATAGCAGAATCAGATTTATAGAGCCTTTATGTTCACAAAGACGGTCTGTCAGAGAGGTACCCATGCATGCACACTTTCCGTAACAATATGGAATCCCTTCCTTCCATGAAGAAAAAGAAGAAATACAGCCATATTATTCAAATGTGAACCCTAATAAATCGGGCCCTTCTTTGTGTGCATGTAAAACTTTTTTCCCTGCTCTTTCCGTAGCAGCGTAACACACGGTTTTAGCTCCCTAACAAAGCCTGATCGCTTCTGTCATTTTGTTAGACTTGTATTTTTATGGCAGCATGCCCACGTGTAATGTTAAAGGTACTTTTCCTAAGTTGATAGCCCTTGTCATCTGCTCTGCCATGTTTTGTATTTATTCAACAACGTTAACTTGCTTGGTTTTAAGGGAGCCACAGCAAAAATACTTGAGCCTTAACGTTTTATGAATGAGGAGTTTTGTTCATTTTCTCTGGCCTTTCATTCCTGAAGGCCGTTCTTCAGTTTTCTGTTTTCCTGTGGCCTTAACGGAGGAGCGGGCCCGGCGCACGCCGCGCCGGAGGGCGCCTGTCGGGCCGCACCGCCGAGCCGCGGCCCGGGCCTGCGCTGCACCCGGGGGGGAAGCCCCCGGCGAGGCGGGTCAGGGCCTGCCAGCGCACTCGGGGCCCGCAGCCGGCCATCCCCCTCAGCTGAAAATCGTAACCTCTGCCAGGGGAGAGCCGCAGGGCGGGCGGCTGAGCGCCGGGGCGTTGGGCTGCCATCGGCGTTTTCCAGGCTCTGAGCGCCGGTCTCTGCAGCACAGGCAGGTACAGCCATAAGTAAAGAAAACGTGAACTCGCAGGGGCGAGAAGCAGAAAAAGACGAGGGGAAGCAGGCCTTCCTCTCACGGCCGCGCTGGAGGGAAAGCCGGAGGAAAGCCCCGGCCTGCCCCTCCCTGCTCCTCCCCGTCCGTGCCGCGAGGAGGGACAGGCGGGGCCCCGCTGGCAGGCCTGCGGCCGGAGCGGCCTTCCTCCGCCCTTCCGCCGGCGGAAGGGACGAGACGCCCGCGGGAGAGCTTCGTGCCTCTGGCTGCGGAGGGGTTAAGGGGCGAGGGGAGCGAAAACGGGCTCTGCAGGCGCCTGGCGGGAGGAGGGCCAAGGGTTTGTCCGCTTTGCTGGGGTTCGTCCGCGAGCCCTTGCTCGCCGCTCGCCCCCAGAGCACTTGGCCGGTTGGTTCTGGCCCCTCCATACCGGGGTGGCCTCCCTGGCAGCGGGCTGGGCCCTGCACCGTGCATTTACAGGGAGCTTTGGGTTACAGAAGGTGTCTCGTGGCCGAGCCGGATCCAGATCGGGTCCTCTCCTCATCGAGACTTAATAATGTTTCTGTCAAAGTCAGTGGCAAAGCTATTTTGGCTTCATTGGGAAAAAAATAAGCCCTGATTCTCCTAATTACTCTCTTGCTCACGGGCTGTGCTGAGACTGCCTTTCAGTAACAACAGGAGGAGGACACTCCTGACTTACTGCTTTATTTATTTCACCTGAAAAGGGTATGAGTTGTCGGTTGTGAACTTCGGTGCTTCCTTCTTGTGCATTGGAGAAAAGCAATAAATTAGCTTGGGAAAAAAAAGAATTTTTTTTTTCCTTTGTCTTTTAACCAAGATCTAAATGCTTGCATTTGAAAAAACTGGCTGTTTAACCTCTATAGGTTAGAGTAGTTATGAATGGTATTCTTTATTTATTTTTTGCCATGAGGAATGAGTGGTGTTCCTTCAATTTTGTTTCGAGCTAAACTTGATGCAGACGTCGGCTATAAATGGGTCAGGCAGTCATTGAAGTGAACAGTTGGCCACATTTGTGCTAACTCTAGTCTTTTTGGTTTTTTGCCAGAGGAAAAAGAATTCTAATTTCTATCAGTCTAAATTGTGCTGGGCAGCATTATCAGCTGGAAAGACCCCTCTGATTTGACAGGCCCCACTGTATGATGATTAATTACTACTCAGCTTCATTGGACTTTTCTAATTTCCTTTTGCCACTAGCTGTAGGCAACAAGCGATAAGTACTGCTCTTATTATTTTGTGCAAAGGAAAATGTCTATTACTGCTCTGTCCTACAAGTAATCAGAATAAAAAGACAGCTGATCGGAAAACCTGTGAGGATCATTCTGTCTTTATTTATCCTACCCTTGCTTTATTTCTGTGCTGCTTCTACACAGAAGTTGTTTTACACAGTTGCCTGTCAAAATAAGAAGATAAAATCATAAGCTCTATCAAAGTCGTTGACATTTTGAAATTTGTATAATGATTTCGTGGGAATTAATCCTCAATCTCCAAATAAATCCTCCTCAAAATGCTAATGTARCTAGGATTCTTATACCACAGAATGTAAAACAATTCTTAATCTTCCTTTTCTATTTTGCCATAAATTTATTATATTAGAAGGCTGCCTTGTTGAGAAAAATTATAGCATTATCGCCAAATGCAAGAAGAGTAAGTACTTTACGTAACACGTTATAATAATGATTTTTCTGAGATGCCGAATGCTCTAAAGTATACCAAGAAAAAGGTGCATTACTAAGAACTTGTCAAGGACTTTACTGTTAGAGATAAAAATGGAAGCTTGCAACTCCTATATCTTTGTTTTTAATGAATTTTTTCAAATCGTTAGGCAATTTCCAGTGAATTAATTCTAGAAAAGTCATCCGAGTTACCTCTGTATTCTAGACATTTCAGAGATGCCATAGAGTTTAATTTCACAGCAAAGATATTAAATGCTTACTGGGTAACAGCAAAGCATGTCTGCACAGTGCACGGGAATGCTGTGCCAGGATAGAGGCGTGTATAATTGTAGTAAAGTTATGTGCTGTCTGGACTAATTACCTAAAGATGGGGCTTCTTACCTGCAGGCTTATTAGCGTGTGCTGCTGTAGCTTCAGTTTAAAAGCTGACTCGGTYGCATCTGACAGGGGTGGATGTCCTTATCTGCACCAAATCTATTTTCAGAATGTTTCAACACTTAGGGATTTAGGAATAAATGGAAATTACGAACCTAAAAGTCTGCCGCACCTTGCAAAAGGGACTTCTCTAAACTGTTTCAGATGTTTCTGAATGTTACCCTGCTTTTTCTACCTGGAGACTTTTGTGAAAGGGTGGAATATTGATACACAAGAGAAGGCACTCGAAAAGTCTCCCAGGGAATTGTATTTATCTTGTTTCCGTGAGATTGGTTGTTCTGGCCGATTCAAAAATGTTTCTTCTGATCAGATCCTTCCTGCTTTTTGCATGCAGTTAGAACTTCAGGTATTTACATGATTTTGTTCAGATTTGTGCAGCTACCACAAGAGTGACAGAGTCAGGGGAGGTATGTGAAGCTGCAGTTGCTTTGTTGTTTTTTTGGTTCTGTTTTTAAACTGAAGTGGAAGATGTTAGCAAGATTCCCCCTTTGAAAAAAATTTAGAAACTAGTTGGCTTGAGGCCTGAAATAGTGGGGGAGGCTCCTGTCTTGAAATACCTCCCGTCAGGAGCACACAGCACTTACCAGGCCATCCTTTCTGAGGATGTAAATTCCAGGCCTACTGCAGTCTTTGTAAATATGGATGGCCTTTGTGTGGAAGATGTATACTGCTAGCAAGAGGAGAGAGAAGGGATATTTGCATGCAACTTTCACATCTGCTACTGAACCTGATGAGTATCTGCATTCCTTTCCCCAAATAAACAGAGAACCAAATGGCTTGCAGATCTCCTGAAAGGACTCCTTCCCTGTCCAAAGCCTTCTCTATCCTCTTCCTTAGGCCTCTGCAGAGTAAGATTCAATGGCTGGTAAAGAGACCACAGGTGCCATGTATGACTTCTTTTCCATTGTCACAGCAGGAGGGGACAGGAACTGAGCCCCTCTGGACAGAAAAGCTGGGAAATGATTTCAGGGTGGCTGATCCAGTGTAAAGCTTCCTGACCACTGACAAGGAGCCAGTTTGGCTAGCACATGCTCAGCATTTCTCTAATTCACATCACATGATTCCGAATATTGTGTAGAGTTATTTTTTTCCCAGCTGTAATTACTTTTATTTTTGTTTTGCAGCCAACAAAAGTAAATGTATTGGTAATATACGGGCAACATAGCTGCCAGCRCTGTTTTGCTTGACACAAACACAGCATTGTTATTCACAATAAAGCACTTGTGATATTGTTATAAGACTGGTAGCACTACTTTAATAGTTAGGGACTTCATGCAGTTAATCTAAAACGGACTGGATTATATTCTTTCCTCCTACTTTATCCCCTTCAGAATCTGGTGGTTATTGTTCTCTTGGTTGAGGGTAGCTCACCCTCAACGGGAGGGAACAAGGAGCTGAGTGTTTCCCTTGAGAAGAGTATTGTAGTTCAGGCCTCTGTGTTACAGTGGAAAATACCTTGTTAAGTATGTCTGTTGAAAGCATCTCTTAATTATATAGTCTTATTGGTAGCAAATCAGATGTTAACGAGTATCTCAACAGGTATTGTGAAGTGCTCTTTAGCTGCTAATATTTCGAGTGGAAATACTGTATACTGTACCAGRTTGCAGTGTAAAGTATGGCATACTCATTCAGCAACTGTAATTACGATATCCTGTTCCATCATTATAATCTGAGTAGGATAGCACATTTAGAGTTTGTTTGTTCGTTTAAAACAGTAATAACTACTTTGTAGAGATCTGGATGACTGAGGTAGGTATATGCATTAAAGAGCTTATCTTGGGGTCATCAACAACTATTAAGCAAACCAGCTTCTTTTAGCAAATAAGATGTAATATTCATATACTGTTGACAGGCACAATTTTTCTCCTGTGTTCACGGATGAGTCACTGTACAGTTTTGTCTTGCCATCTGTATCTTTGTATACTTAAACAAGGTATGGGCAAGTTCCTGGGAAGTGTCAAAAAGCGACACCAAGCACAGCGATAACAAGGCAGGCAAAATTTCTGCATCCCTTTGACAAAAGGGTCTGCCCCAAGTACTAACAGTTCCCACAGGGGGTGGGAAGGAAGTGGGCAGCTGTCCCTCCCACCGAACATGGGTCTGCAGCTGCACAAAAGGAGATGTGCTGCTTTAATAGTCCGGGGAACTCCAGGGAGCGTTATGCCTCCCCGAAGCACAAGGACTTGTGATTCACCTACTGCAACGTTGGTCTTGGCACCACCAGTAACTGCTACTGCTGCTACTGGAACTTCCTCTGTAGGTTCAATGAGTTCATAGTGTTCAAGGTYAGACGGTGAATAATTCTATGTCAGAAGTAAGAAAAAGGAGGCAGGATCTATTCCTGGCAATACCTTCCAGGCTGCTTTGCTGTTCTAACAATTAATATTTCAATAGATTTAAAAATGTACTCCTTTGGTACATATAAAAGTAGGATCTTCCAGCTCTTTCCAGGATACTACTTTTACTTTTCTGTACAGCTATTTGCCACAAACCTTATTTTCATGTTGATCGGCATTTACTGTTGCTGTAAAATAGTGTATGTTGTAGTGTTTGTCTTATCAATGCAAAGTGATAAAAAGCATCCTCAAATTAACACCTCTTTAGGGAAGGAAAATAAAAACACAGTCTCTGGGTAGGTGTTGGAGAAAAAGGAATTCCCAATATTAYTATTTATTTGAAGTGAATGATTTTTGAAAATCAGAGTAATTCAGTAAAACCTATGCAATATTTTTTGTCATATGCAGGCCAGATAATTATAGTATAGAGTTTATTCATTTAATTTGGACTAATTTAGAAAGTGAAATATATAATGGTGCAACTGCTTTGTTCTTTTTCTAATAAAAGGTGGGAGCTTTTGAGTGTTATTAGACTGAGATAAGCTAGGCTTCTGTATAGCACATTTTTGTCTGAACTAGCAAAAGCCTTTGCAGTCCTATGAATCTTTCTGCTTGTTAATTCTTCCATTTGTTTGATTTTTGGTACAAAGAAAATGAAAGAATATGATGAGATTATGGCATTTTAAGTCAATATTTATTAAAAAATCAATCTCGATKAAAATCTGCCCATCCCTCTAATTAGATGAGGCAACTTGAGGTTGATTTTTAATTGCAAAAGTAATTACACGGAGCAGATAGCCAGTGACATTTGATTATCTAGGTGATTGATTAAAAAGCCTAGCTCACAGAGCAGATTGTCAGCCAGGGGAATCGAGACAAAAGAGCAAATTAAAAAAGTTGTCCTGTTAGTAATCACAAAATTCAAGGATGAAATTACAAAGCTAAACACCTCCAATYCACGTCATCATCATCACTCAAATGTCTGCAGCATGCCTGAGCTCAAAAAGGGGCGATAAAGAAATGGATTACTTTTAAAAGGAGGAAGTATTCAGGAAATATAAAAATGAAAGAGCAAAAGCACTGCTGAGAATAGGGACTTCAGCCACACAAGCAAAGAAATAAAAACTTCTCTTAATTGTGACAGAGTTCATTTTCCCTGTGCTCTTATGAAAGCTCATTAAAACCAAGCAGGGTTAGTCAAAGTAAATGAAATATGTTGGCTTACAAAATATATTTTTAGTGACAAATCTTAATGATTATTTAAGAATCAAAGATTATCCTTGCCTCCTTCAATATATGTATTTTACAGTGGATATTCATTTAATTTTCTAATACTTTGGATTTATTTAATGTCATTTTAACTGATTGCAGTCTGTAACTGGAATGGGTACCACTGATGCCTTTCAGTAAAGAAAGTTATAAAATGTTTGTGAAATTCATATATAAGGTAATGTGAATAAAGCAGGAAACAGAAGGAGAATTATGTTTGCTTATAATATCCCATTTTATTTTTAATTTTATGATGCTTACCTCTATGGGCTATGCTATTCTTGTAAGTTGGTCCAGTAAGTTGATGAGCTACAAATCCTAAATTGTGAAACAGATCCTTACAACAGAAGGTTTTGATGTATGTAACATGATGTACAGCGTGCTTCCATTGACTCTGGAGGCTTTGGATCAAGTCCAGCGTGTGCTTTTTTTTTTACCATGACAAAGTACTGTTGTGTTTTATCTGAATTATCAGATTGTTTTGGCCAAATAGTCTTTGGCAGAACCACTCCAGTCAGCTCAAAATGGTATTTAAGCCTGAAACTCATTCATGAAAAGTAACTGCATTTTCTGAAACATCACGTGACTTCTTGATACCACTTTTCTGTCATCTAACCAAGTGTCTGTCGTTTTCTGTACCACAGATGCCTGAAAAGTGGTGCAGTAGTGAGGGGTGAGAATGAACAGCAATTATTCTTTAGTTGAAACCAGAAATATATGCATATAATATTATAATCTGTTTTATTAGACTAAAACAACCCAGAAAAGCAGAGAAAGGCAGTGAAATTGTTGTAAGCATCCTATCCAGGGTCAATTAACGTACAGCCTGTCAGCCTTTGGAGTCCTTCAGAGCTCAAGTGCAGCTACTATCAACTGGTAGCAAGTGGTGGATTTACCATTGTGGGTGTCAGCCTCAGGCCCTTCATCTGCTGTCTAGCAGTCATTCAGCGAAATCTTTGTGATCCAGTTACTAATTCCATGGAAACAACCTGGTTTTTCTTCTTCCGTAGTGTTGTCATTGAGAAAAAGAAATGATTACCAGACTGTTGCATTTGTTAAATGCCAGCTCTGTGGTGTTCTTTTATGAGGCTCTATTACCTGTCACCCATCAAAATGTAATCTGACAAAGAGTAAAAAAAATTCAATTGATTAAAGGTGCTTCTTGCATATTACAACACTGTATAGTTTTTCAGGTTTCTGATAGGCCTTTTGCATAAAAGCACATGAACACTGAAACAGAGATGGATATAGGCCTTGGTGTGTTTCTGGCTCCCTGACTTTAAAAAAAAAAANAGAAAAATTGCAGGAAAGGCAAATTATTAAACAATGAGAGGGTCGAGTCAGTTTTGGAAATGTGTAATTGGCAACCTCAAGAGAGCAATTTGAATAGAGTAATGCCATAGAAAATCAGTATCCATTTTCAGTACAACAAAATGTGCAAGGGTGTGTTGGGTAGTTTGTAAGCATTACAACAATAGTCTTTGTTTCTCTTTCAGCATTTTGAGGAGGTGGGATGAAAGCAGCAGAAAAAATTTTCTACAAGAGCAACTGCCTCTTTGTTTAACAAACAAAATGTCGAAAATTTACAGACTTTGGTAATTTCAAAGCTTTCTGCAGACGATCTCATCTCCCCTCTTTCTGAGACTCAAAGCAAAGTCGCAGAATAAACTCAATCTTGCATAGTACAGCTCTGTTAATTCTGATACTAATACCTCTGTTTACAATGTTTACAGTTTACGTATCATTTTAGAGACAATGTCTTTGTTCACAAGCTAAATATTCTTTACATGATTGTATTTAGAATTTTTGTCTCATTTTCTCACATGGAAGCTACTTCACAAAAATGGACTCTCGCGTTGTGTGGACATGGAACCCTCATCCCAATTTTCCACAATAGCTGCTTTGGATGATCTAATGTCTATGATTTTTCTGATCAGTTTTCAGTCCTCCTCAGTCCGAGTATCTCTATTTTTGCCTTTGCCTGCATTAAACAAGAAATTCAGATGTTGGTAATTAACTGGAGTTCCCCTGCTGCCAGCCCAAATTCAGTTCCAAAAAGCCCTGTATATTGCTACTTCTGCATTTGTTAACAATGTCCAGACAACAGGTCTGCAATTAGATTCCCATCTGTTAGGTTGAACATTTAGCATAGCCAATGGATGCAAATGAACTTGGGTCCCTCAATGGAGTGGATCCCTAACTAGCAGTATTATATTTGAAAAGAAATTTAGCAGTAAACGACAGGGAAGGAGATGAGGCTTTTAACAATACAGCAGCTCTAAAATATTTAAACAAAAACAATAAAATACTGTTGCTACATATGATGGTTGCTCTAACAAATCTGAAAATATATTCAAATATTCCACCATTTTCCTCAATGTCTTGAATGCTGCATTAGATTGAGGGGAAAAATGCTAACTTCAAGTGTTCGGTATAGTGCTTACTGCATAAAGTAAYGCTGCACGATTATATAAATGTTAGAATTCTACACCAATTATTGTTTGAGACTCTTAAAGGAATGCTTCAAAATATTAGATATTTTTACAGGATAAAATGGAAAAGGCAGAGAGGTGCATTTTTAGAAATTCTTGTGTTTAATCTCAAACTGCAATTTTGTATCAGTTCTAACAGCGTTATAATAAGGGATAATCCTACCAAGTCCATAGGCTGTGTGTTGGAGGATTAGCTAAAGCTTGCATATTTAAATGTTTCATTTTCTACTGGAATGTCTATAAAATAGACAGTAAAACCCACTTAAACTAATACCTGTTGAAGGGCTAAAACAGTAAGGAAAAAAACCTCTGTGCAAACTCAGGTTTTCTATAAGTATTCATTGTATTCTCTTTTGCCTTTTCAGAATTTGCAGATCAAAAAATAAATATTATATATAGTACATGAATATAGAGTTTAAAAGGCTTTTTTCTAACGCGTTAAAAATGTAGTAATCTGGTATAAAATGAGTTTACATGTTTATATTAATTTCTTTAAATAATATAGCTTAGAACAAACAAAATCCTAAACTAATAGTAAATTTTGGTGCCTTAGTAAAAGGAGAGAATATTTCTACATTATAAAAACAGGGGAATGTTTTTTGGTGGCGTTTATTATGTACAGAGTTCAAATTTACRCAGATTAGTTTTTATTGTGGCTTCTTTTTTCTCTTTGGTAGTGGTAATGAGCATTTCAAATTGTGTTGTGACTTTTTTCAGCGAGAGTTTTGTCATAGTCGTCAGTGGGATCTGGACTGCACTCCATGTTTCTTACCAGAGCAAATACTAGGGTGACAGAGAGAATCCCAAAGATACCAAAACAATTGGCAATATTACAATTTAAATGAAAAAAAAAAAAAAAAAGTTTCTAAGGTAATCATGAACGTATTATTTCTGAGTTTGGGATTTCTTGTTCCACCTGCCAGGTGTAATGAGATGGTTCATGCCCCCAACATCTTTACATCCAAGGCAGATAAAAAAGGGGTGAGGAGATCTGTTCAAGAGCACAGAGCACCAGCCTGGCAGAGTGGAAATGGGAATACTCAAATTCCATATTCTCAGTGCAGAGCAATGCACTGGCCACCAGTTGCACCACTAAAGCACATTCTTGCTTCATAAAGCAACTTGGGTTTCCCAGTATATGGAAGAGTTACAAGTAATCAGAATGTCCCGTTGGTTCACAGTTAGAGCTTTACATTACCAGGCGAGTCCGCTAAGTCTTCTTTATGGCTAAAGGTTCTGAAAATAGCACTGTTCTGGTGACGAGAGTGAGCTTTGATTGTTGCTGGCTGATTGAAGAGCAGTGTCAGCAGGGTTATAATGCTCTCCCTGCTTGAGCATAGCACTGCATTGCTTGCGTGCTCGGGGCAAGATGGAAACGTGCCTATTGGAAGGATGTGCCCTGCTCTGCAGAACCAAGTATGACTTTTGCATTGAATAAAAGTAAATGGACTTAAAGATTTTTTGGGCCCTTCGAGAAAAATTGCATCCATTTTTTTCAACCTAGCTAGCAGTGTGGGATTGCTCAGGATGAGATGTATGCTGCTTGTCACCATGACAAAAGTGCAGATCTTTGCCTCCGTGGGATTTGACTTTTCAGGGCCTGACAGAAGATGTGTGGGATCAGAATTCCCTGCCAGGCAAGCCGTTGGTCCAAGTATGCTACAGACAGGGTGGGAGCTTGTGATTGCCTGGTCCGTAGCCTGCTAATCTTCCAGATTAGTCTATGCTTTCTCCCCTGGGGGATAGAAGGCCATCAGCAGAAAGCTAGAGCAATCCGTTGCTCTTTTACTGACAATAAACAGATAGTGACAGCAGCTAGAAGCCTTGTCGCAGTGCTATAGAGATCCGGGAGCGTATGTGGGTATGGCGTTTTAGTCACATTTTTCTTTCTGTTCTTAAACAGAAAATTACTCGTATACGCAGGTGATCGAGGGACTGTGTATGGGAAGGAGGGACTACAGGAGTGCATAGGTGCATGAAGAGGTTCTTCTAGCAGGAAAATTTTGGTCTGCTGCTTCTGTGCTTGGCTTATGCTGTGCTATTATGCCATTAGCATTTCCCCCAGCAGTAAACTGGGGGCATCCTCTGGTTCTTGTGCTTTGAAGGAAGCATTGGTTTAGGTAGACGGACGTAATGCGGCATAGCTCTGATGGCTCAGGGGAGTATCGTGTGCTTACGTGCTCAGAGAGCTGGCAATGAAGAGGTACAAGCGCTGGGGGCCTCTACTGTCAGATGGTGCAAAGGACCAGTGGCAGGAGTGAGGCCTTTGTCCAGCTCTGATGGTGGCTGTAGGCCACGAGAGGCAGCAAGTTCCTCCACCAGCCCACCTGCTGCCCCATTAGCCACCMGTGTGGTGTGTGGGCACGGCTAGGAGCACGGACACCTCTGGGCTTGGAATGGGAGCCTTTCCACACCTAATAACTTTACTTATGCTTTCAGATGATATGTCACTATTTCTGCCTTCTAAATCAGAAACTGGCAGCTCCACACCATGCTAAACGTACTTTCTCCAGTTCTCTTTTTGTGCATCGCTTTGCTTGGTTTAAAGATTGGTCTCATGTGGAATAGCCTCCTACTGAGAGTAGCCATGTGTTTATGACTGGGACTCAGGTTTTTGGTGTGTGGTTCTTGCTGTGACATGGATACTTCTGGGAGTTTGAGCGAGTGCAGTTTTGCTCTTTGCCTCCTTAGATTGCGCACCGTGTCAAGGCTCACCGTCTCTTAACTGGCTGTATACTTTCTGGGACAGTAAACTCCTGGGGGCTGCCGCAGTAYAAGTGGCAATTAGCTACTTAATCTGCACATGTTTTCCAGAAGTAGTGTTTTCTTACCACACGTGACAGCTATTTTCACATTCTTGATTTCTTATTTTTGATTTATTCTACTTCCACAGATTTTTCCTTGATAGCTTTGTGTTGTTTGATGATTTCTTCTTTTTTTTTTTTTTTTTTTAAATTTATACCCAGGCTTTCCCCCTTTAATAATAAGCACTTTGTTTTTCCAGTGCAATGTCCACCGGCTAGCTTCTTTCTTATTTCACTCACATTGTTATTACCTGGAGGTAGGTCTAATAACAGGAGCACAGCATCAATGTCCTGCATTCAAGTAAGGAAATTAACCTAATAATTGTCTCTTAAATGCATTCTTTCATTACACAACTCGTGGGGGCGAGGGGCAGAGGTCATTTAACTCGCACAGTGATCACATTGTCATCAGCATAGAAAACCATTATCTCAGTAGGTTATAGCTAATCCTACTGATAGCATTTTAACCGGCCTAATTTTTCTAATAAAGAAAAATATTGATGAGGTAACAAAACTTGGTCAAAAGAACCTATTTAATGAACACCAACTAATCAGCATGGCTAGGGTTTCTTGGAAGAAGTGTAGACAATTTTCACTCTATTCCCACTGGAAATATACCTGCCAGCCCTTTGTAATCTGTTACTAACATTTATTCTTTTGCTTGTTTTGTGGCATGGAAGATAGCTTGGCTTTTAGTATTAATTTGTTATTGCATATCTTCCTGCTTGCTTTCTGCCATAAAGGTTCTCTCCTCAATGATGTCAAAGGGGTGACTGCAGCCTGTTTAGATATGGCTGAGTAAGATTTGGATCGGTAGCTCAAGGACTGGTAGCAATCCAGCTATTTTGGTGTGAGGTGCAGGTTACAAAATGCACTCACCTGGGTAAGCACTGGAGCCCTGAGCTGCACTGAGCTCTGTGTGCTGCAGCTCAACCATGGGCTGCCCTCGAGCGGGCAAGTGTAAAGCTGGCTCTGGTTTAGCTAAACACGCTTCAGTTACCCCTTTGACTGCCATGTAAACATACTCTCGATGAGGTGAGCTGCTTTGCTGCAGCTCTGTTTCTGGCGTGCAGCCTGGTTCTCCACAGATTTATCTTAATGGAGTTGACTTTTCTGTGTTTGAACCCTGGTTTGCTGCTTCCTAGGGCGGGGGCTTTACTTGTCCTCGCGGTCCTCCTCGCAGCTTTGCCTTTTCTATCTGTCCTCTGGAAAGCCCAGTCTGAGCCCCTCCATTAACACCTTGCTGCTTTGTTTTCCTCTGTGAGCATGAAATGCCAACATTTTTGAGACCATTCAGTGTTGYGGAAGCAGGAGCAGAGATCATGGGTTAATTATACCTCCGAATAGCTTGACAGCAAAACTTCCATTCAGAATGGGCTGTGCCTTGATGCACCAAAAGTTTTCGGCCTCAAACGCAGCTTGTAAGCAGTTCAGGCTGTATTGGATCGACGCTGTTTTAATTTGGTAGGAGGTTGTCTTCCAGCACGCATTCTTTGTTTTCAGAAGGCTGTTGGGTTTGCTCGGTCTTTGCGAAGTCGGTATTTTTCTTTACAGTGGGATGTTGCTTCAGGACAAACTGCGTRTTTATTCTGACAGTCTGCTCCGTGATCTGAGTTTGTGCCCAGGTGGCTGCACGCCATACAGAGAGGGGAAGGCTGATGGTGGCGTTTGACTCTCTTTACTCTCTGTGGCCCTACTTCAGACTGCCCAGGGAGCCCGAGAGACAAGAGAGATGCTGGTACATTTTGGTCTCATGTATTAAAGGCCCTACTGTGATCCTTGCCCTGCAGGTACTACAGCCTTCCTGCACACTGGTGTATGCTATAACTGTAGCACATTGTCATAATAATCATTATAATTATCCTTTATATGTAGTCCAAAATAATCTGGTTGTTATGAAAGAGAGTTAGGATGGGAGAGAGTTAAGTAAGACACAGGTAAACATAGATGGCATCTAGCGAGAGGAGTTCATGTGTGACACTGGTGGCATGGGAGCCATAGGAGGAATTCTGGTTTCTGGCCTGAATGAAAAAGGGGAAAGAAAAAAAAAAAGTAAGTGTTTTTACTTTTCTGGTTTATTATTTGCCCTTTGATAGCCCCTATCTTGTTGACAAAGAGGAAGAGAGCTTCTACCCTCACTAGTTACTTATTATTGCTAAACTGCTATTGAAGCACACTGGAAATTAATTTACGATCTCTTTCACATTCTCTGTCACATAGGGAATCAATATTTGAGCAAGACTGTYGTGTCCAGAAGTAACCCACAGTACCCGCTTCCTTGAAATACTTTTTACATTAAGCGTTGCCCCCTGGCACGTACCCTCTCCCCAGCCCCGCTCCACCCCGGCTCCACTGGTCTGTGGTCAAAGTGTTAGGCAACAGTTTTTATTAACTGTAATAACAATATTGCAGAGATGGCCAATTTAAACCGAAGTCCTAGCATAGCCCTGCATTTCACAGCTGATTCATATTGACGAGCGCTGCTTACCCTGTGAACTGTAAGCTGCTGGAATGAGCAGAGCGGCTGCGGTTTTCTTTCAAGTTCCAGGATCCAAAGGCAGCAGTAATTGTTTTTGAAATGTTTCTTTTTATTATTATTAAATAAGTTCATTGTATACGTTGAAACCTGGATCATTCCTGCTCTGATTTGCTTCCTTTTTCATTGCCAGGCCTAAAGTGCAGGAACAGTGTGTGTGTTTTGGATTGCTTCTAAGCCATAATAAAAATATCCTTTCTGCAGGGAGAAGGTGCCATCTCTGCCATTTATTTCCTCAGAAATGTGTAGTCCATAATTAGTAAGGATTTCCAACTCCAAGTGCTAAATGGAAGAGACAGGACGAACAAGAGACCCAACAAAATAACTAGATTTTATTTAAGCTAACATAAAAGTGCAGAAATATGTTAGTCATATATCATGACAGATTCCAGCCCAGCCTAATTCAGTTCTTCATGTGTGTATTGGCGTAGGGCATCAAAAACTGTTTGAAAAGATGTGCTTACAAAGTAAGGCACTTTACCAACTGTCAGGAACTGCTTTGAAACACATCCTGACCTCTAGATACTATTTACCTTGAGGATGTGCACTGCGTATGCTCTCTTCAGCTTAAAGGCCCCAGGCTTGAGTAGCAGCAGCTACTGTATCTTCCAAAAAACCCTTGTAAATTATCACGTACGTGCCTTGCAGCACCAGGCTGTTTGCTCAGCAGGCAAACACAATGCAGCAGCATTATTAAATTTCCATGAAGTTTACCAAATTTGCAGGATCAGTAGGGTGGACCCAACAGGGAAGCTCTCCTACTGCCTACAGCACCTTTAAAGCAGCTGATGGTGCCGCTGATACTTTGCATTCTGCTGTTACTCTGCTGCTGTAGCCATCTACTTAATCTCCACAGCAAAGATTAGTTTATTCGATTAAGTCTGTTCCCTATAGACCATCCCTGTAGCTCCTTGGAAGGCATCAAGACTGTGTGTCTCCAACCTTTTACCAGCTAAAAAGATTCAATAAAGTAATCTTTTCCCCCTCCTTTTATATGATTGGAAAATAAATTGAAAATGAATTTCAGTTATTGCTTGTGTTTTAAATATGAGATAAAGGTCAGCCCCCTCTAGCTATCTCCATAGATGGAGATTAACATGAGCATGTTCCATTATAAAATCATATAGCAGTTTTGTAAATCTGTCAAGTCATCTACAAATATATAATTAGTCTGTTAGATTTTGAAATCAATAAACAATGACTTTTCAGTCCTGTGCCTAGAAAGCTTTGCTTAGAGAGTGCTTTAGGCATGGGAGTCCAAATAGCAAAATGTTTGTATACATCAAGTTGTTCTCTGGATCTGTTTAGATGTCGAAGGTTAATTGAAAATTAGGTGTATGTGTGCTTTTTTTTTATTACCTTTTTTTTTTTTTTAACTGCTTAAGAAAAGAAGCCAATTTTAAACTTGGATTTTTTTGTTAAAGCAGTGTGTCAAACAGTGGCTGTTCAAAGTGTAAACTTCCCATTTTTCTTTTCATAGTTGGCTACAGCGAGATGGTGACTGTGAATGTTTGTAAGGCAACATTCATAGACATATTTATACAAGGCATGTGTTCACCGTTTGTCATCACTGTCACAGAACATGATTTCCCGGGTCAGAAAATTGACTTCAAAGCTTGACCCTGAAGATTTGACTTGCCTGTTTGCTTATTCTGGTTCAAGATGTGATGTCAAAAGCTGTCCTATTAGTGGCACCTTTTCACATTTAGTTTGCTCAGGTTGATAATAATGATACTGGAAGGACCGCATTTTGATGTTGAAAGAGATAGGGGAAGGAGCACTGCTGAAATTGATGGTGTTGACAGTAGGAGGTGAGATTGGGAAAAGATATATTAAAATGTGGATATTACTTTAAGTGACAACATTCCTTTGTTGAAATGCTATACATCATAATTAAATTAATTTTCTTGGTGTATCCTGTTCCTAAATTAAGTAAGATTATTTTTTTAATACAGTATAGGCACTGTTTATATACCAGGTGCAAGTATATACATATGTATAGTTTGAATGCAATTATTAAAGCGGATTAATTAGAATACACTGATTAGAATGGATTACACTATGTTTCTTTTAATTATCCATTTTTAGTACTGAATTTTGATATGCAGAAGTTCATTGTTTCTAAAGTCTATTTGCTTTAGAAATAGGCTAGTATAATTTTATCTCCAACTCTCAAAATCAGAACCGCTATCATTCATCTCCTGGTTATGTTAGTGCAGCATTGTTAGAAGTTCCTGGATATACGTAAGGGTCTGTCAGAATCCAGGGATCTCGAAGAATAAAAAATTTTAAAACTAGATTATTGAAACACTTAACAAGAAGACACTTCTGGCAGGATAAATGTCAAATCAATAACTTAATGCTCACAATTGAGTATCCTGGGTTTTAACTAATGATTACCTGTTTATTGATCTACCTTGTGACACCAAAGTACAAAAATATTGTGATATTCTTTGTTTTAAAAAAAGAAAAGGAAAGGAAATCTCATGCAGCATAACATCTACATCAGTGATAGTTTTCATAGCGTGCTGATAGCTATGATAGGTTGAATCCACTAGTGTCGTTTGTTGCTAGTAAAGTTAAAGTAGATGGGCTTCCCATTTTAATACGCCCTCATAACAATTACTTTATTTAAGGTCATATTCTCAAAGTTTCCAAGGTACTTAGCTGGCAGAGACCACAGTGGAATGTAAAGTAGCCAGTGTGTAAGGTCACTCACAGAGGAGAATCACGACCACGAGCCTTGCTTAGGGTGCACACTTCATCAGCCCTTGAACTCCCGTATTGTATATTAACAATAGGCTTCACTTGTCAATTTAGAACACTTACTATTAATAATAATTTTATTCCCTATGTTTGCTTGTTTTTATAATTTTACAGTAACTAGTACTCGCTTTTACTTTATTATTTTTTTTCTTTCATCTCACCATTTTAGCTGGTGCAAAATTCCCATTCCATTAAGATCCAGGATTTATAGAGTTGTCCATTTCTTTCCTAAGTGTTTGTGGGTACGGATCCCTTCGCACTGTCAGGCAACAACTGAAGTTGCCTCCCTGTGTACAGTGCTTTTTTGGTACTTCCTTAGGTGTGGTGCAGTCTGGCTAGAGACAATGCTGCTGTTGGGGGGGGTCTGCAAGCTTCTAAGCATCATAATTGTAATTTCAGTCTTATGAATTAAGTTAGATTGATTTTTAGGCTTTTTTGTCTTTTTGTTTCTTGATGTTCACAGTGTGGTGTATTGGGGTTTTTTTTTTGTTGTTGTTGTTTGTTTTAAATAATTTCTTCCTGTGCAGTTTATATAAAAAAAACTTTATCTCTGTAAGGCCCTGGGGCATGTGCTCCCAGAGCCTCTGGTGTCTCTTCAATTGATCTAGCAGTAAAACGGGTGGGGTTCCTGGGAAGGGGAACAAGTGAGACAGACAAGTCACATCATAGTTGGGGTCTGGGGCAAATCTGGAGTGGTGCTCACTTGGCAATGGTCACTTTAATCCGGTGGCAAATATTCTCATTTTCAAATGKTTATTGGTTACACTTTTTGTGCTCTATAGAATTTTAGTCCTAGGATGCAACTAAAGAGCTCAATTTTAATACATTCTTTGATACAGAGTAGCTATTTCAGAATACTACCACGTGCCCAGCAGTAGGAAAAGCAGACCAACTTTTGGCAAAATAAGCTAACTTGGGAACGTGTATGTAACTCTGGGCAGTGTTTATGTATCTGTATTCATTTATGTCTGTGATCTGCAGAACCTGCACTTTCTGATAGTGTGCAATTTACACTGTGCAAAGCAGACCTATAGTAGCCCTGCAGAAATAGTAAAATTCTGCCAGCTTTGCTTGGAAGTAGGTTGCAATCCCACAAAACAAATACTTCAGTGCATGAATATGGATTGCCCAACTGGACCTAGTAGACAGACATCATCAAACTGTTAGTGGGGTTTGATGGAATTAAATTTTACTAATGGTCTCTTTTTATTGAGGTAGCTGCTTAGCCCATGTAAAAATTATATAATATCACCTAAATCAAGATAATTAGTCAGGAATACGTTACCTAAGGATGTTGTATTTTACTGACTTAGCTTGTGTGTGTGTACAAATTTATATATACAAAATTCATTGAGAGGCCCAGAGTGCTTAAATGCTGCATTTGTTGCATAAAAGCTTAGGTGAGACTAAATCACAGTCAATTCTCTTGAATACATTCCTTAAAAAATGACTATTTGAGTAGGAATGTTATTCAAACTGCAAATGGTAAATACCCAATCTTCATATTGTTTGTTCCACCCATCCCTTTTCAAATGAACAAAAGATTCTGACACCTTTCCAATGAAGACATGTTTAGAGATGGGGAAAAGATGTAGAGCTAAATCAGTAAAAAACCCTGTTAGGTGTGACACGCACATTTCAGTTGTAATTAGAGAATTTTGTCTTCAAGGAAAGTCACCTTGACTTTAAAAACTAAACAAGTCCTGAATGATATGCTAATGATGATGCATCTCTTTGACTAAATGGTTGAATAAGTTTTTAAGCACTCTTCTTGCTTAAATAGTTCACATGAAGTCCGTCCTTCCTTTTTTTTTTTTTTTTTTTTTTTTTNTTTTTTTTTTTTTTTTTTTTTTTTTTTTTTACTCCCCCTAAACAGAGTTGGTTGGTCAAGTTGATCTCTTGTTTGAAATTCAATCAAGGGCATTAAAGTGTAAACCAGTTGGAAAAACAAAGAGCTTAGGGAAATCATTTGCTTAAACAACAACAAACAAGCACTGGTAATCTTCTTACAGAAATTAATGAAGGGAAAACCCCCTCAGCTTGGGTGGATAATGATCCTTAGCTATCATGTAACAAGCCTAGAAGGTTTAGGGAGAAGGTGAAAATTAAGAAAGCTGGATTAAACTGAACTTCCAGAGGAACAAAAAGAAATTCAGGATAAAGATCAGTTCTCCCAATTTGAGATTGAAAAGTAGTTCTGAACTGGAAGGAGCTTAATCCTTTATGCAAATCTGGTTTAAAGTTAAGTTTTCATCTCAGAATGTTTTTTATTTCTACAGTATGGCTAATAAATACTTAAAAATAATTCAGACAACTATCTTGTTAATAGTTGCTTTATGCAATGAAAGCTTTTTCATCAGGTAGAGCTATAAAACTGGTAAATGTAAAAAAAATTGTTACCTTTATCTTCTCATGATTGTCTTTAATGCTTATTCTTTACTAATTAATCTCTTCAAATTATTTAACCACAAAATTGAGATCTCTTCACATTAGAGCCTACCCCAGAGGATATTCATAAGGGACTTCCTGATAACTCAACAAAATTTAATTAGTTTTCTCAGTACCTACATGTTTATCTTTTAATAATGATAGGAGCTACCTTCACTAAGAAACTAAACTTCTATTTCGCTCAGTCCTCATTGAAACTAATAAGCTACTATTATGTCATATACTTTTACTTGCAAAATATTAATAGCTATTTCAGTAAAAGTTTTTAATTATCCTATCTCTGTTTAATGTGGAAAAAGATCATTGAACACTGCAGTTAATTCTCCCTTCCTCTCTTCCTACACACACACACACACACACACAAAAAGTGTTCAAGTTGTCTTCTGTTTTTTCCCTTATCTTAAGGCTCATCATTGCTCAAGGTTTGTTTTAAGTCAGTGGAAGTACTGAAAAGCAAAGTGATGGAAATACATGTTTTGTAACTCTGCTAGGACAGGTGGAACAATTCTCTGTCAAAATATGACATGAAAGCTTTACTAATTAAATGAAAAAGTGGTATTTGGGGATCTGGGCTCTGTCTCTAGGTAGACCCTGGGGGAAGCCAGTTGGCAGTCTTCACCCACCCTAAACTCAATCCTAATACAGTGGAAGTTGTAGGTGGATGTTCATTTAAGCTCCAAGCCCACAAACACTTACAGGCATACTCAGATTTATGGGACTATTTGCAGTGCGTCAAGTTAACCACGTATGTAGGCATGCCTTTGCAGGATTGGAGCATTGCTTTTTCTGGTCATACGTAGCTCACCTGTTTTCAGAGGAATGGTGACATCAGGAGGTATAAGAATTTCAGGACATCAACAGGACAGGCCTGAAATGTACTACACATGGTATGAAGCCTGCTGAAAAATATTATTTAATCTTGAGGGATGGGGGGAAGGAGTGCAGGGGAAAATTGCCTTTAAAATCAGAGCAGTAATAATTACTTTAAAGGTTTGTACTGTGCTGTCAYCTTGCCATTAAGCCTGTTGTCCTCCTTTCACAGAATTTCTCCTGGCTTATTCTCAAATACATTTAAAGTGTTAGGTAATATGAAGTCAATGAAGCTGGTGATACTTTGAAGTTCTTAGAGACTGATTGTTTTACATTTCAGTGTAGATTAGATCAGACTGAGCAGAAGTCACTTCATATGAAATATCCTCGAGTGTGTAATCTACTGATTTAATTTTGTAGCCTCAATCTAGAATTTAAGTGAGAAGACTGAAATAAGAAGTCCTTCACATTTACTTCATTGAATCTCTCTTCATGGCTTGTCAATAATTCCCCATATAAACAGACAGGAAATTGTACACATTTTGAAAGGTTGAGTAGCTGTCTAAAATATTCCAGTTAAAATCTGCTTATTYCTGTTCTTTTTAAAAGAACTTCCAAGAATATTAGAAGAAATTTTTTAAATCGTGCTTAAAATAATGATCATATCAGTGTTTACAGATTTTTTGAAATAAAAGCCCAGACTTGCACAAGATTTGCCTTCAGATCTCTCTTAAGTAAGAAAAAAATATGCCTTCAACATAGCATTTTTAAGAAGCTGTTTCCCTTTCAACCATATTAATATAGAAACAGAATTATACGAAACGTGGTTTATTTGGTATATTTACAGTCCTTATCTGGTCCCTGTATCTGCAACCTTGAGCGCTTCCAAGTCTATGAAACATTTACTCTCAGAATATCCCTGCCCAGTAGGGCAATGCAGTCGTCCTTGTTTGACAGTCGGGGAACTGGGGCACAGAGAGTCTCAAGTCCTGATCCTCAAAGATATTTAAATGCTTAATACATTTCTTACAAAAATTTAGAAGTCTTAGTTATTTTCATTGAGAGTTAGGAGCATAACAGGAGTATGATTTCTAAATACATTTGAGTATCTTGACCTAAATGATCAAGAGATTCTCACAGAATAGGGATTTGAATTGGGTTTCCCAAATCTTAGGCTTGATGTTTTAACAACTGGGCCACTCTCTTCTGTAACCGTGCTCCTGCAGATTAATGCCCAAATCTTACTATGGAGTAGATGAAACGGAGACATGAAATATGTTCATGGTTAGTGATGCAAGTGTCCCTTGTACCCATAACATGGCATACCTGGTATTTTCTAATTTGTTTCAGTGTCTAGCAAAACTTAGACATGAACCAAGAGGCCTCCKGCCATCCTAATAAATATGAATACATCCATCCAAATAATGGCTAGCCAAGTCCGGGTTTACTGTCTGCTTTCCCTTGAAGCCCTAAYAATTTTGAATGCAATGTGTGATTGATGCAGTGTAGTCTAAGTCAAATGGCTCTTAAAATAAGAAAGCTAATAGTTCAAAGATTTTTGGACTCAGAAGATGAGGTAAATATAGCAGCATCTGTTAATCTTACAAGTTTTCTAGCACATCTGCCTGTGATTTTTAGGTGCTGAGTAAAGTTAACACGTAGGTTATTGTGATCCTCTTCAGCACTTGTGCCGGTAGTTACATCACAAGAGAAACTGTGCGCAGAAAAGCAAAAATCTGGGGATTCTTTTAGGGAAGAGACCTAGTCTAAGATGCTTGTATGTTAAAGATAGGAAGGACTACAAATGACTGAGCAAGTGAGCAGCCCACATCGCTTAAGTGCTGGTAGCTGTATCTTTCAGCTTGTTCTTTGCCAGCTTMAAGTTCTGCATTAAAAATATGTGTATATATAGGATCTAGGAACTGTTGCAATAAAACATCATTGTTAGTACACTAAAAACCTCATATGCTATACCTTTTTTTATATACTATCCCTTCTGGTCTTCAGCTTCACTCTTCAGAGGATCCTTATCTCAATGGATAAACAGCCCTTTTTAGCTTTCAGACAAGTTTTGGACTCAAGTAGGCTTATTGATGTGACTCATTTCTGATTACTGTTTACTCAGCTTTTATGCCAGTAGCTAAACATACTTGTTCAGCCCCTTTCTAATTTCTGTTTGCCAGCGAGATGGGAATCATAATTGTAGCTCTCACCTGCCTGCTCTCATGAAAGACTCAGAGATTTTAGCTGGTCCTCAGAAGCTGTATTTTTACAGAGGATGTAGTTAAGAAAGTAAAAAATGCTCATTTCAAATGTTAAATTACTAAAAGCAAATGCATATAATGGAACCTTAGATACACACATGAAGCAACTGTTGTTGAACTCTACTTTCTAGGCTTGACCGTTGTCACGTATGATGCTCAGGTTACTGTCTGCAAATAACCCAAGCCAAAAAGAGGTTGACAAATCGATTCTTAAAGAGTTCAAATGCTTGCCGTTCTTGGATGCCTCAGGCATGTTATGTGGAGCATAATGGCCAAATCTCAGATAGCTGAAATTCAGATAGCTGTTTCCGTGGGAAGAAGGTGTCTTGGACTTTTTTCTAAATGATTTCTTTTCTGATCTTTGACATGTTATTGCTAAATAGTCTCATCTTACACTGTCAGAATTGGACATCTTTTATCTCACCGTAACTAGACAACAAGACTTACCGAAGTTGACCAAGGAACTTCTTGTAAATAGGCTTATTTGGGACTGTATTTGTTGAYGAAGGTTCAGAGTTGCTTACCTGCTGAAGGAGAGAGCTGCAGTGCATCTATGGAGCTTGGGCTGTTCTGCGGCAGCCAAAGCTTACTGTTAAGTGGGGGATGTTGGCTAATATGATAGAGTGAATGTTTTCATACTCATTTTATTGAATCTACAAAGCGCAAGGAGGGCTTGGCTTTGAGGAACAATCCCAGTACTCCAGAAGTAGACCCCAGCATCCAAAAGTCAGAGTGATAGCAAGTAATAATCTAACCTATATAAATGTTTTCTGTGCTAATGGCTCAAGCTTGGGAGGAGCTATAATCATCAAGGACAATTTAGTAGGTTCTGCTTCAGACTGTGAGACTCTTACCAAAAGGCCTTAGGCTTTCTATAAGAAACCTCTGTCTAGTTTAGCAGGAACTCTTGGATGATTCCCGAAGGCGCCTATAATGTTCTAACTGCCAGTGTTTTTGCCGGTTCCTGTTTAATGCTCTGTTTTGCCTGCTACTTCACATGGGAGATTTCCTAAGTTCATTAGTACTGCAGAACTGGCTGTTCTGGCTGAGAAAAAGATCAAGCTGGAAGGAATACTCTAAATCTGATGTTGCTTTGTGGTCAGATAGAGCTGTATGGCAGACCACAGAGGAACAAAATTTAAGTAAAACGTCTCTCACTTCTGTTTTCTCACCACTATCTGCGTAGCTTATTGCAGGACTGAGCAATAAGGAGCTGGATATGTATAAAAATCRTAATAGTATCTTGCTATAGGCAGAACTCTACTCTGGGACTTTAAATTGTTCCTGGGCATTTGTGGAATCTAGATATCTTTCTGTAAATCAGGACCAGTGGCGTGATCTTTGAGTTAAATGCAAATAAACAGTAAAAAAAGACTAATATGTATATACTTTTGGTATAGTTGTAACGTGCAATGTACTTATAATGTGTAATTATTCCAATTTTACAGATGRGGGAACTGAGGCACAGAAAATGACTCGTGTCATGTGAGATAACACAAGGGTTTAGCGACAAAATTGCTCTTTTCTGCTCCTGTAAGCTATAAGAAAGCTGCCCTACTCTTCTGTTCATAATAATACATATATGATCACTCAAATATTTCCCTAGCATGAATCTCATGTTGTTTTGAGCTTCTTTCATACCTTCATTATCCACTTAAAGGTAGTTAAAAATCACCCGAATTCTGTGTATACTGCAAATCCATACTTTGGGAGGAAGTTTTGAAATACCTCATGGGTCTGATTTTTATTTAAAATATAGTTGTCAGTTAATTCACTTTCACATWTAATAACATATACAATGCGTAACTATGATTGCAGACTGTAACCTCAATTTTTCACATTTATGGGCTTTCTTTTATATTAATCTAATGAAAAGTAAAGATTGGGCAGTTGCATGTGAAACTTCATAAATAATAGTGCTTGAGGCTGCTGCCTGAGTTCTGAAAGAAACACTGTTTTTCTCCTATGACATGAAGCTTTAAGGACTTTATGTCCTGATCAAGAAGGAATGCTTTAATAAGCATCCATGTTAGAAGGTTTGTGCTGTGTAAGCTTGGTACAGACCATATGGGCAAAAAGGCACATTGTGTGGCAACAACTGCCCTGCTTGTCATCCCCAATCATACTTGCTCTAATCCTTGTTTTAATTTACTCTGCTTGTACAGCACCAATCCTGCCAGTGCAGTCCTTAGGGTCCCTTCATTCCTGCCATTTATGACAAGGAATATGCAAAGGCACAATTATTCATCCACTAAGGTGACAGAGAAGGGCTCTGCTTGGGAATATGTTCCCAGACTTGCAGCATCATAATGTCAGTTGTTAAAGCACTTTGCAGTTGCAAACAATTCTTGAGAGACTTTTTTTTTTTTTTTTTTTTTTAAATAAATATTTTTGAACACAGAAGTGCTAAGACTAAATGAATCCTTATTGATTAAGAAGTGCAATGCTGGAAAGTTTTTATACATAACGTTCTCCACACTTTGCCTTTTATTCAAATGGGATGKTTTTTGTCTTTTCCCCTCCACTTAATTACGGTGCTCTTATCATTTGTTTAACTTGAGACAAAGGATAGTATGTTGAGCCACCCTTATTAAGTCTTACAGATTATATATTGTTTATTTTCTGCTGTACACCACATTCCTAAACGAACAACAACAAAAAAAAAAGCCAACAAAAAACCCTCAAGTGTAGCATTCAGCCTCTCAAGTCCATGATGTATTTCATTTGCTACGGTCAGAGCAATTTTAACAATGCCTTTCATTTTCTTATAGCCTAAAATGATTTTCTTTCTGTGAGGCCATTCTCCAAAACTTCTCTTCCCCTTTCAGGGTATCATTTGCAATTTAAAGCTAACCTGGTGAGTGTACTCACAATAGGCTTGCCCATAAAATGGTTCAAGGCCTGCCTGCATGCCTAATGAGGTTGATGTTGAGCTATTTAGCTCTTTGTCCTTCCATAATATCTACTTAATGCAGTTCAATGGGAGTGGATTGTTAGAAGCATTAAAGATTCTATTAAGTCTTTACTAAAGCCACTCTATTCTAGTCCAGCTGTATAGTGGCAAGAGCATTAAATTTGAGAATGTAGTGGGAACAAGGGGCCTGAAAAAGCACCGATAAAAAAAGGACAAATTTCCTAACGAAGTAGGACCACACTCAATTTAAGACCAGTTACTTTTGTATCTAGATCTAAAGAGTTTCTCAATGTGCAYCTCACACTGTTCTGAATTAACCCTAGTTTCCCTTAATGGAGGAACAAGGTACAATTTTAAATCTTCATTTATTTCCAAAGCACGTGAGTAGATTTTTGCTTTGCCACACTATTGAAAACAAATAACRTTATAATTTTAATCTCAGAGAAACTACCAAATTCTTGCAAGGCCTCCTTTCAGGTAATATTTAAATGTAAAGTGTTTTCCCATTTGCTTAAATACTGTAATGAGATTGGTCTGCATCATGAATTCGGAAATCTCTGCACTTTGGGGGAAGGTAAACAACACTTCTGACAAAAAACACTCATTCAACGCATTGTTTTGCCAAAGGGATTGTTTTTTATCAGGCCTGTATGGTGCTAGCCACCAGCATTGAGAAGAGGGAAGGGGGGRRAAAAAAAAAAAGAAGAAGGGGTAGAATGGCCAGGATTTCACACAGTTGGCATTGACTTGGCTTGAAGAGGCAAGCACTAAGCTGTCTTTTCAACCATAGTAAAAACCCTCCATCTGGCCACCCTAAAACTCTGTTAGCTTGTTCAACTCGCTGTCGGCTGATTGGGCTTTGTGAAGCAGAAGTAACAACATCAATAGTATAAACCCTTGCCACTTGAGAGTATTACATTTCATTTCATGCTTGACTTAATCAAAACTGGGGAAATGAAATTTACACCTTTTTGATGTTCTTTTCCCTGCTGTTTAAGGAGAAGAATCTTAACCCATTTGATCTTCACATGCACCCAATAAATGACCAAATATGCCAAGCTGCCAAAAGCAGACGGCTGCCAGTTGCCAGTTTATGTCAGGTCACTGTGAGAGAGCTTAATGCGGAAGGTCTGGAGTTTCATACCAAATACCTCAATTTGCAGTACGGTATTTTGGTTGCAGTGTCAACAATTTAGCTCCCCTCCCTATTAATATTAAACTATTATAAAGAAAGCAAAAATGTCATTTTTACTGGAGGGAAATATGTTAGCAGGCGGCTGTTGCGTGGCAGAGTCAGGAGAGAGTGACAGAGATGAAATGAAGCTGGGTTCGAATTGCTTCTTCAAACCCTTGACATTTGTTCCTTTCTTTTCTGGCTCTGATCTACACGATATACATAGTTGTTGTTGTTGTTTTCCCTGCTAATAACAAGACAGTGCAGTGCCGGATTAGAGATTGAGTGAGTGAAAAATGGGACTGGTGATAACATTTTCCCTGTGCCTGGGGGGAGGCTCATTAAGCAGGAGATCAGATCGCTACCAAAATACATACATGAAGAAAATCAACAACTACCAAAGTTCTCTCTTGCAACTTGCTGATGGAGAAAGCTTTTGATTCGGCAAACGCGGGCCTGGAAAGAGGCTTTGCTGCTCGCCTTGCTGCCGAGTTTCAGCGTGTCGCGTGGACTTCACGACCAGCCCGCAGCTGTGGGGCGAGTCGGGGAGCTCTTGTCACCGCCTGCGCCGGGGTGGACCCGCACGGAAAAACAAACAAACAAACGCAACGCAACAGGTTTGTGCCTTCCCAGTCGCCGTCCTGCTCTCTTAAAAGACCTTTCGCCTCTTGTCAAGGGCCCTCGTTTATGACTTGATGAAAACATTTGTAATAGATCATCAAATACTGATACATTCTGAGGGACAATATCCCATTTGTTAAATATAAATTAACATTAACACAGATCCCCCGTCGCAAAAAGGCGAAGGGTTTTGACACCTTTTCAGCAGGACAGGCCGGGCCCCAGCAAAGAAAGCCAAGGGCCTGTAAAGGAACTTGTCCCGAATGGTGATCCTCGCGGCTCTTGTGTGACAAGGTACATAGTTTCTATTCAGGAACAGGCAGATTATCGGTTACTATAGTTTCCCTAATGCTCAAATGGAGCTAAGGCCTAAGCTGAACAGAATAGGTTAAAAGGTGCCGATGTTTGGGCCTGCGAAACCACATGTTGAGAGTCAGAGACCAAACAAAACAAAGAGCACATCTCTCTGGTCTTTGATGTCTTCTCCGAGGGATGCGGAGTGAGAAAAATGCAGCCGTGCCCCCGTGCCCAGGCCCGGCCGGAGCGGGACAATGCGGCAGTGTGGGAGCACAAGGCACCACGGGGTAGGCGGTGCAGCCGGCTCCTCCRCCGTGGAGGTGGGGTGTTCCTGCAGGAAAGCGATGAGAGACTGTCACGGCCTGTCTCGGAAAATCCTTGTAACCGCACATGTTTATTCTCCCATTTTTTCCCCCTACAAGACACGCGCTGTGGTCTCAAACACAAACAAACTCAGGACCCTTGAAGTACTAAGTGTAACTAGACTTAATTTGCTGTTTTCTGCGTGTGTTTCCTTTTAGTCTGTCCTTTAGTATTCTGTTTGTGTTGCGTGCTTTAAAAACTCTTTACAGCGCTTCAGCTAACAGCTTTTTATTTCACTGCTTGCCTCAGTGTCTGCTTTGAATCTGCTGTGGAGCTGGTGCAGCGGCTGCTCTGCGCTTCTTGCATGAATCACTGATTCGGCTCTTTTTTCCATTTGTGAGTATACAGTGTTTTCAAACAATTCATATTCACCATAAAAATGTTCCGTGTAGGATATCCCCTGATAGCACAAGCAATGCTTTTGCATTTTTCATAAGCAGGATTAAAATACCTGCTACTTGCGCTCATGATGTAGGTTTCCTCCATTCTGTTGAAACTCGGTTTAGTATTTTAATTTTTTATTAAAACTCTTGTAAGCAAGATAAACGTGCATCGGCACTAAAGGGAGACTGCGAGCTTTGATAGGTTGTATTGCCACAATTTGCTGCTGCTCTTTAAGTATTCCAGCACTCGAGATCTAAGTATTATGCAAAGCAAAATTAATCAGCACCTGCATCTTTTAAAATAATAGAATTCATGAATTCTAAAGTTTTATCAGCCTTATTGTAATTCTGATTGTCGTCGGTTCTTTATACCATTATAGAAAAATATCTAATTGTAACAACTGTATTCCTATAGTGAACATATTACTTGAATTCAAACCCTAACAATGGCAATAGGATAACTGTCCTTGAATTTGAGCCTTTTGTGATACATCAATAGGCTTACAATGTGCTGAATTAGCAGGCATATTAATGGGCAGATGCAGCACCAGCCCATTCTTTTTACCCAAATCTTCTTATGCAAATACCCCATGAATCCAGTTCAAAGAGCTAGCTTTAAAATGAGCTTCTACACACATTCAGATGGGTCCTTTCACAACTGGCAACGGGACTTAGATAGAAAGTGACATGAGAAAAGTTTAGACACTTGTTTTTATAACTGAACATGATCTTGTTATCATAATCTGATACTGGTAACTGGCATGGTCTGGTTGTAGAATTTTAAGCCTTTAACAGAGGGAGATAATCTAGGCCTTTGTGCTACAATGTACTGAATCCTGCACTTGGTGAAAGCTATCAATGAGAATCGCAGTTCATGCTTTTTCAAACAAAACTTTTTCATGGTAAAAGCTTTTATCCTATGATAATTACTTAACTGATTGTAGCGGTGCCTTTAACGTTAGTGAGCTCACAAGGGCACATAAAAAAGGTTGTGTTATTTTAGAATAAATAAATTATCAAATAAACAGGGTTTGTTTGCTTGTTGAACTAAATGGTAATGAGGTCATTATTAAAAATGCTAATGCACGGCAGCATGGCTAGTAAAAGTTAATGTATTTTGTGATCTTGCTTTTGTTTGCTGTGTGTCTTGTGATTATTTCTCATCGACAGCATCTGGGTGAGAGTGTTTTTAATGATTTAATTGCAAATTTAAACCTGCCAAAGGAAAAGAAGGGAGATAATTTTACTAAATCTTTGACGTTGAAGCCCCTTTAAAGTTATTTTAAATTTGCCTGCCATTTTAATGAAAACCTATGGCTTTCTAGGTGGTGGTTTGGATTTTTTTGAACTGTTTATTTTAAGAAGCCCAAAAGATGGTGAGAAGGAATTTCATGTTGACATTTCCTGTACGTGCTGACCAAGCTTCATTAAAGCAATGCTTCCTACAGAATATTCTATAGGATGTATAAAGACAACTGAGAATCGATTCTCAGCTGGAGCAAATTGGCATAACTAATTGACTTCTGTGGATCTGGTCAACACTGTTTCAGCCTTGGCCAGTATGTGGAGTTGATAGATGTAGATAATTTAAACTACAGGAGATTATTGTAAAAAATGAGGGGGGAAATAATCTGCTCTTTTATCATTGCATTTAGAGAATCAGAATATATATTAGACTAGTCCTGTACGGCATTATTGATTGGTTTATTCTTGATAATTTTTTTCTGAAATGAATGTTTATAGTGTGTTCTGAAGCATTAATGAGGTGATTCTTATACCAATATCCTTAGTGCAACAGATGAGCATAAAAGGAAACATATCTCTTAAATAGTTATTTTCAGAGCAATGCAACAATTTCATATAGACGCATACTGGCAAAAATATTATGGGTTGTGCTTGATAGCCTTCATGGAGGAATGCTTTATTAAGATTTAAAGGTAGCAAACACGAGAGTTCTACTGAGTCTTCTTCTGGGACACTTTGTGTTTCAGCATTAGTTAGCAGCATTATTTAGGGACGTGAATACATTTGGTGAATGCTTTGATTTTTAGTATTGTTTTCTATTTACTGTAAACCTGCAATAACAAACTTATGCGCTGAAAGAATATGTCAAGTTAACGTATGGGTACATAGAGGGCCTAATTCTGAATTCAGATGTATGTAAGTAGACCCTTCCTGTCTCAGAAATATAATCCATCACTATTCATTCTGTTGAGCCATTACTGCCTTACTCATCTGCAATAAATTTCATCTTTCAAATGAACATATTGCTTATCAGAAAATGTAGTTAAATGTAAAGGAACGCATTAGGACAGTGACTGGCAGATGGGAACCTGCTCCAAAGACTCTGGTTCTGTAAGGAGCTCCTTCTGGGAAACACCAGCCACCTCAGACAGCCCCGCTCTGCAGGAGAGGCTTTTCAGGGACTTTGTCAAATGTGTGTTCCTAGAGCACAAAATCACTGTACGTGTTAGGCTTTTGTGAGACTGCAAAATATTTGTATATATCTAGCTGTATCACAGTTCGACTACGATGCTTAACGTAACTGCTTAAATCTCTCAACTTTTCATGTGCTGTTGCTTTTTTTTTTTTTTGCTTTGTGGATGAAGCTGAAGTGATTAAATGAAGTTTTATTTTCTTGCTGTTTTTGCTGTATCTGGGAATGTTTAATCACAGCATGGAAAAAGGCATGGAAGGAAATCAGGGTAGGGGAACCACTGAAAGGATGAAGTGTCAAAGGTAGTGCAGGAGAGAAACATAAATGGGACAGAGCAGTAAAATGCCTGGAGGGCAAACTGCATGGTAGCGTAGTGGAAGGAGAAAGCGATGGGGAATCATCTAGAACATCAGTATCAGACTGTCAAACTGTGTGATATATAAAAGAGGAAAGGAAAATTTGGTGTAAATTAATGGCAGATAACATCATCCAGGGAGTGGAACAAATGAAAAGAAACTCCAGCTTCTGTTCATTGTTGTGGAAGTGATTTTAAGATTTTGTGCCTCATTTTACCAGTCTGTACAATGGGGACAGCAATAGCAACTCTTTGAAAATGGATTTGAGGACTCGGAATGGAAATTGTCAAGAACATGTAACCTACGTAACACCTATTATTTTACTGCAGTTCACCAACAGGGAGTTCGCGTTTCGTAACGTCAACAGTAACAAAAGGCAAGGAAAAGCAGATTGTACAAATGAAATTAAGTTGAATGAGTTTCAGTCCCGTTAATGTGTCTGCTGTGCTTCAACAGACAGAAAACCAGATCCGAGTAGGGAGAAGAGAAAAACGAAGGGTGTTGTTTTTAGAATTTATTTTGTGATAAGTAGAGTGGCTGTGAACATGGTTTTGTATAGGAAAGCAGAATTTAATATGCTGGCATGAAAATCAAGTTCTCGAGTCCTTTTTCTCAAGGAACAGATATTCTCTGAAAGAGAGTTTCATGATGGTGGAGACTACCTGCAATTTTAAGTCAAATTTTCAGAACGCATTTTAAAAAGAGGTGCAGGGGCGAGGTGAACCATTTCTGTAAATCAAAACCGGATAAAATATTTGCAGCCAGATCATATTTTGGTATGCATTTTTGCAAATGAAATTGAATGTTTTGACAGTTTGAAATAAAAAAGTTTCATTTTCAAATGGCATTTTTCCATAAAAGTAAAATTAATTCATCTAAAAGAAAAGGGTTTTAGTATCATTCCTTGCACTGGTCTCATTGACTTTTATACATTTTAGTACTTTGAGAAACTGGGATAAGTATGTATTTTGGTGCTTTGAGGAACTGGATCCTACAGTGTTTGAGATAAGCCTTAGTTTGTCCTACAGACAAAGCTGAAATTCATCCCCAAGAGATTAAAATTCTTGATTTTGTCGTTTTGTCATCTGGCGCTGAAATAATAGTTTTGTGCCTGTTTTTCTATTTCTTTTTGTGCACAGGAGGATTTTTTTCTTTTTTTTAAATGCTTATTTTTCAAATCTCCTTCCAGGGAACAGTTTGGCATGCTTTGGGCCCTCTGAGCAAACCAGTGTTTTCTAACTACAGGTGTTCACCCAGCAGTAACGTTGCACTGCGCTGCATTCCAACCAGAACAAAAAAATGAATTATACTCACAAAATATGCCAGTGTTCCCAGTCTCGCGCCTTCATCAGGGCTGAAATGTTAGTATACTCTGCTAAATCCAAGTCAACGATAAAAGAATCATGAGAAGCGCGAATGGAATTGTTTCTCTGCCAAGTGGAGTGCAACGAGGCTTTACTGTTTGATGAACAGCTGTAAATACTCTAGATTCCCCCATTGCACTCGTGCTGTGTAGATAGTAACGCTGGTGCTTTCTCTCTAACGTCACCAGTGTCGCTATCATTACACTCAGTTTGCTGCAGTTTTATAGCTTCTCTCTGCTTTTCTTACCTTCCAGGTGTTAGATGTGCAATACCCTATAGCAAATACAACTACAGCCTGAGCAAATCTCACCCTTTCTCCATAATTTCAGAGCAGAATTTTACAGCAAAACCAGCATCCCTCCCATTAAAATGCCATCCAGGGGGATTTCCGCATGCAGGGAACACCTCAGAATTGAGTGACCTCTTCCAAGTCATACAAGAAGTTGGTGATGCATTTGACAATGCAACCCAAATCATCTTACTCATCATGTGTGGTTCAGCTTGTGTCTTTTACTTATACCTGACAGGAGGGGAAGAAAAGAATTATTTACTTAGTAATAAATAACTTCGGTTTTCTGAGATGTTTATCCTAGTAGCACTAGGGATTTACATGGATGTGTTAAGCATGGGATCAGATTAAAAGCTATCGTGTAACAGTATGGTTCTTTTGCATGGATATTGGTATACCTTTTGAGTCTGCGTGTAAGCCCCATACTACGTGTGCCTGTGGGATAAAGTAGTAGCAGAGCAGTAGCTCCTTGGATATACTAGCCATTTTCTCTCAGAAGTGGTTGGCATACTAGGAGAGGAGCTCAATCGCTGATTTAAACGTAAGGCAGGTGTGGTTTCGTGATATCACCATGGCCACAGAGCTTTCTTTGTCAAATCTTAGTGCTCTGGTTTGGTTTAAAATAAAGGTATAGGTATTCGCAAGTGGTCAGACCCCTTGGGGATAAAAACACTGGGACAGTAGGCTTGTGTTAGACCAACATAATGATCAGATGTCAGGTTTGGAGCATGAATGTCCTCAGCTAAGTGAGAATATGAAGGAGGCAACGCAGTTAGCTCAGAAGATTTAGAGAAAGAATTGCTTCACTGTTCATGATAGCCCTACAAATACACAGCTTATACAGTAGACTGACAGGAGAAGGAAGATCGGCTCCTTAATCCAGGATCTCTGAAAGAGGATGGAAAAAACAATCTGAACATGTTACAATAATTCAAATCCCTGTAAATACTCTGTTGAATACTGAAAACCATGTAAAATTATTATTGCTCCCAAGGCAGCCTATAAATATTGTTATTGTATTGGCTGAATCCAAACATAAAATATTTTCTCCCTGGTTTGTAAAACAGTTGACAGATATAATAGACACCACTAGCCAACTCTTAATCTTGGTTTTAAGATTTAGATTTGTTCTAGATGTTAGAATTAACCCTGGTTAGAATACATGATAGATTTCTATTCTACAAGAGAAATATCCCCTCTTCAGAAGAAATCCCCTTCTTAAATCATCTAGTCTGTGACATCCCCTTAATCCCTTTCTTTTTCTTGAATTTAGCATAAATACTTCCCTTTTTTACACCTCCATCTGTTTGTTCTACTTTTCTGCCTTGGTTCCTGTCTATGATGCATTGAGCTCTGTTTTCAGTCATAAGGGCATTAGCTAAAGCAGTAGTTTCCCAGAGTTGGTGCCAGAGAAGTAGACTGAATGTCTTGAGAATGGTGAAAGACATAAATATACAGAGACACATATTGATCTGTATGCGTGCAGGAGTGGAGACGGATGGATGGGTAGATGGACATGCACACAAATAAATAATATAGCCAGTGAACATACATACGCATCTACCAGAAAAGTCGTAGAATTCTAAAATGCTCTCACTAATAGTCTAGTTAATAAATACAAATGCAGTGCAAACTCAAACAAGCTTAATACTTACAACGGTTTGTTCCTAGGCATCTACGGAGCGGTAAGGAGGAGAATTAACATAGGATTATCATATTTTGCACATAGACATACTTGCCAATCCTTTTAAGAATACTTTAAGGACAGATCTAGAGTCTAAGTATTTGGAARTAAGAATCGCTAAATATAAATTGTGCAAACCACTTAGCTATAATTCTTTTGAATTACTCGCTGAATGACACAACTGCATGTTCAGTTGACTTCTATATAATGAAATAAGCCATTTTAATTTTTAAATGTGGGAAGATAGCAGTCCATAAGCTATCCTAAATATTTAGCTAACTTTCATTTGATTAACTAAGCCATGTTTGGCACTATGAGAAACTATCCACAACTTTAATACTATCAAAAATCTGTTCTGAAAGTGAATGGTAAAAGATACATGCATGTTTTCCTGAGTTTCAGGATTCAGCACATTTGTAAGGCACATTCCACAGATGTTGGAGGTTTTATGCAGGTACAATCAAGTATCTATAAGATCACCTGGCTGCATTATGCAGTTGTCTGACAATGTGGGCTGTGGTTTCATGATCATTAATATCCAATCTACGTGCTATCAAAGCACTCAGGGTGTAAATTTGATCTGGATAAAGGGAAGGCACATGACTGCATTTCTGTATACTTGGGTTAGCTTACAATATGCAGTTTGTGCTGGCTGTGGTAGGACAAACAATGTCTGATCTGGCATAAAGGCTACTGATACATTTTTTTGGAATGAGCTACAAAAATAAGATAGCAGCGAGGTTTTTCCACAACGTCTCTTTGCATCTTGTGACCGTGGTGCTTTGTATTTGGTATAGTGATCTAAAATCATGTTTTTAGCTTATTGTAAAATAGATCCTCAGATGCATCTCCTGTTAAAAATATATAACAAAACCCCTATCTAAATGTTCTTAGTATTGCTTTTGTTGAGCTGGGGAGAACATTTTCTTTCTTTTCTTCATTTATTAATATTACCTAAATGACTTATTTGCATAATTTATGGGAATGCTTTTCAGATATGTTTCAGAGTAGCTTTTGGCATAGGAAAAAGTAAGTTTAGAACACACAGGTGAGTAGAAAAGTCTTGTTTCTTCGAAGTTTTTAGGCTGTATCATGGATGAAGAGTTGTTTAGGGATGCTGTGTCTTGAAGGATTTTGCTGTGTGTCATTTCTCACCTTTCTACCTCTTCTAGGTGGAGGAGAGCAAGAAGGGTAGTTAGGAAAGGGCAGAGCCAAACTGCTCCATGGCAGACAATCTAGCAAGGGGCAACAACCATAAAAGATGCCTTGGGAAGATTTGCAGTGCATGTTAGGAGAAACGTTTCGGTGATACTGGAAGAGATTGGCCAGAGACCCTTGGAGGTTTTCAAGAGTTGGCTAGACAAAGTCATGGCTCATCTATTGTTCATGACAGTTCTGGGGGAGATTGGAGCAGAAACCTTAGAGTTCCCTTCCACTAATATTTCTATGATTGTGTTAGTCTGTACCTACACTGCAGAGGTACCAACAAATAATTTATTTAGGTGGGATTTTCACTGCAGGTGAGTTTTCTTTGTGGGTGAATTTTTCAATGGGATTTCAATGATTTTGTACTGGGGCTGTACACAACTCAGCTGTAACATAAACTCCACTGTTCTAATACAAAAGCCGTATATTGTATAACAATCACACTTCCCACAACGTAGTGATCATACTAAATGTTAAAAATCTTGTTTTCTTGTTGAAATCCACCATTAAAACCCATTGTGTATGTATGCTTGAAAGTCCACTTTTATATGGACATCCTATCAGCTTTATTAAAAAACAAAACAAAACAACCCCTCAAACTATGGTGGAGCAGTTTCTACTCTTTCTGCAGCAGGACCAGCCTGAAATTCTGTATTCTTTCCCGTGTTCATCTTCAGAGTTTAGCTTTAAAAGTCATTATTGATAATTTTAAAACATTTTGAAAGGTAATGAATACCATGCAGGGTCAGACCAGATGTCCTTCTGTTGTGTCCTGCTATCTGACTCTAGCTGGCAGTGAATGCTTATCAGTGTAAGAGCAGTGCGTCATCCTTTCCCTGGTATATCTTTCCAATAATCAGTGGTTCACTCTTCACTGAACTAGGTGGGATCTGAGAATGCATCTCACAGCAGCATTCAGCACTTTGCATGTTTAAACCCATTGAAACGTAGTATTAATTATGGCGGTGCATCTAATGGTGCTGTCATTATCCTCTGACGGATTTTTCCAGATAACCCAGCGACCAGATGTTCATTTGGTCAGTTTCCAACAGAAATATGCTTGTCTATACATCTTTCATTTGGCATTTAGTGACGTTTTCCCAGCAATGCACTTGCAATTAAGAATCTTTCGGTTGGGTTTTTTTTTTTTGGGGGGGGGGGGAGGGTTTAACACAACAATGAGCTCAACTGTGTTTACAATTGAGCTGTTTGAAATTGCATCAGGCAATGACTCAGTCTCGGTCACTCTTCAGCTGCTCTGAGTTCTCACCCAAATGTTTGTTAAATCAGTTTTGGTCGCTTTTGATTTATGGAGGCATGATTAAATAAGGAGACTGGAGCGGCAGAAACTATCTGCTGCTGTTCGGGAAGCACAAGCCCTGGAAGCTGGCGGATGTTGGCTCTGCAGCAGATCAACCTAGTTGGAGCAAAGGTCATCCTCTAATGGAAAGAAAAACAAAAATAACACACTCCCATTCCACCATGAGGAGATACTGAGCTACCAGGGGGAGGGAGAGCTCCTGTAATATACTGCTGTGCCACCTGTGCTGTACAGATCTTTATGGTCCTTTACTCCTCTTTCCTCCCACAGACAAATTACAAAGTCTGAAGGGCCTGTGACAGGCCTGAGCAATAACGAAACGGGCTACTGCTCAGCCTCTGCCCGCGGTGTGATCCAGAACCCTCCCCACTCAGCGGTGGTTCCCTCCAGTCTTAGTCTCCTGTGGTATCAGCTCGTGCCCTGACCCATAATGGGCAGCCTTCATCAACGAGAGGTCTGTAAATGATCCTCTGTTCGATTCAGTCTGGAGAGCTCAGGAGGAGCTTTGGTGTGCACAGAGACACGGCAGTGGGGAGACCTGCCCACCTCCGGCCATGCTCTTCCCATTTGGTGGAATCAGTATGTCACGGCCAACGTTAAACTCGGCATTTTCTCGATCGCTGTTGTCCAGCTGTGGCACTGGGTCTGGCTCTGCTGTTCCTGTTCTTCCACGGCGGGCAGACAGCCGAGTGCTGTGTATCCTTCCTCGGCATGAGAAGCTTCCCAGAGAGCTGTCTGTGGCTGGTTCTAGCATAGGTCCAAATTCCAAAACCTGGAAACTTGAATCGTTAAACTATGAAGTAGTTCTTCACTGCTTACTGATATACAGTGTGACATCAATGACATTAAATTCCTGTCTTATCAAGGTATGTGTCTTTTCATTATCTTACGCCTTTGTGATGTTCTGGAAGAATGACTGATTCTCTACTAGAGAAGCTATACAAATCGACTTTCTCCTGTGTCCTCTGGGACTGGGAAATGAGGGCAAACAAAAGTCTGGTGCTTTGAATCTAGGAGTTACTACCAAGGCACTCCGTCTGACCTCTTGCACAGCTCAGGAAAGGTCTATGCTGTGTTGTGAAGGGTAGTTGGCACCGGATGAAAGAATCTTTGCTGGAAAACCCCAGTTCAAATGACAGGAACAATTGATTTGCAGTACTGAGGATCTGAACATCACACTTTTATTGTCAAGGAGGCATATCTTTTTAGGATCTGTTTGTTATATTTTTCCTTTGTGGTTCACTCAGCTTTCATTTTTATAACTACTGTATTTAAATACAGGACTTAAAATTCCCGGTTTTGTGTGGCTATGGGGTTGGGGGGGGGCGGTGGTCAATTTTTGTAGATAAATCTTTTCTATTTACTGAGTGAAGACTTAGTCTTGGCCAGGTGAACCTTTGCTGCATGGGTCCGGGATTTCAACTGAATTTTTTCATTTCCGTTTTGCAGTAATTCTGTGGTCACACAAATGTCATTTACAGAGGAAATCTGATCTATGTTTTTCTGTTGTATGGCCCCAGTATTGTGCAACACTTTTGTTGCTCTTGTTTAAGACCGTAGTGCTTCTGTTCAAGTTATGGAAACAGAAGGAAACGCTTGGGCATGCTTAGGTGTGTGCAGAGAGTGAAACTTCTATGTGTAATGAAATGAGAAGCACCACATTTTCAGTTTATATCTGCATTGCAGGGTATAGGAAAAAGGCATTCCCCACTTATTGATAACTGTGAGTCCTGAGATAACTTGTTTGGTTAAAATGGACAGAATAGCAAATCACACTCCTTGTTGTTCTCGTTAAAAGGGTGCTGTTTTGCAACCTCAGCCACAGTTGTTGCCAATCACATGCATTTCCATCGTAGTTCTTGTCTTTGCTTTCTGTAACTCTGCTTCTTCCAAAATCCCAGTGATTAGTATGCAAAATTTCTCTGTCTTTGAAGCTGAAGACGTACTCCTGAGTATTGTCATCAGTCATAGCTTTGGTGTTCTGTTCAGCATTTTTAAGAATAAAATCCCTAGCTAAATTCTTACGCTGTTATTAAGGACCTGAAGTAAAGGAGCTAACCACAGGAAGCATGCAAATTGCGTGAAGCACTTCTTTTTTTTCTTCTTTTTTTTTTTTTCTTTTTTTTTTTTTTTTTNTTTTTTTTTTTTTTTTTGTTAGTTTTTGCCAGTACCACTTACTTCAATAAAGCTAGTGGCACCTTTTAAGCAAGAACAAGTTGTACAATACATGGGTGCATGTCTGTCCACATAAATTTCACTTCTTTAAATTAAAAACCCAATAAATGAAAACTGTCCGGATGCGCTGGTTATAAATGAAAGGCTGACTCAATGTCTGCTATGGCCATTAATGAGCCTTTCCTACACTCCCTAATCATCTTGATTGCCTTATTGAATGAAACGTGTGACACAAACCTTGTGCAGAATCTCAACAGTGCTCAAGCACTCACTTTAGTTCTTTGTAGAGTAAGTGGTGATTTACTTCTGGCACCTTTTCAAATGGCAGCTCTTTAAATTTGTGGTCTTCAGTGTGAACCTATACACTTAGTTTCTTAGAGCACCAGTTATCTTCAAGTTGTTAATATCCCAGCAGGTGTTAATATCAGAAAAGCCATGCCAAGCCCTTGGTTGTCGTACCATTTTGCCTGTCCAACGTGAAGTCAACATACTTCCCTCAAGAGGGAGTTGGCTGAAGTGGAAAACAGCTGCACAGGTTCCTACTTCTGTAGCCTTTTGAAAAAAGGATCTGCACCTTTTTAAGCAAAATGTTCATTTTCTCTACCTAATAAAAGTTTTATTAGTAAACACCCCAGTTTTTAATCATCCTAAAGTTATTTGGGTAGCCCGTTTACACTAAGACTGTGGCCCTATCGTGTATCTAGTGAAGAAGTGTTATCCTGCAGCCCTTCGTACTGCATGAGTACTATGAGCTTCCTGTTGATGTTTGCAGTCTCAGGAAAAAGCTGAAGTTTACAATGGAAGTGGAAAGGGAAATGATTGAATAAGCTTTGAAAACTAAACTACTCTTCCTCCTTCAAACAGATCCTTCTGGGCATAGCTAGAAAGACGTGGAGTACAATGGCAAGGAAGTCTACTAAACTTAAACTTCTGGTGTTCTCATACTTGTTGCTGGCTATGTACATGTTTAGTGGAGCTCATTCATGCTTGTTAAAAAATGAGAATGTTAACAACTTGTAGTTTCTAGTATTCTGGTTTGGGTTGGTTTGATTTGGTTTGTGCAAATTTAATCCATATTGATGAAGCAGATTTTTCTAAATGTTGTTCCTTTAATAGTCTGGACAGTTAACATTTTTAAATTGTAAACTTTGACTATATGCTTTCAGTATTTTCAAATGTGTGCTTGTCCTTATTCTTTCATTTTAGATCTTACTGAAGAAGAAGGTAACTGCTCTTGCAGATGCAAAATAATAACTATTTGGCTTGGCTTTCCATCATAGTTCTTCTGCTTCTGTACCACCATTTCCACACACAGCGCACATCTGATCAGCCCATGGGGTGCTAACATGGAAAGCTCTCGCAGCTTATCTGATATTCTGGAGAGGAGAATCTATAAGAACGGTTTTTCTTATCAACAGTGTTCCCATTTCAAAAGATCAACACATTTTGTAATGTAATGAACTATATAATATGTGGGTGAGAGGGTGTGTTGCGCATGGAAGCCCCAGTCAGGAATTGGGCTTTGTACATACCTGTCATCCTTCAAGAGGTTGCAGTGTAAGCAAAGCGCAGGGAGAGGAAAATAAGGGACCTTGGGGGACAACGGTGAGCTATGCAGAGGGAGTAGAGAAATGGTGTGAGAGAGACAGAAGATTAAGGGGAAAAAACAACACCAAAACAAAAAACAACAGAAGAGGAGAAAAAGAGAACTAGGGAAGGGGGAGGACAGGGAAAAGGAAAGTAAGATGCAAAATGAAAACAATGGGAGGAGCAACCTGTGCACCGCAAACAGAGGAAAATAACATTGGAGAGAAAACTGTATTGGCTGGAGATGTCCGTGATACACCTAGAGCATACCTGAAGCATTTGTATTCTTCTTAAGCGGTCTGTGTAGATTTCTAATCTGCTTCTCTAAATGCTTTAAAATGTTAAGTGCATTTCATGCAGTTGGATGAAAATGGGATTTTATTTTGATACATATTTATTTTTTCTTTCCTAATGTTGCAGTATACACAGAAAAAGAGTAGGATGTGTATTAGTTCAACAGGAACTCGGGATGACTTGTTTTATGTGAACCAGGGTGTTAGGTATTGTGAACTATAAAAACATTTCATTGTTAGACAAGAAGAGTTAAACGTATCACTTTTAGCAATCTTCCAAATTAAACAGCCAAGTTTTGCTCTTCCCTCCGTCAATATGACATCATTTTGTTTATACTGAAAAAACTATTTTAGAGGTACATCTTGAGTTGGAACAGGTTATTTGATGTGGCAAGAATTCATAAAACGTTCTTAGAAGTTTTCATTTTTGTCTCAGTAAGAGGAAGTCAAAACATTTTCAGGCATATGAACATTGCTCCCAGTGTTGCATTTTTGGTTTTTTTGTTTGTTTTGGGTTTTTTTGCCAAAAGCACAAAAACATTAATTAAATACATTAGTACACAGGGGAAAAATGTACGAGGAAGAAGCTGTACCTCTGTACAGGAGGGTTGTCTACATTCTGTGTTTATTCCAGTGATGAAGTTCAGCCTTCTGTCACTTAGTACTTCAATATTTTCTGTTTAAGCTTAGTTTTGCAGTTCCTTTAAAAAAAGCAGTTAACAATCACAGTCACTTGAGAACTGGATTACATGGATTATGTTCTCATTTTGTTTCCTCTTGATAGGACGTTTCTGGTCATTTTGTCCTGTTCTGCCAAAACCCGAGTACCCCTGAATGCTGCCCGTTGGTGTTGAGATGGGGAGAGCCATCCATCCAGACCCAGCTGCCACGGCACCACTTTTCTAAGGTAAGTTGCTATAACGAGGTTAAAGCAAAGCACCAACATGGCAAAGTGCTCCTGTAGCTGGAGCTTTAGGTGGCATCTTAGTATCTTTAGGAAGCAGGCAGATCTGGCTCCACACATGTGAGTTGTAAAGGGCTCTGTCTGTGAGGGTGATGCTGTGATGTCTGGTAGCGGGAACCAGCAAGGCAGTGAAGTCACTTCTAAAAGTATCGCGTTGCAGCGCAGAGCTTCCTGGCGTGATGTCAGGCAGCTCTCGTGAACCCCGACTGCTCTGCAGCAGCTACGGTTGTTCTTAGAGACACTTCCCATTCCTTAGGAAAAGCTACTGTGAGAGGCTTAGTTGGCTTTTATCTTTAGAAGCGAGCATTTAAATGTTGGACTAATTTGTAGCTCGTTCGCAGCTCAGCTGCAGCCCTGCCAGCTGCGCTGGGATCAGTGACAAGCCTTTCTTCCGCCTCCAAAGCACACTTGCAGACAGATCCAGGGTCTAGGAGCGCATTGCCCCAGAGGCAACTCAGCTTTTTCTACAAGCATGTAGCTGCCTGGGGGAGTTTTCCAGAACAAGTAGCATATTAGGCATTCCCTAGCAAAGAGAGACCGTACACACATGTGGAAACCTTGCTGGCTTCACGAGCGTTGGATTGGCGTTGCTGGGGACTGTTGTGTTTGGAGATGGAGAGGGGCTGGTGACCATGAAGTTAAGTATTGCTTCAGTGGGGCCATGCAGCTTAGAGGCAGAGGCGTGAGCTGCCCAACCAGGCAGCAGAAGGGGATGAGAGGAAAAACCTCTATCCCCTCAAGGGATGTTGATTCAGAATGGTAGGAACAATATATATTTAACTAAAGCATCTTTTCTCTTGGTTGGATGGCCACCTGTGACCCTGGGACAGCATTCTTGCAGGACTTAGCAGAACAGCTGAATTAGAGACAGCCTATCTTGCGTGTTGAACCACAAGGAAAAAGAGTTGYTTTTTGGGTGGAGATCAGAAAATTAGTTAATGAGACTGAGGTAGGAATTAGTAATAACTACACTGGGAGGCATCTGGCTCTGCAGCTTAGCAGTCATTTGGCAGTACGGAGCGTTGTTCCCACATTTACAGAGAAGCCTGTTGTATTCTTCATTTTTGTCCCACCCATCTCTTCTGGTTTTGGGGAATGAGGTTGGGAATGTGTTTGCTCTCCCAGATTTGGAAGGTTGGTCTGTCCATTCTTGCAGTCTAATGAATAATAAATACACTTACTCAGAAGCCCAGCAGCCTCCCCTTTTCAAGCCCCCACTGCCAGCCATGGTTGGGCTGGTTGCAGACTTCACCTGTATTTTAGAGGAGTGTGTGGTGGCAGCTGGGCAAGCCCTGGGGCAGCAATTCCAGGCACAGGCCTCCCCGGGCTGTGACACCTTGGCTGGCAGAGGGCAGGAAAAGGCAATGGGTCCATCCCTGACCTGGCAGTGGGATAAGCCACCACCCTGTCAGTTTTACTTTATTGCAAAAATAAATAAATCTTACTTTCGTAGTCACATGTTCATATGGGGCTCCCCATCTGAGGGAACAGAAATGAACTAGCATTTCTGTCTCTTGGCACTATCCATTTAGCCTGGACAGTAAACAAAGATATATTTAAGAGAAGAATATTCCTCTTAAATTTGCCAAGCATTTTTTTTTTTTTAGTTCAGGAGATTTCTCCTTGTTTACACCACTGTTAACTTTAGTCCATCTTACGGGCACAAAAGATGCTTCTTTTCAATCCCATTCTTCTTTTAAGATCCAAGAAAGTGTGAAGGAGTAAAAACAACCAATCACTCACTGTTAACATGAGCTGCTGAAGTGATTATATTAGTTCACGATAACTGTCCAGATGCTCTAAGCACTGGGGTCTCACCGCCGGCTGGGAGATTCCCACAGCAAGCGTCAGTAATAGATAGTGTGAGAAAAAGAAACATGATCAGGGCTCTTCTTAAAGAGAGTAAAATATACACCCAGCAGGGATGAGAATATCCTAGAAACAAACAGCAGGGAGCCGAAACGAGGAAGAAACAGTGCAGGAAATGGAGCTACAATTCTGATTTCATCAGATTAGTGGAAGCTGAACAGGGGAGAAACCAGAGGATTTCTGTGAAAGCAGGAGAGTGCCGTGTTAGATTCACCCTTGACCAGTAAACCCAGTTTTCACACTGGGTCTGTATGAAAGAGCAGAAGAGGCATAGAAGTTATGAGTGAGATGTCAGCTCATCATGAAATAGTTGGTTTCTGTCTTATTTAATTTTTCTTTTCTAAACTTTCATCTTTTTTCCAACTTCAGGTCAGTTTTTTAAACTAAGAAACTGCTCTTTAGAACTGAACCTGCAAAAAAAGTTGTTTGCTAAACTGACCCAGTTTCATTAGTAGCTTTGGTCTTTCCTAAGCAATGTTTTTGAACAATTTTTTTACTGAAACATAGTTCTGGCAGCTCTGTATTGTCTCATAGTGACACTTTTTGGCTTTTGTTAATTATTGCAATCCAAGTGCAACAAATACAGAACTAACTAATTGAGCCTTTAAAAGCATATTACTCTTAATTAAATGGAAACTTTGAAGACACTGGTTGAACTGGGTGAGATTCACCAAGGGCAATAAATACATTATATCTACTTAGTGTTTTAAGCAAATTTTAATTCTGTCTCTAACAAAATTAATTTGATTTTCAAAATGAGGAAGGGGGGTGGAAGTAATGGGAGTGTAAGGTCAATGAGTGATCCTATACGAACCTTGAATTGGCAGGTGGAATAGAGCAAATCGTGAGATGGAAAGAAAAGGGAGATTTCTCATTACGGTGTCATGTTAACCTGAAGTGATTAAAGCGTGAGGCTTTGTAGGAGCTGATTTTTCATTTCTCCAGAAATCAGGGCTTGCAAGCAAAACTAGGAGAAGGAATCAAAACAACAGAGGACCCTCAGCCCTACTGTGTTGTGGGTCTTAGGACCTTGGCAAAGTCAAGCTTCCTGAATAAAAGATGGAAATTGGTCCTTAGGATGTTTAATTAAAGAGGAGATTGAGAATTATTTAAATATAATTTAAAGTGATTTAATGAAAACCAATATTTGAATATAAGGTTTAATTTCCCTGAAAATAAATCATGGCTAAGGATGAGAAACTTTACATGTAAATCCAGTGATTTGGAGACCCCTGCATGGAAGGGGAGCTCAGATGCACTGCATCTGTCGCAGCCCTTGGAGGACTGGCCCTGATGGCTGGTGTGCTGGATGTGCATGCTGGATATGTACACTGCTGCGTCTGCTGAGCTGTACAAGAGTGGAACAATATTACAGGCTGTGTAATAGCAAGCACGACTTCCATTTTCCCTGGAAGAATCTGTGACATGCAGTTGATTGCTGAATAGGGAATATGATCAACGCTATTGAATTGAGGAAGCATTTGGTTTAAGAATGGTTAATTAAAATTGGTTACTTTTCTCCCCATTTTTATTTTATTCTTTTAATTCTTCGTTTTAGAGTACTTTAATAAGAGGTGACTGGAAGAAATATATAAAATATATAAAATAATTTTGGAATGCATTTTAGTTGAATTTTGGATAAACTTAATGGAAATTTTCACAAGAAATGTTTTGAAACATTTTTGCCACGAGATACATTTTAAGCAAAATATTAAATACTAAAAAATAGTATTTTTTATAGATAGATATATATGATTTGTTGTATTTTATAGACCTAATGGACACTATTTTCACACAGGAGGCTTTTTGTGGGTTGAAGGCGGGTTCTGCTGGCTGTGCTAGGCTCAGGAGCCAGGACTCAGCAAATTCCCTTTGGCTGTCTTCAGTCTGCTGCTGTTACAAAACTTTGAGAACTCTTGCTCTTAGCACTTCTGTGAATGTTTTAGGAAATGTGTTTATTGTTTCAGAGTAAAGATGAGGAAGGCAATTCTTTTTCCAACAGCTTCACTGAACGGTAGGGAATCACAGTCACTTACAGATAGGGAACTCAGATAAATAAAGGGAAGACTGTGTCCACGTGCCACTGCAGGGTGAAAGACACCTACGCTACCTTTTCTTCTTGCAGAAAAAGCAGGATAAATTAACCAAGTAGGGAGTTAGCCAGGAGAGTTGTGCTATCAGCAGTCTCCAGCTTCTGGTGCCTGAGCAAGGCAGCTCGGATACCTCTGTGCAGCACTGTACTGTGTTGTGTGCATGCATTTCTGCAGTCATAATCTGAGTTAAGCTACAGTTCCTGCGTCCACACTAGCCTCCTAACTTCCCGACTGTCTTATTTGCCTCCTATCTTGTTTTACCCATTGATATTAAATGTTCCTTTAGGCAAAAAGAGCAATAGAAAGCCAAGTCACCTGTGGTATAGGTATTGAGTTTCTGACCTAGAACAGCACATAAAGGAAGGAAAGCCTTTAAAGTCTGCTGTATTTGAGGGAGCAGGTACCTGTTGTTTTTTAGCCATCAAATAGCTCCTTTTATCCTGAAAATGCTCACATTTAAATACAATGAGGGAGGACTAGCATAAACACAAGAAAACATTTTGTGTGGTAACGTGAAGTATTTCAGAAGAAACCTGCAGTGTGTAATTCTTTGCCGAGCAGAAGCTGGGGTAGAACTTTCTGCTTCTCATAAATGTGAAATTAGTTGCCGTCTTTTCTTTCTTTTATGGTGTTGGCAATTATTCAGTGCACCATAAGCCCCGTGTCCTAAATTTCTTGATTCATGTCTAAACATTGCTTGTATTAGCTGTACCCTAATTAATCCTTTTGTGTCACAAGTTGAATTTGCCCAGCATGCTTTTCATTGCCAGGAATGGATGCACCAAATCTGCTGATGCCAAAGAGGTAAAGTGTATTTAACACGCATCAGCACTCACTCTCCCTTTTATAATTGCTGATCCTCCCGCACTTAATAATACACTACTAAGTTAAGGATATACACAGCTCAAGCAGTGCTAACTATCAGGGTGTGTGGTTATTCTATAATAACCACATTTTAGGGTGTGTTTCAATTTTACAGGGCAGTCATTTACTTCAAATTACTATGTCATTTCTTAAAGTCATTGTGTAATTCCTTTATTAAAGAAAAAAATATAATTTGATTTTTAAAGATGCATTAAATAACACTAATTATAATGCTTAGCTCTTAGCACGTTTTTCATCCTCAGTGCTTTATAGTCATTTTGCTAATTAATTTTTACAGCATCCTTGTGGTGAGCCACTAGCTGTACCTCTGCCTGAAAGGAAGGCTGAGGCGGGGAAGTCCAGTGGATTGCGCAAGATAACTGTGATTTGCGCGGGAGTCGGTTTTAGAGCCAATACTAGTATTTGGTTGTTTCTGACTGCCGGGTCATGCACTCACAAATCTTTCTTTCCCCCAAACCGTATAAATAGTCTCAAGAATTATTTCGTCTTTAAAACAGATAAGAACAGAGCCTTAAAATGGCACAAGTCAGCTCTGTGATCAGCAGAATCCTGGCTGTGTGAAGGAAGATTTGCTCCTAAACAGCTCCACTTGAAAAATAAAATTCCTGTACACCACTGGTCTTTGGAGGCAGCAAAAATTCACGTAAATGTCCACCGGTTCTTTTCTTGAAGTTTCATCAACTAATTAGTGGTTGTGAGGCAGTAATCCATGTTTCCGTTGCCTCCTTTAAGGCTTTTCAAGCTTCAATCTAACTGCTAGCTCTCGGCCTGTGATTAAATTTCTGAGCTGCCTTTAGTCCCAAGAGCATTCAGTGCAGTAAAAAGAAATGTCTTCAGCTGTGGGCTTCTAACAGGTTAGGTATAAAGGAAGAGAAGATGTTTCCTCTGTCATTTGTAGATGCAGCATCCTTAATGGAGGAGAGAAAGGAGGGGTAGTAAGCAGAGAGTGAAATGACTGAAATGGGAGCAGCTAGATGCTGAGGACTTCTGAAATAGCAGGCCGTCATATTTAGGCAAACATACAGAGTAGAAAGCCTTTTTAAAATCAGTTTATCCAGACAACAACTTGAAGAAAAGCTTACTGGAACAGTTTTGTCAATATTGTCAATTTTCTTGGAGTGTTGATAATACTGGGATATATAAATACACGTGTGTGTGTGTGTATATATATATGTAGTATTACATTCCAGTAGTGTAATATAATATAATGTATCTATGAAATCACGTGATTTTATAAGACTCCATTTCCCTTTATTAAAAAAATCAATCTGAAAGTGTGTCTTAAACATGCAAGAGCTTAACAAAGCTGGAAGGCAAGTTAGAACTACTCACAACTTTTAAATGCTTGTGTTTGACAGTGTTGTGGATATATTTATTTTMTGCATGTGGACTGGATAATATTATACCCATATTTACCACAGCTGGATCATTTTCAACTGCTCGATCTTTCTTGTTTGTTGATTGTAACTTTGGTTTCAGCACTGAGGGCATTCAAACTGAATCCTCCTGTTTCCCGAAATTTTAAAGTTAATTACTCTTAAGCTTCCAGCACAGTTACCTTTGACTTAGGTATTATGTTAACACTGCAAATACTAAATAATCATTTAAAGGGAAAGGTGACTCTTGTAATTTTCCCAAAGGTCCTAATCCTCCCATGGGATCATGTTGCAACGCTTAACTAACATGCTGTAGTTGGCTTCGGAGGAACTTCGTGCAGGAGCGAGGTCTGAGACAAGCCTCCTTTAGGAGCACAGCCTTAAAAATACAGGGATTTGATACTGATAGGGTTTTGTTTGTCAGGGCTTCGTCACTAATGGTAGTTTGTGACAATATAAACTTCAAGGACTTTACGGTAAGGCAAAATGAAAACCATAAAATATCGCTGGCATTGACTTGCTGAAAGACTGTACTTTGTGTTTATTTGCCATAAATAAGAAGAAATATTTACTTAATACCAGCATCTCAAAGGCTGATGCTGTTTCCTTGAGAGTTCAAACAGAGCCTCACCAGAGGCTACCTTGTTGAAATCTGCTCAACCAACCTTTCTTTAAAAACACTGCTTACTGTAGCTCAGTTTCTGGCCTACCCTACAAAATTGCGGTCTCTGGTAAAGTTAAAAGGATGATTCATACACCTGGAGAAGGAATTGAATATTCAAGTCACTTGTCAGGCAGGCAGGTTTAAATTATATAACAGGAAGCTTTCTATTCATATGTAATGTAACTGAATCACCACTTCTTTATTGATAATTCATTATATGTTGCTACTATCACTCTGCAGCTCTGAAATGCTTTTTGCTATAATGATTTTATACTGTACTAGTATAATGGCCTTCTGACTGTGTCAATCAGCACTACTTGCGTGTACAATAATATTATTCTGCAATCTGTCTTGGGAGAATGCTTAAAAGCTTTCTCTCATTTTCTCCATTTAACTCATGTATTATCTGAGTTTTTACATTAAATGGCCATACTTAATATCCCATGACATGTCACCTATTTTCTAGGGAGGATACTGATACAGTACTTACCAATTCCAGAATCTATACTAATCAAATTATACCTGCCCACTTCAGCCAAGAGCAGTTAGTTCAATGCATCAGCATTTAATCTGTAGGAAGAACTTATGAGAAGGAACAAAAACAATGTGAACTGTAGTTGGCTAAATGTGGGCATGGTTGGTGCAATTTGTTTTGTGAAGAGGGATTAGAAGATACTGAAGTCAAGCTGAGGTACAGGGGTCAATTTATATACAGATTTATTGCCAGAACTCAGCCTACACTGGTAGCACATTTATAAAGACAAGGCCTAATCCAGCAAATATTTGTGCTATTTCTGATACGCACTTTGTGGTAGGTAATTCTGCGGAATGAGACTTCTTGGCTGTAAAATTAAATGTGTGCGCAAAAGTAGTAAACTCGGTCAGACTTTATAGAGAGTTCAGTCCCCATGCAGATAACAATCATGGTTTTGCATTGAAAGACTGCCTCGAAGTCCCAAAGAGTTACTCTAAACCCCTTCCACAGTCAGGTTAATGTACTGGAAATTTTAAGACTTGAAATGCCAGCTGCTGAACACAAAATCCTACATCAAAACCAGTGCCAAGGCATTTAATCTGTTTGACATAGGCGTTTTCCCTAAAAATACTGGATACACTTAAATCTTATTTGTTGTTTGATTCAGTCAATGCCATGGTGTAACTAACTTCTGTGTTAAAGAATAAAAGACTATTTACCAAACAGTTCTGAAAATTTAATGTTTCAAGGGTGGCAGGTGTCCATTTACATTAACGTTTGCTCATAATATAATCCCATCTACTCTGCATACGAGAACTTTAGGCGAAGTTAATGCAGCAAGCGTGCAGTTTCCAAGTACAGGCAGAATTAATTTACTCAGCCACACAAGAAGAATGGCAAGGTGGAAAAGCAGTGGTTTAATTAGGCCACAGCCTTATTAACTCATAGGACTCATAAATTGTACAGTTCACATTGTCATTCTTTCCTTGGTCTATTTTTAAGCCAGCTCTCCTTGGGAATTGGATATTCCTGCCTGGGCACTTGCAGCTGTAAATGGAGGAGACTTTCGATTGTAGAGCTCATACGAAGGTGCAAGACTTGTTCCTAAACGGGCAAGGATATAAGTATTTTTGTGACTTGTGAATGGGAATATGCATAATAATGTATAGGTAAATGGCTTTTCTTGCTTTTGCTGACAAAACGGCACCCACTTGGGCCTCTCCTAACTCCTGCCTGCACCAGCACGTTGGCAAAAATCATAAGGAATTTCCTGTACTAGTGTACGTTTGGCAGGAAAAAATCCACCGGCAAACTGTATAGTTCCATGTTTAAAAGTTGAGAAATTGTCATAGAAATCTCTCATGGTTTGTTTTCTTTTGCCATTGTTTCCTCCATGGTGTTAACCTGCCAGCCTTGCTTTTGTAGCCCCTCACAGGCTTTCAGAAGCTCTCTGCACATGGGGCTGCATGGGTGGCATAGGCAGCGTCACATCACGGGTCCATGCCCTGTCCTAGTCTGGGTTTCTGCTTTAACCTGAGCATAAAATTCAACCTAAATGATTTTGATTTCCTCCAGCAATAGCAGTGACAGCACCCTCTACATTGCAGTCTCGTGGTGTTTTGCAGAGGCAAGCGAGCAGCATTACCCTGGAACCCTGGAACCGGAGTAAATGATTTATACAGCCTCAGAAGGCTGTAGCAGCAGTGAGACCAAAGTATAAAGTTTAGTGGACATGGGCAGCTTGTCATGATGGGTGCCCCAACTCCATCTGTGGTGTTCAGAGCTCCGGTAGGCCACCGCTGGTCTTTCACCCCACGCCTGAAGGCGGTAGGACCTGCCACCACCCTCCTCCCAGCGCTTCGCTCTGATCCTTGCCGTACGTTGTCTCCCAGAAATACAGCAAGTGTCTTTTGCTTCTAAAGTAGACTGTAATTATTCATTTTACGGTTTTGTTGTAGCACACAGCATGTGTTTGATTGCCTTGGTATTAGTATAACTAGTAACCCAAAGAGGAAATAATGCTTACTTATGGACAAGTTAAATGTAAAAATGTAAAATAAAGGGATAAGGGACTCCAGGCAGAAAGTTCTTAGGAAAAAAATTATTGGTTTTCTTTGAATGTGTTTATTTTGTAATTTGATAGAAATAAACAGTTACTATGGCAACTGTCGTATCACAGGCGACACCCGGAGCAAGGAAGATACAGTATACTTACCAATTAGTGGAATGAGTTTTAGGATTTTTAAAGAGACATTTTGCCTGCTAATGCGATGATACATCTTAACTTGGCCTTCAAGGAAAGTTAGAGTTTGCTCCTGTACATCCTCTTGGCAGTTGCATTAGCTATTGCTTCTTGATGTTGCACCCCTCTTTCTGGTGTCCTCCTCTTTGAAGGTTCTCACTGCTCCTTGGGCAGCCAGCAGCTCACAGGGTCCGTCAGGGGGAAGCCACCCTGTCTGTGGGGACGGCGTCCCAGGCCTGGCAGTCACAGCTCACCAGAAGGTGGGGAGGAATAATAATTTACGCTCTTGTGACACCCAAGATGCTCAAAATGCATTACTAGTGTTAATTAATCCTTGCAACAGTCTGATGAGGTAGGTCAGCATTATTACCCTAGGATTTTTTTTTTTTTTTTCTCTTTTCACTATTTTTAATACATGAGGCAGCTGAAGTTTGTTTAAATGTTTTCAAGGTCAGGGAGAAGTGGAAGTAAAGAGTCCCTGGTTTCCAGCCCTGTGTCCTGGCCACTATTCAGCTCTCCCAGTTTTTGTTTGCTGAACTCCCCTCATATCCATCATTATTATTATTATTATTATTATTATTATTATTATTATTATTATTATATTGTTAGTATGGTCTTAAAAAAGCAAAATGCTGTAGTCCACCAGGGATTGTTTCCTTTTTATTTTACTTTTTGTTTTCAAAGGACTTGGAAACACAGCAGCACAGCAGCTCTCATGCATACACAAATTATAATCATACGTATGCCACATTTTCAAGGTTTGGGGTTTTCTTCCCTCTTTTTTTATTTTCTTTCAGGAAGAAGGGGGGCATTTTGGTTGCTCTGCAGGCAGTCTGTATATGTGTAAAATTATCCTCATACTGCAGGGTAATTCAGAGTGTCATGTTTAATCTGTGTATTCATGTGTTGTATAATTTTCATATACACATGCACACACACACATGCACATCTATTTTAAATTTCTTGCATATTTATTTATTTGTATATGTTTTATACAAATGCACATATACATGCATATTATTTCCATCACTGGCTATGCACATGGGACTACCGACTGTGCTCTTTTTCCTCCCTTTAAAGAGCATTAGCACCAGTGAATTTTGTTTATTTATGTCGTCTCTGCAAGAGACAACCTTTACCAATATAATTTTTACTCTAGCACCACATTCACAGAAGGTTGTGTTTCAAAGCTGACATATTCCACCCCCCCACACCCCCCCCCAAGAAGAAACGTAGTCCTGCAATTTGTCTTTTTAACTAAGCTATGTGGGTCTGGGTAGCGTTAAAAAAAAAAAAAAGGGAAAAAAAAAAAGTGTTGTCCTTGTCACCTGCCATTTTTCTAGCCGACTTGACACCCCCAGGCTTCCCAACAGCTCTTTCCAGCAGGAGCTGTCTCGGAGCTCTTAGCATCACCAAATAATTGAGGTTGTCACATCTCTTGTTCATTGTTTTTTCCAGGCCTGGAAAAAATGCAAATATTTCATTGTAGTCATTAATTTTCCCATCCTTTTCTTCAAGCATCTCATTGGTTTGATCTGATGAAAAGGGCTGAAGGCATTATTGCAAACACAGTGGCATCCAGGTTCTGCCTATAGTGGGGAAGAATCTCATCAGATAAAGTCTCAGGGAGGTCATCAATCACAGTTGCTGACAACCATTTTGCCTTCGTTTGTTACAGATGTGAACATGCTTAATTA
>JAYKAV010000855.1:92500-115000 GCA_035582835.1 Phoebastria nigripes | reverse complement strand
GCATTATATTCTGTGTGATGGTGTTTATTATACACAACAAGACAGTGAGACATGCACATTTATAATAAAGTATAAAATAAAAAAAAATACTCCCCGAATATGCAGAGCCCTCAGTCAGGGGAAGCCACATTATGTAGAAGCATCACAGCTGAAATCTACAGTAATAGTGTTGTTTGAATTAAGGTAATTTAATGGCCCATTTAATTTTTTTTTTCCTGTTTATTAAGATTTCTTTTTCAGATGCTTTCTTCTTGTTGATTCTACAGCAAGTAAGATTTTTTTAAACCAGGTTATTGTGTTATTTTTATTTTAATAATACATCTTTTGGGCACATTTGCTTTCCTATGATAATTTAATATAGGAGCTAAGCTCCCAATTAAAAGCAAATTATTAGGATTTGCAGTTAATCCAGAAGTGAAGCAGAACACTAGCAGAATTTGCCTGTGAGTTAGGCCGTATATTTATAGTGAAGAACTAACTCCTCTCTCCTCGTTAATCTGCATATTGGAAATAGCCTGTTATTTCCATTTATCACTAGGTGGAGATTATTTTCACGTTTGTACTTACAATTGTTCCTACTTATGTAAAACACAGGCATGCTGTGTGTATTCTGTGTGGGAAGTGGTGAGTTCGTGTGGAACAGCTGAAGTACATGAGGGCCTGCGTATCTTTAATTCTGCATTTTACAAATACGGTATATATTTGACCTAATTTATTAGCTGCTGTCAAATTTAGCCACAATTTCTCTATTGTCTTTTCAAAAGGAGAGATGCATACAATAGTTTAATCTTCTGCTGGTTAATTTCTCTTCTGTTTTCTGAAGAGGGAAAGAAGAAATGCATAAACAGAAACATTATGAGCTCTCTGAAAAACAAAATAGACGCTGTTTATGTGAAGTCTAGTCTCTCAGAGCTACTGTTTCACTTAGGTGTAAGTCCAACACTGAATTTATACTGGTTCAAATACCTGGCCTTTCTAGTTTTTCAAATTGCATTTTAAAACCTGCGTTAAGCTACGATCATGGTAGAAAGCATCAACTGAAAATTCCAGAAGCTAATAAATATTCAGATGCCCTGATTTTATGATCAACCAGKTTTTTTTCCAATTACATATTTCTCCAAGAATTTATATTGGCTTTGTGAAACTAGAAACTTTTCAGATATGTAAATCAATCTTAGTGTTACTATGTGGTATTCTTTAAATTAAATTACAGTACAGATATCAGATTCTAGCAGTTCTTTTGCTGCAATGAGATAATTTCTGGAGGCAAGACACCTGGCCAGGCTAGAGTGGTGATTAATTTTATGTGTTTAGGGTGCAATCATCACTCAGAAAAAGGCTTAGGGTTTGGATGATGGATGACGGGTAAAGTGCGGGCTGATAGGACATGGCCCATGAATCTGTTCTACATCATCAGTTCCTTTGATCACTGGCAGAAGTTCAGAGATACTTCTTTGCATCTGTCCAAAATAAACAAGGCTACCATATACCTTTTGCAATACCACTTTTAAATACAGGCTTATTTGTGGGGGAGAAAACACGTTTATTTTTGCAACAATGGCTGAGGAAAATAAAAGCAAACACTTTGGCTTGCATTTACATGCACATTTACAGACAAAATACGTGAGTGTGTGTGTGTCCATGTCCATACACATATATATTTTAATGAAAGATGATAGTATAAAAGCAATTTTTTTCCCCTGCAAACTGATACCTATGTTGACACCATAGAGGGGATTCAACATAGCTGCTGAAAAACAGTGTTACACAGCCTGTCATGAGAAGAAAGTCCTAAGTTTATAGCAATACTATGCAGCATTTCTTTTTCCTTAGTAATGCYGGTGACTACAAATTTTTGGGAATCTTTCTCACTACTGATAGCAGAATGAACTATGTAACCAAAATAATTTCGATTAATAATTAAGAAGAGTTTAAGGGTGAAGAGATAGAGAGGATTTGTACCAACCTAAAAAAAAAGAATACTTTTTTGTATCTCAATTAACAAAGTACAATTTGATAATTGAAAGCAAATGCTTCTTTATCATATGATTTCTACTTTTCTTTACCCAATGCTGTCCCCTGCAGGGTGTAAGAAATCAGATCACAGAAGTACTCAGAGGCTAAAAAAAATTTTTTTTTTTTTTTTTTAAATCCAAGAGTAAAAGAGAAAGGAATAGCTGAATTAACATCATGTCCTCCATCAGAATTCATTATCAAGCCAGCATGGTTTATAATGAATAATCCTTTCAGAGGCTTGGCTGGGTGCTCTAAGGGACATTTCTTGAAAATATTCTCTCATATCTCACTGCATATATGCAACACTTCTTTCCATAGGTGTTATGAATTCCTAGTGCTCATGTTGATATTCTGTCTGTGGGCAATAAGACGTTAGCCGTTTCTTTTATATGTCTCATCAGCTGCACTTGAACATGGAAATCAAACAGAACACATAAATTATAAAATCATTGTACATCTCAGTGGACTTTCTTACCATTTTATAGAATGGGAAGTAAAGAGTATGCAAGACTATGCTCTGTATACGTAGAAAATATAAAACTACTACTCTGCTTAAAAGACAGGTGACCCTCATACAAGAAATACAGCTCCTCTCAAAAAGGACATTAAAAAAAAAGTAAGGAAGGGAAGCATAAAGCTGGGAGATCTGATTAGATTTCATTAATAAGATCATCTTTGTACCAAACAAAAAAAAAAAAACATGGGGCTTAAAAAAACTCTGGGAGCGTTTGTTATCACATAGAAATCATACTCACATGATTGCTGTCTCCTTGCTCAACTGGAAAACACTGCTTTATCTGACTAAGTGCAAATACCGAAATGTTCATTAGCTCTCTTGAAACACCTTGGCTTGTCTTTATTGAGTTGCATTTCATCCATAGCCTTTGCACCTGGGGGCACACAATAAATTTTTCTGCACAAAGGGTTTCTCAAGAGTGGTATGACTGTTCCTTTTCTCCCCAGAGTCTGAACGCATTGCATCATCTTCTATCATACTTACAAGCCCGGGGCCCGGGATGAAGAATTGTTTAGTATCTCCAAACCAAAGCTTGCCACGTAGCAGATCAAATTGTTGTTGCTCTGCCACTGAGCTGACTCAGTACTTGCTTGTTTGATTTAAGGCACAGTTCCACTGTGAAAAGTTATTGTGAAAATGGTATTTTCTTCTGCAGCAGAGCTAGTTCCTACGTGTATGAAGAATTATATGTGCTGACTCAAGTGACAAAACATAAGTATTTACTGCTTCTGCTCTTGCCAGCTCTGCAGAGCAAAGACAGAGGAGAGAAAGCAGGTTGGAGTCCATTTAGTCTGTATACGTTAATACTCTCTTCCAGGCCTCTGTGTGTTTACCCCTGTGCAAGTTCGGGGAGAATGATAACATCCCAGAGCTGTTTACAGGAATATTATTTGGCCTTTACTGCTAGTGAGTAGCCATGGAAAGGAAACATTTTGGTCTCTCAGATCCTATAGTGCATGTGGAAATACCACAGACAAAAACCCCATAATGAAATAGTCATTTGAAACAGAGTAAATCAATACTTTATACTTTTCCATACTTACATTTTACCTGTAGTGACTTACAGAGTTTGTGGCTGCAGTAGATTATTTCATGGCATTCTGGCTTTGTAAACTTGTCTCTTGGATTAACATCATCTCTGACTATTCAAAGGTAGTGGGAAAATATTATGGCTTTTATCGTTGGTTACCACTTCTTTTAGAATAAAGTAGAGTGCCAATTTCTTTGTATTGTCTGGTAGGTATCGTACTTTTGGAGCTATCCTCTGCCTTGATGTTGTGGACTGTTAGCGTATGGCACTGCCCTTCAGTGACTCTGGTCTGTTCCTACTGAGCCGTTCTAAGGGTTAGTGAAGGCTTCCTCCTTTGGCTGTCTTACGCAGTCCGTACGTGAAACTATGAAGGGAGTTCACAAGGAATTATGGGCTGAGTGTTGGTTTTAGCATGTTCACAGTGTCTGGCTTTATTGCTTTAGCTTGTCTAACCCGGAGAGAGAAGTTGTCTCTCTTTCTCAGTTTCAAGGTGACACTGAAGCTTGCATGAGAATGACTTGGGCTTATGTTCTGTCGAAAAAATGCAGTGGTTAGAGCAAGCAAAGGAGCAATAAGATTTGCTTGAATATTTCAGCTATTTAAAAGAGAATTTTTAGCCATCCTCTTAAATTCCTCATTGCTCCTAGATGATCAGATAGCCAGCAGTGTCTGCTGGTTACTTTCATTGTCTTTTTGCACTGAAATTGTCCCCTTTTCAGAGCTGTTTGTGGGGCTATATTTTAAATCCAGTAGAACTGAAGTTGGTGGGAATATGGCAGCCTGCTTAATTAGTCCAATACCTTACTGTGTGTCTTTGAAGAAGTAAAAGTTTAAATAGAATTTATGGTTACTGAATTCCCAAAGACTGTCCTACCCAAAAGACAGTGGCTATCAACAAACCACGCTGTGGTATTTGAAATGAACACCAGCCCCTCTGCTGAAATGTCCTTAGCACTAGGAAGAGAAGGAGCAGCTTCTCTTGGCAGCTTTGGAATTTTCTGCCCACATCAGTCCAAAAAGTTAACTTGTAGTGGCCTCAGGATATGCCTATTCTTCACCTGGGAACCAAAACTAGGTTTTTCTTTAAGGGAGTACAGTCTTAACTAATGGTGAAGCTGATAGCACTTACAACCTTTGGTATATGCAGTTCAATTCTAAAGTAAGTATCTATAAATAAAAGCAAAACCTCATAATTATACTTTACACAGTCTGTTTTGAACRTACTGTTTCTTCTGAGGAAAACTTCAGTTTCTCTAATCAGTTGTTAGAAATGGGGTAATTTCCTCATACTGGAAGGGTAAGAGCTCTCTGTCCAACCTACACAGAGTGAAGAAGATGTATAGGAGGCAACTATGTGGAGCTTATATCCAAGTAAAGGATAACTTACCTCCTAGGTCCCAGCACTTAGAAGATGACTAACTCTGTGCAGTATGAGATTTACAAAATATCCTTGAAAAAAAACCAGTGGCCTTGACTTGTCTTAAAATAGAAAGTTTTTAAGCGTCCTTCTAAYATAAGGCTAAACTACAAAATATCAGACAATTCTTTGAACTTGACTTTTAAATAACCCTTTAGCTATTGTAGCCTGAGCAACAAATATTTTATTGATTTGTGTGTGTGGATGGATTGTGCTTAAATATATACAGTTAATATTACTTAGTAATTTTTCTGAAAATACAGATATCCTTGTAAACTCTGAGTCTGGTTTAGCTTGTTCAGTAGTTTATCAAAATATTGTTACGCATTTCCATTAGAAGGAAGAATATCGCTAGCAAGAGTCAGGTGACTCCCAACGCTCACCATTTTGTTCTCATGTGTAGCAATTGAAGAGTTGTATCTGTAGGCTGTATTTGCTCCTAAAACGTATGAACACATAAGCCAAGATGGAGACTTGAGTGCAAATTCACTTCTTGTTACTTAATAGCAGTTATGTCCAAGAACCCTGAGGAGAATCCCCAATTCCACTAGAGTTTTACCTTCTTCTTGAAACCCTCTTGTTGGGAGCGGGGCTGGCTCAAGGGGATAATAGGAACTTGAAATACAAGTAAATTTGAAAAATGCACATATACACTACAGACGCATAAGCTTGACAATCTTTAGAAGCTGTCTGATAACTTTCTACAAAGCAGCTTGACCCCCTACTGTTATTTTTTGTATTTGTATTTACTTTAGCACACAGAAAACCAATCATGTTACTCTGTCATCCTAGTTATTTTATAAAAGTAGACAGAGGCATGTAGCAGCTCAGAAGAGCTTACAGTCTCCTGCAAACACATAGCACTTTCTTCCCTTGAGGTCTGAAGTTATTGGGACAACTGAAATGCTTAGACTTTATTCTTTAAGAGAATCTGGGTCCAAAAATGGTAATAGAATACTCTTGGGAAGATCTAGTACTGAAATATGTCCTTTTTGAAAAATATCATCGTAAGTTTATAATATCACCTATATTAAAAGTTCAACAGCATGTTGCACAGAAGAGACTTGACTTGAGAGCATATATCCATTTAAATTATTGCAAACTTACTCAGTTAAGCCAATATAAAATTATCTTCCATGTTGCTGTTGGGGATCATTCTGCTGCATTCATTTGGATGTCAAAGTGACAGGCTATTAGTGTAAGGGTAAGATAATTATTTAAGGAACTTTTCTTGTTTTGTACAATGAAGAAGCGTTCCTGAAAATACAACACAAACATAGATATCTGTGTCAGATGGTGACGATCCATTTCTTTTAAATATGAAAATGTAATTTTAGCATTCAAACAGTCAAGACAGTGGTAATTTAAAATAAAACAAGAACAACAGTCATTAAATGGCTGTGTTTCTGGACTTAGATTGATGCTTAACACATTGATCTTCTTCAATAGAAGCTTTCCATATTCCATCTGTTAGAATCTTTGACCTTTTCTTAACACCATTAAAAGATAAAATGTTAATCTACTGAAAAAAGATGCATGACCTTTTAAAAGTGAACTGTACCACTTTACAGTCTGCCATCATTAAAGAACTTTATGCTCAGGAGCCATGCATTATGTGTATCATAGCAATATAATTGTTTAGAATAATGTAATTGTTCAACCAAGAAGATATACACCACGCATAACATAAATTAGAACTAGAACTATGTGAACTTTGAAAACCCAATCAAAATAACATGCCAGATCAAGGCTTACTTTCAGTTTTAATCAGCCTCAACCTCAAACTTATTTTTTATTAATATGCCAAGATGCATGCCTAGAAGATACCATTTTAACAAAGAAAAAGGATGGTACTTTGGGACAAATGAAACCACATCACTGGCAAAGGAAGGTGCTTATCTTCCTTTGTTTTAATCACCTATACTTATTTTTTCAGTATAAGGAAATAAACGTGGTACTAATATTTTAAATAGTAGTAAGGAATTTCAGTAGCAAGAAAATTCTTGAAAATAGACTTAACTTGTTTGTGCTAAATCTGAATTGTCTCAAGCTAGACTTCTTAATAGCAATGACCACAATTCAGAACAGCATTGAAACATGGTTTAAAGCGCTTCAGAGAGCATTTAGTGTTGAGTATGGGCTAATTTGATTCCACTTCAAATTAAGCCTCTGTTCTGAATCCTGACTACAGAGAACAAACTGAATACATGATATAGGTTCAGATAACCTAATCTCATCTTCTGGTGGGTTCCAAGTTTTAGACTAAGCCCCTCAAATTACTTTGAGAGCATAGCTATGTAATAATGTGTCTACTTAATTACTACGTAACAGACAATAATAGAAAGTCCAGGTGTCTTCTGCATTTGAATATGATGTTCTACTAGTACTTTTTGCTATATAGGACAAAAAGCTTTTCTACAGAGGAAGGCTCCTATTCTTCTAATTTCAACCTAAATTCCTTTGAAGTCCCTAACTTGATCCATTTTCCCCAGTAAAATCAGTGAGCTTAGGCTGGATGACTCTGGGTTAGAGTATCCTCTCTCTGAACGTCTGTATGTTTTTCAGTGGAGTTTACTCCATAAGGTAAGTGGCTGCATGCAAAATAGATATACAAGGGTTCTAAGATGACATAAATTTAGGTCCTTTTATTAATATTATTTGACCATAATAACATAAGTAGCATTAGCAATGTCACTGTGGGTGGGGGCTCTCAGACAGCCCTGATGCAATGGGTGCATTTAAATTAGCAATTTAGGGCACAGGAGGGGTTCCTTCCTTCATGAATTTGCCTTGCACCTATACTTGAAGGCTGGTGGTGTGCACTCAAAGCTGTTTCCCACCTCATGAAACTGAGGCTGAAGTCATATGCTGGTTTACCATCTTGAGTGACCCGCTTGCAATGAGGACCTGCAGAAGTTAGCTCTCTACATGTGTACTGCATGCCTGGGACTGGAAACTGGCTTGAACTTCATAATTAGAAATGACATCATGTGCATAATGATGCAGAAAACATAGGAGAAAGCACAGGGTTTGCGAAGAGTTTTGATAACTAGAAAGACACTCACTTCTGTAAATGTCAGCTTTTTAACTCCAGTTAAAACTTCATATTCTGCGTTCTGATCACGTTGCTGCACTAGCCCTGTCTATTTATATTTTGCTCCTGTTAAATAAGCAGCACCCCATTTTGTATAGGCCAAGCATTTAATCTTTGAAGTTAGTAGTCACTTTTTTTGTCCAGCTCTTTCATTGTTTAGACCTGCTTCCCAGTCCCAGCCCCAGTTTATCACCGCAAATTTCCTCTCTTGCATATTCTTCCCTCTAGGTCATTGATAGTGAAAGCAAGCAATATGTTTCCTGGTGTTCAACCATGTGGCACTTCACTAGTCACATAATACACTAGATAAGCAGATGACAGTCTGTGCTGCTCTGAATAGCATATGTGCATGCCATCTGAAAGCCAGGAGCCGGAGGACATAGATACAGCCAACAGAGGGAGTCAATGGCAGCAAAGCACTGGCCATTCAACCCCTGCTTTGGAGGAAAGAGAAATGGACAGCTTTGCACTTATGGTCAGAGTAGAAGATTTCAGCCTGTTTCCCCATTAGTCCCTAGGCATGTCTCAGAGGCCATGTGCTCTTCTGCTTTCAAGCTGCAGGTTGCCTACCTGACAGAAGTTTAGCTCCAGCTCAGCAGGAGGAGGTGGTGCCCCACCAGAATGTCAGCTGTTTTGAGGAGAGTTTGGCCCTTCTTACATTTTTTATGTGGACRTGGAAGATCTGATCTGTAGCATTTGCCTTTTTGTCTACTAAGTATAACTATCAAGTAACATACAGAAGCTATAATTGCTATATAATTAGCATTACGAAATAAAACCTCCGTTGTGGAGAACATCTGCTTGCTCTTTTACAGCATAGTGGTAATGTTTAAAATCTCTTGTGTCTACTCATAACTTGGTACCCAACATAGCTGAAATGATATAGACCTCATCAACCAAAGTGGCATTCCCTTCAGACTAAGAAAGTCCTAGATCTCAGCATTGGTGAATATAATAAAGAGAAAGACGGTCTTTTCTCTTTGACAGAAGCAAGCTGTCACAGTAATAGTGAAATGAGATACAGAAGGAAAAAAAGTTTCAAAATCTTCTTCGACACATTCAGGCAACATGTAAATAGAATAATAAATCTGGCAAGAAAGATCTGTTTATTTTTTGCACAAAAGGGCTAAGAAGTTGGGGGTTTTTTCCATTTTAAAGCATGAATTTCTTTTTCTTCTATCTGAAGTCTGCACAGTATTCCACAGGGCTGCTGTCCACAGCAAGAAACTCATCATTCACTCTCTGATCAGCACATACAGTAAGTGACATGAAACTCTGCTTAATTCTCTTGTGTCTTCATGAAATAATTTCCTCACCAACCAAAGAAATCTGCTGTTTACCATAATCTCAATTTAACACCTCCTTTCGGTGTTCAAAAGTAACTGTCTGCATTTGAATGGGGTTTGCAAAGCAGAAGTAACTGCCAGGGAAAACTAAACAAGTCTTGTCTCTTCCTTGAAAGTTGGAAAAGGCTTTAGTTTTTTATCACAGTGACAGGTTACATGGTAAATAAAGTTTGAGATCTTTCCTTTGGCCATTTAAGACAAGAATTGGTTAGAAGTGAACAAAGCTGAAGGGTGCAAAACTTGAATTAAGCCCAAGTTACACATTAAGACAGTTGTTCGAAAGCAAGTGGCACATGCATGCAGAGTAAAACGGGGGGAGAGGGGGTCTGTACGGTGTGGCAGAGAGGGGATGTTACTCCCGACTTACTGAGGAAGCCCCTCGAAACGAATGAGTTTTCAGTTAATGAGCAGTATGGGAAAGAGGCCTTGGAAAACTTTCCGCTTCTTAGAAGCTAATTTATTTGTTTTGCATTACGTAGAAAACAGCTGGGAGGATCTCAGCCCCAGCAAAGCTGGGAATGGTCCCACCTTGCCTCGGATTACCATGCATAACAGAGGATCATTTTAAAAAGATTTCCTCATTCGCATTGGAATCAGATATGATATCTTTTAATCGGCAATCAAAACAAAGGCCCTGCTAATATTGTTAGATTAGCTGGATTTCTACAGATTTGWTCTGAAGTTAACAAAATTGCATCCAAATGAGAAGTGAGCGATATGAAATGTTCTGCAGGAGTTCAAAGCCTGCAACTGCAGCTTCACTCCACTGCAGCATGTAAAACCCCTGTCAGCACTTACCTGGGAACCAGGGGCTGCTCTTGAGGGAAATCTCTCCTGCAGTTCTCTTCCCCTAACTCATAAGGTTATGATTTGGGGAAATTCGCATTTGAAAATTTAGAAATATGATGCACAATGTTTTCATGTCATAGCTGGATTGAAGTAAGAATAAGTTTACAGGCAGGGTGTATTTTGTGATTAAGCATTGTGTTGGAGGGTTGGAATTTCTTTTTGGCAGGATTTCTGTTTCTATCACTGTGTTGATTTACTGTGGGTAAAAAAACTGGTGATGTAAAATCCTCGTGTAATTTTTCTGAAACAGGATGAGTTTTCACATCATGTGAATAGCATTGTACGGCTAACTGCAAAATGCTTAGAGGAAACTAAAATAAGTTGAAGGAATTGCTATTCCATCAAGGAGTCAGTACTTGCCTCAATAAGATATTTTTAGCATTTTTGGATTTTGATATATGTGAGTGTCTTTTTTTCCTGAGAGAACAGGAAAAATACTTCTCTCCTCTCCCCGCTTCTTTCATATTAGGTTGTTTATTGCAGACCATTGCATTAGGTCATGTTGCATTTGATCTGCTGGAAAATGAACAGTGTTTTGAATTATCTGTGTGTTTCATTTGCTGCCTCTCTTTGGTCAGGTGAAAAGATAAAGCATTTCACTATGTAACTTTCCTACCAGTACCCAGATATGTACCAGGGTTACAAGTTCTCGAATAGGCTTGTATGTACCTAATCAGAATGATCTTGCGCAGGCACAGCTTTTGCTGCTAGAAATAATGCTTTTTAAAGCATATTGACATATGCATTAAATGAAAAACACACGTGGTATTGAAGTGCTCCGTTCCCCTAGAAGAGGAAGAGAACAAGTTTTAATTTTCCTTTGGGGCAAAGCTTTAATAGAATTGCTGCTAGTTCATAGTCTTCCAGTTATTGTTTAAACCCCATAAGATACTTAAGGCTTTGAGTGTTTGTACCAAGAAAAGAAAAATATGAATTCATTCTCAAGCTCAGATTTGGCAGCTAATAAAGTTATTCTGGCTTCTATTACATTTCTTGCCCACCAGCATTAGCATGTTGCTATTATTTAGCTGAAGAGTTTTAGTGTCTTGAGCCCCTTGTACCTTATGGAAGTTGAGAAAGAAAATCGAAGGTCACAAGGAACATAGAAGAAGGTAATCTAAATAATTGCAACAGAGAAAACATAGAAAGAAGAAATGGAACGGGACATACGGACAGAAGCTAACGAAACGGTGCTCTGCCAATATTGTTAGTGCCGTCATTTAGGTGTGTTTATGTGGTTGAGTGATTGTGCTTGGTAATCTGCTTATTTTGTTGGTTTTCCAGTTCTTGGTGAGATGGGGAGGAGTTGTCTTTGGTTGATGGTTTCTGAATTTTTCTCAGATTCTCCCTGTTCCCTCTAAGATGGACGCAGTTTATCATGTTTCCATTATCCATCCCCAGTGATTCAAGGACTTCTGCATTTTCTTAGCGAACTAGCCAACTTATCACACGATATTATATGTGCTTGGAATTAGATCTCATTTCCCCTCTCTCATGGCTACCAGGCATTGTATTGCAAAGTGAGACCCTCAGCAGCTGAATTTTCTGTTCCACAGTGCCCAATACAAGTAAGTCACAATATCCCAGGGCCTGACTGGAATCCCACTCTGTCAGGATGATGTTACCACGTCGTGCAATGTGCAAGCATATGCCAAGCTGGGCAGAAGGGAGAAAAGCCTGCAGCCATTTTAGCAGCTTCTATCTCCTCCCTGACTGAATGGGAGATGAAAGTGAATTTTGTGATAAAATGATATGTGTCACTTGTAATTTGTAATGTGATCAAAGATGGGTATATAGTATAGGTAAATAAATAGAAGATTGCTTACACCTTTAATTCTGTGAATGTTAGGATGATGCTATCAAGTTTGGCAGGTCTGTATTTTTATCTGCAGTTGTCATCTGCGGCAAAAAATCTGGATTTTAGAGGGTCAGACTTTCAGACAACCTAGGTGTACAACAGATACTTCAGACTGTTTGTAGTTACCCAGTTTGAAAACAAAAGGTGAGTACTGCGTGAGGAGGCAGATAGAAGTGACTCTTTCTATGCATAAATACATTCTTTCTACATACCAGCCTTCCTAAACAGTTTGCAAATCTGTCCTTAAATTGACTACAAAATGTTTTGTTCAGTGGCCAAAACGAGAGGCACATAAGCATCAGTGGTTTAGTCCATCTGTTTTTGCTGTTTTCAAGAATTCAGTGAAAGATACTATTCTTTGTATTGCCTTTGTTTACTCTATTATATGACTAGGCTTTATATAAATTGTGAAAATGTTTGGGCTCTCTATTTGATTTCTAAATTTTGAAGATGAGGTTATGCAAATATATAGCTTATGAGAAGAGCCAGGCTGACAGCAGACGGATTGATCTCCTTTGTGGAGCATGTACAGCATGTTGCCTTGTTACCTTGTCAATGCGCTTCAGTCTCAACATACTTTCAACAGTGCGTGTCCCCGTTTGTTTCCTACATCCTCCTGTCCTTAGCATCTGGGCTGGGCTGGGCAGCCTAGGTTCCAGTTAGTTCTAGCTGATGATTGAGGGTGGAAACCTGCAAAATAAGCACAGTAACTCACTGCATGTAGACAAATAAAATTCTGTCTTGGGCACTTGTAAGGCCCCCTGAATCTCCTTCTGCAAATAAAGCTCCCTCATTTTCAGCTTCATTGAAAAATGCAGTGAAATCAGGCTTTAATCGGGGGAAATGACGCATTCTTGTGCATGTTTCAGGGTCTTAAATTAAAAGCTGTTTTTTAAAGAAGAAAATTAAATGCTATTTCTGATTTCTTGTTACTGCTGACCCTTTAGGACTGTACTGAGCTCCTGCCACCTACCAGCATGCTCGCCAGGCAGTCTGTACAAATATTATTATTACTTAAATAGAGTCTGAATCATTACCTTGTGTTTTCACTTTGTAGTGAAGTGATTTAAATATAGTTTTCTTATGTTGGGATCCTTTGACAAACGCATAAATAGTTAGCGCATTGTTAGCAACAGTGAAAAGGAAATGGATGCCTGGCAGGAGGAAGGGCAAATAATTTTCTCATGCTTGCTGTGCTCTTTCTGTAGTGTAAATCAACTCTTCTCTTCTGAAAGTAAAAACTTATTCCAAGATGTCAACAAAAGTAAAGTAATTAGGAAAGGAAATGTAATGCCTCCCTGCCGCTCCTCCCTCGCACACATTAGTAAATGAAAGCTATTTAAAGATACAACCTGAGGTAGACTAATTGGAGGAGATGAGTCATTTGGGACCTGATCCTGGAAATGCTTACTCAAACGAGTAGCCCTTTGATTGTTTGCCTGGGTCAATTTTGAGTGCATGTGCATGCTTCAGGATCAGGGAGGAGAAGGTTCAGTCCTGCAGGGTCCTGAGTAGACTGCTCCAAGACTGAAAGGCATGCACTCAAGCTCCTGAGTCGTCCAGTTGGTCTCAGTGGGAAGATGCGTGTGCTTAAACTGTTTTATTGGATCACAGCCAGTTCGGTCAGTGTCTCCCAGGACTAAACCCTGAATGCTTAACTTTAAATAGAATGGGAATATTACAAGGCTACTTTGATTAATTAATCTCATTTGGAAAAAAAGAAACAACTAGAAAACCGAAACACGCCACAAAACTTTCCCACATTCGCTTGTGCCTCTGGTTCATGTCTGTCATAAAGTTAACTACTGTAATACGCTTTTTCCACAATTTAGTTCTCAAATCCTTTGCTGCAAAGGAAGCTGTAAAGCTCGAAGGTGTATTTTTTTCTTAATGTTAGCAATTAATATGCCACTAGTCTTTGCATAAATAAGTTGTCTATTTTAAAGCAACTCAAATGGGCTATTTCATTTTATATGACTGTTAATTAAGATGTTGATTAGCCCTGCTATTGAAGCATTGAAACCCTTTCTGAAAGAAATGGCCACTGTTTCAATTTTATTTTAATTAGTTGGACTTTGAGGTTATTTACTACAGTGTCAGCTATCAAAGTAAACCTATTTAATTTGATGTTCAGTCCAAGGCGTAGTGTGCAGAATTCCACATTTGCCTGTAACCACTGCCATTAACAGCAGTATGATTTAAGGTCATTTAAGAGTCATCAACCTCACAGATGGTAAAGTGCAAAGTATCTAAAAGGGAAAATAACAATTGTTGTCTTGTCAAATAAAATCCGAACATTGTATTTTTTGTGAACACCCACTAGCTTCCAGCAATTTTATACAGACTGTGTTTCCCTTTGGGCGGAGAGTGTTAGGTCTTCCCTTTTATGCATCCTTCCATTGAGACATGCTAACCCCCTTGGGGGGTGAAACCCACCCAGATATTTGTGATTTTAAAACTTCATTTGCGTCACTTGCAACAGAGATGGATCATTATTCTGGGATAAAATCACATCCTGCACAGTGAAAATAACAGGCAACATTTGACCTGAAAAGGGAAAGAGGGGAAAGAAAAAAAAAAACCACCGACAACTTTAAAGTGTTAAAAGAAACAGACAGTGTTAAAGCTGCTACAGGAAACAAATTCTCCCTGTAATGCAGTGTAATTACGATCTTTTCTAAGCTAAGTATAGTACCCTAGAGATTACTATAAGTAACTTATAATAGAATTTTTATTAGTGGTAGTAATTTTTTATGATAATTAGTGTAATCTGCAGCCAATAAAATCAGAAGATATATAGTTATCTCTTTTACACCAGAAAACTATTCTTCAGACAGCTGAAACATTAAGAAAGAAAAATGTATTATTTTATGATCGTTATACACTTTTATGTTCTGATTATTTGGTGTTTTTTTTATTAGCTCTTTCTATTTAATGGTGAAAAATGTGAGGCATACTCAAGAGCCAGTTTAAAGCGGCCAGTTTGGGGTAAGCAGCTGGCATTTAGTTTCCTTGGCAATCTTTATTCCATTCCATCTGAAACCTCATCCTTTGTGGAAGTTAGCGAGTTTTAAATATTTCTCCTAGATGATGGGTTACTCTTGCATCAGCCTTGTACTCGCAGTGAGATTGCCTTTCCTTATTGACTAGAGGGAGAGCCGTAACTGTTGAAAAAAGACGTTTTAACAGTAATGCTGTCCTTGGCTGTGGCATGTAGTCTGTGTATCTTTGAGACTCTGTTGCATTGCCCCACAAGAAGCTCTTGCAGCACAACCCTTCTCAAAAGCTCTTAAACCTACAACAGGAACACACACGCAAAAATACTCCTTAATATGGATTTGCGATCCCACATAGTAGGACTCTGTGCTAATGGCTGGCAAATGGGTGGGCTTTGACCTCCTCAGATTTGGAGAGGCATTTTGACTGAATGGATCAGCTAATACTGCTAAGCCAGCTGGTTTGCTGGAAATACGAAGGAAGAGAACAGTTCCCAATAAACCTATGGAAGGACTAACTGCAATTCTGCTGTTAGTATTCAGGATCATACTTTTAAGTTTTTAGTTTGCTTCTCTACGTATCTTGCTGGCACTAGTAAGCAAAAGGTTTGCCCGAGTAAAAAAAGAGAAGGCAAGACGTGAGTCTTGGGTTTATCATATTTTCAAAAATAGCAATTGAATTGAAAGCTGGACCGTTTAGCACAGTCATTTTGTTTTAGAGTGAAGACAGGGTGTATAACGATTCCCAACTTAGTTGGAGAGGTTGGATTTCACTTCTTGAARGAGAAAAGAGGAGAGAATACTCTAGGAGAATACTGAAGCCATAGAGATTTCAGATGGAAGGAGGCTATTGTTTCATATGTTATCTATGGCCCTATACACTGCTGTTTTCTTTTCTCAGTTAGTGGCACAGTAACCCCTAAATGATCCTTTTAATCTGTATTATCGTAATTCATTGGCAGCAGTTATAGGATAAAAATAAAAAATTCAAGATACGTGACCTAAGAGGAACCAAAGAAGGTTTTTGTCATCTTTCCCCAGCCTTATGACCTCGTGCTCAGAAGTTATGCCAGGAACTAAAGAAAGAGGCTGGTAAAACCAACTTTGCATTTTCTACACGGTGAGCAATATTAAATCTACTTTGGAGAAAGAATCGCTCAGATTTGGTATGGGACACAGACAATGTCATAATCCTCCAGGCTGCATGGATGAGATGGACCTCTCACATAGGCTGTGCAGATGTTGAAGCTGGGATCATGCATGCCTAGAATTCCTTGGGCTTGGACTGCACTCAGGGCTGTCTGAATATACATAAGGGCTATGAAGAGTGCCTGCTGGCTTCCACGCAGGGACTGGCATAGATTCTCCTGGACCTTTTGCAAATCGCTCCTGCAGGAGGAGGTCAGAGGTCTGTTGCCTATTCTGCTAGGCTTTTTAGACTTGGTTCGTCCTAAATTAGGACAGGAAAGGGGAAAAGAAAAGGGGAAAAAATGATGGTATTGCTCCTTAGAGGTGCTAAAATGAGATCAGTACTCCCAGCAACTGTACAGGTATTCATAATCCAGTCCTCCTCTCTTCTGTGCCCTGATGAGCGGAGAGTTAACAATGTTGACAGTTGACATATTATCTCTAGCATGTGACCTAGCGTCTGTTGAGATGCATGAGGTAGATCAAGCTCCATAGAAGTCTGTCCCACATTCTGCAAATATGGGCAGACATCGCTGCATGCAGTTACCTGTGATTCATGTTTTGAGAGTTGTCGCAGCTATCATAACTAATGCAGACATAAGGTGTATTAAGCTGGCTTATGTTTAAGTGTCTAATTCATAGATCTGTTTAGGCAGTCTGTGAACACAGGCATGTTCATCTAAAGACTTAAGGCAGGCATTGGTTAGGTTCCTAATAAAGATGTTCTAATGGTGTTTCCTTAGCTACGTTGTGAGTGCCTTTTGTGTGGAAATACGGTAACTAACTGGCCAACTATTAAATAAGCAGCTGTTTCCTTCATGTCCAAGAAACCCTCACTTTGTGATGAAAATGGCAAGAGGAGTCTTGCCTTGCCTTTTGCTTCCCCCATTGCTTTTTGGCAAAGGTAGCACTGTGCAGACCTTCGAGCTTCAGGTAGATTCAAGTCCTGTTCAGCCTGGAAGCACACAGGCTGTGAAAAAGGCGCCTGGCCAGTGGAGCTTCTGCCAGTGGATAAAGCATCAAGTATCCATGCTGATTCTGCTGGATTCCTGTGTGCCAGCACTTAGAGACTGTTGACCGTGAGGTTTCTCTGACACTCTTGTGAACCCTCACAGGGACAGATGGATTTGCTCTTGAATGGCTCCATTCTTTTCTCTTTGTGAATAGAGCGGGCAATTGTTAATTTGCCCTGACTGCTGTCATGCACCACAGGCTTCTGCTTTGTCACCCCTCCTGCTGACCGTGGCCTCAAGGCCAGGAGGTCTCATATTCTGAAAATGTGTGTACTTACTGTATGTGTCCAGAATGTCTTTTGGGAGGAGAGGTGTCGCAGCTGAGCGCAGACGGTGAGCTTCCCCTTGTTGTGCTTCAACCTGAGACTTAAATAAGGAGGATTCCAGCAAGCTGGCTTGGTAGAAGCAACTGACGGAAGTTAGAGAARTGAAATTCCTGTTCCCCTTACACTGAGGAATCTTACCAAAAGCCCAGTTAGTAAAAGTGACCACCCTTGGATTTTGCAATGTTTTGAATTTGTATGTAAGCCATTATAAAATTATTCATGGGTTTGTTAACTTTTGAGTCGGATTACTGAAACGCATCGTACCTAAGGCAATGTCTGAAGAATATCTGGAAACTTTCTATAAGAGCACAAAGCAGTTTCTTGCTCTCTTGGTCTCTTCAGGGTACACTTTGCTTGCAGGCTGCTCTCAAAATTCGCAAACTGTGCACCGGCTGCCTGTTGTGCATTTCCAGGTACAAATAAAAATGGAGTTTTYAGCCATCAGCCCCAATAATACATACTTCCTCCTTCATTCTTCATTATGTCTCTGCAGATTGGATCAGCTAGTATTCTTCATTTGTTACTATTTAGTTAAAGGTCTCTCTTCTTTTACTGCCCTCAAACCCACTGTACGTTCTTTCTCCAGCATGCTGACCTTTGAGTTATGTAGCAGAGCTGTTTTCCAGGACTAGTTTCTAAGGGTTGATAGGTCTGAAGGATTTTAGGCAAAAGGGGTTATATTTTCAGTTTTAGAGTCTGTGAATACCTTATTAGCAGACACTGGATTATGTGGTAATTTGTCTAGAGGTTAGAACAGGTACATAGCATAATCCCAGATAAATAAAGCTTAAATTGCAATTTCCACCAGAGACAGATCAATCTGTGTAATTTAGGTGACTGAACTTTTATAGTTGGTGTGCAAGCAAAATACCTTTTTTAGGACAGCAGCTGTAAATTGATAGTGTAATTTGTGTTGTGAAAATTGGTCACTGTATTCAATTGTATATAAAAAGTACAGTCTTTTGAACTGCACCCACAAGATGCGCCCTTTAAAAAAAAAAAAAAAAAAAAAAAAAAAAAAAAAAAAAAAAAAAAAAAAAAAAAAAAAATCCATTCATGTGTATGTGAAGACGCTCCTTCCTATGGCTGGTATCAGACTTCAGGGGTTGTTTTCCTAGCTTTTCCAGGAATTTGGCATATGCCACAACACCACATCTGGTAAAGGTTTAACTGAAAAATTGCTTATTTCTAAATTAAAATAATTTTTTTTCCAGTTAAAATGTATATCCTATGCCTCACGGTCTTCATCCATTCTGGCACCAGGTAGGTTACAAATCATATTACTTGCCTCTTGAGATGAATATCAGAGTAAGTCACTGTGCTGTGTACAACACTACCTAGAAACCACAACACAAGTGATAAATAGTAGTAGGTTGGCAGGGGAGGGAGGGAGGTTCGTCARAGAAAAATTATACTAAAAAGATGTAAGATTAGCGACATCATCGTTGAAAATGTGAACTCTGTATGCCCACTGGAAATTCATTGGTAACTAGACCCTGAGGAGAAAACAAAATCAGCAGCCGAAAGCAGAGTCTGTGGGCCCAGCTGAGAAATCCAGGTCACATCTGACACCCATTGAAATCCACACTCATGAATCCAGTGGTCGTTATGTTGGATTCTTAATCACCGGAAAAGTGGTTCAATTCAACGTATCATCTCAAGGGAAGGGGCAGAAGACACCTGAGGGGAAAACAGAGACAAATTACTCTCTCTTCACTTTAGGTAATGTGAAATACAGGAGARGCTCCCCCTGCGCTGCACGGGAGTCCAACAGGTAACACCAGTTGCTTTAGCCTCGCTAGTAATGGTACCTGAAAGGTAATGTGGTTTCGATGGCTATAATTTCAATGCTGAATGGAACCAATATAAAACCCTATAAATTAATGGATCTCGGCATTAAATTTGATCTAACACAATTTTATTTGAATTTTAAAGAATTCTATCTCTATTTAAAGAATTAAGTGCAATCAGAACTAGATGTTTTCTGAAAAGGAAAATTGCATGAGTAAAGTGTTTTCTTTTTCCCATGATTGTCAATAATGTTTTTATTTTCCAGTGACAGAAATGCTCAAAAAATACATTTCTGCAAAATGAAATATTTTCAGTTTGGGTTTTTCCCCTTCTCTCTCTCCCCTGTTCTGATTCTCCACTCTTGGAACAGGCAGAAGACAAACCACAGTTTTTCTTGTTAATATTTCTTGCTTTTGTTCAGCATTTTTTCCAGCTCCCCTACAACACCACTCAAAACATAATGGAATATTTTTGCTGCGAGGCTGTATCCAGAAAAAAAAGTCAAGGAATTCTAAAAATAAGGATTCTATTACTATTTGTGATGTTAGAGACTGGGCTAATTTGGCAAATAGGATGCAGTATAAGCTTATGGTTTCAACACAATGGAGAAGTTATCAATGGAATAATGGATAGCAAACACGGAGTCTTGCACATGTGCTTTTCCCTGGGTGGTTTCCAGATTTCACAGGCTGAGTGTAACACTGTGTTTCTGTCTTGTGGGAGGAAAGACTAGCTCGAGGCCAACAGCCAAACTCCTTATGAAAAGAAAAAGGAAGGCTGCTCCCATAATAGGGTGTGAAAAACTGACCTTCTAGAATAGCAGTTTTAAGTAACTTTTGGGTTTTGTTGAGCCGCAGAAAGGAAAGTGTAATTGTGCTGCCCGGTTCTGTTTGAACGAGCGAGTTGTGCACTTCACTGGAGGAATGTATGGAGTGTGTTGAAAGGACAGATAGGGAAGTGTGGCCAGGAATGTGATAGAGTGGATATAAAATGAGTGAAGACAAGGGTCCTCATGCTGGCTGCAGTGGTGACGTGCATTATCTCAACATGTTATCAGGAGATAGATGTTTGCATTCCCATGGGTCAGTGCAAGTTGTCACAGTTTCAACTTCCAGCTTTTTCTTATGGAAACAGTGAGGCAAAGAATGCACGAAAAGTCCTCTGCTTGCCTGCACCTTCGCATGTGATGGTACAATCTTGAAAGTCCTCTAGAGGACGTATGTTGCAGTGTGACAATACRTCAGTTGGTTTTTCAATGGTCCTTTACTTCTATTTATAGCAACAAAGTTGATTAAAATGTTTTATTCCACTCCTCCTTTTCCCACTCATTAAATGTCTTTGCTAGCGAGACCGCTTAGAATATTTTCAAGGGGGAGCCAGATTTTTTTGTATATGGGGTTTTTTTTTTTTTCCCTTACCTTTACTTTCATTAAAAAAATTTTGGTTTTGATGGAGTTCTCAGCAGTAAAGTTTTGATGCCCAGTGCGAACGCTGTCTCTCTAGAAAGACATTGCTCTCCTGGAATGGCAAATAGATCAAAACCTGGCACTTTCCATCCCAGCCCAACCATTTGAAGCTAGTTAATTTTGCAAGACCACTTAATGGGTTTTGGTATCGTTCCAGTGTGAAACAAAAACAAATAGCAGAACTTCAGAAGGTTTTGCAAAAGTGCAGTTAAGCAGTTGCCATTGTTTCTGATCTGCTAATCAATTATTAGTATTAATTAAAGGTTCCCTATAGATCCTGTTCCTCAGATCCATAGCAGGTGATAAGAAAAGGAATGTGTGGCATGGAATCTCAATTCCTGTATTTACTGCGTGTTGTATCTGTTCCTGGGTGTGTGAATATACCATCTGATAAGGTGAAACACCCTGTATATACTAGCAATTAGTCATAATTTCATGTAATTATTATAGCAATTTCTCTGGTAGCTATTATGTGTCCCAGGCATCTGTACTTTATGAAGCCAAATTTGTAATTTTTAATTAATGTATAGTTAGCCCGTTGAAGTATGTTACATACCTTTTTCTTATCCTGAGCTTTTTTGAGCTCTGCTGTACCTGCTGTTTCTGCAAGGACAGTAAAAAAAAAGTAATGAATTTCCAAAGTTATATATTTGTCCTAGTAAATAATTTACGTTGCAACTTCTTTTTTGGTAAGGTGTCATAAATGTTCCAATGCTTCAATCTTTTGGTTTTTTTCCCTTTAACTGTATCCTTTCCTGTGTTATCCTGTAAATATGGTGTTGTCCTGTAAATATAGTGCTCAGGAAAGTGAGGGGCAAGCAGCACCACCTCGAGTCAAGCGTGCTGTGGGCAGGTTCTTTGTAAGATTTTCCACACACCTGTGTTAAAGTTTTAACATTCAGCACCCATCCTGATTTTTTCAGTCTGAGGTATCTTTTAAGACAGAAATTATTTATGGTGCCAATCTAATCTGCAGCATTGTTTTTTCGTGTGAATGAAGGGAGAATGTGGAACATTTATTTTCACTTACAGCTAAAATCAAATACAGACTCCAGTCTGAAAATGTAACTGAGGTGCCTGGGGGTGGGGGTTTTTTGGTGAGGTTTTTTTGTTTGTTTTTTTAAGAAAGCCTGGTTTAAAGCAAAAAGTGCAGTAAAACATGAGTCGACTTGGTTAGCAATTTTAAAAAAAACCAGAAAATTCCAAAACAGGAGAAGCAGCACAGAAGTGCTGCCAGAATTAACTTTGTGGTTTTCTGAATCTCTTAAGGTTGCAGGCTTAGATTTATCAACCTGTAGCTCACGAGCTTCACTGTAAGAAATGACTGTCATTTAATTGTGCATAGCGATAGCATCATATCTTTTCATGCACTGGCAACTGGGACTGACTTTAATTTCCTTTGATAGATTTAGCCTAGAGATTCCTAGATTAAATAAACATAAACAATCCAAATGGCTTTAAACTAATTCCCATATAAAACAAGACTTGAAAAAACTGCATTGAAAAGTAATGTAAGCATTTTGCTTATGTGGTTTTTGTTTAAAAATTGTGATAAATTGTTGCAGCTAAAAAAGGCTCTCTGACTGATACTCA
>JAYKAV010000855.1:72500-87500 GCA_035582835.1 Phoebastria nigripes | reverse complement strand
ATGTGAAATGACAATCTTGGGTTATTTGTGTTTCCGAGCTCCCGTGTATTTGAATTGTTTGCTCATCTACAGAGGCTCTCCATTATCTTATTCCTGGTTGCGTTCATCAGCTGAGCCAGCTGGCTGGCTGCAGATGTATTTCATAAGGCAACTTCAGTAAAATTTATTTCACCTGCCTCATAATGCCCTGCCTCTACCCCCAAGAAGATCAGAAATATTTTGTTTTAATTGATGAGGATAAATTACAGCAACACAAAGCTAGCATCCTGCTCGCTCCATGCGCGTCTCCTGCTGCTTGGTCAGCACAGGTCCACAATTCCGTTTTTAAATCAAATTATGCTTGTGATAATATTGTCTTGAGCTTACAGTTGCTGACATGGATATTGACAAAGGCTTAGCCAGTATTTTAATAAGAAAACAAAATACAGGAAATACTCTAGAGTTTCCAGGTGGATCATTAACAAGACGCCTTGGAGGGCTGAGACTGCCAGCCAGCACAGGGAATGCATCACAGTTCGTCATACAACTTAAACTTCTTTTGACATCTAGTTATGTCGAAATGTGACTGATCACCTAGGGGTCCAGGCTCCTGTGAGGGAAAAGTTCACTGACAGACAGCGAACGAAGCTGATCTTAAATGAGAATCAAGAGAAAGCAGCATTCCAGTGTCTGACAGTCTGCAGCTGCTACCTGGGTCTGCCTAACGAAGACGAGCCTGCTCTGCTGAACAGTTATATTAGCATCTGTATGCTTCTGTCTCATTATCACACATCTGCCCACCTTTATTCGAATGAAGCTTCTTCTGATCTGACAGCTCAGGCATTGTCAGTGAATAGATATTATGGGAGCCGGGTACAGCAGCTTAGGGTGTTAGCTTTTATTTTCTAAAGACTGTTGTACAGTTTGACAGTATAATGCCACAGAGGTAAAGAAGATAATTAACATATTGGGCAGTTTCTAAACAAAGCTGAGACAGTTATACTGGCAAAAGTGCTGCTGCTGGAGCAGTATTGTTTGCACTGTAAAAACATCAAAGGGCTTGCAAGATCTGCCTTTGAAAAAAAAAAAAGAGAGCACGAACAGGTACAGCATGGTCCCCACACCACAGAYGGGAGGTTCTGGGGGGTTTGGCCCACACCAAATAACTGCAAAACCTTTGGTGTGCTTGAAGAGCCCATCGCATGCGTTCAAAATCTCCGCTTGCTGAGGCAAAATATCTCTCAGCATTTGAGAAGACGTGAAGAGGTGTGTGCGGAGAGGAGGAGGTTGTGGGTCTTTTTGCTTTCTTGAATGTATTTTTACCCCACAGCACAAAGCTAAGTGCTCATGTGAGCTTCACAGAGCTCATATTTGGATGGAGATTTAAGCCTTCTAAGTTGAAGATCACATGTGGGATTTTCTGAAAATGCCAAAAAAACACACGACAGAGGTTTCATCATTTGTCTGCTAGACAATAAATAAAATAAACTAGAAAGGCTTGCTTAAAAAAAAAAAACAAACAAGCAAACAAAGGGGGGAATAGTATTTTGAGCCCACAGTGTAGACGGACTGAGCTTTGATGGCTGAGGAAGGGGATGTTCATATTCTCCTCTGCAGCTCTGAGAAAAGAAATATAGTACTGCAGTGGGTTACTATGCAGTTTGCCTTCAGTTTTCACCAGGTGCTACAGTCTGTGTATTTTGGACAGTGGTGGCCTTGAATGGCAACTTGGCTTCATAAATATTTTGGATATGAAGCACTTCAGAAAAATATAGCCTTTAAAAGTTAGCATGCTTCTTTACGTTGTTGAGAAAAATAGTGAATGGGCAGCAAGAGCATCCCTGAAATTGTTGTCTGTTTGAGCCTTGGTTTATGTTTTAAATGGCATCAATAATAACATAGAGCCCCCTGCCCACAAGCATTGTTGTAGCCAAAGACCAGATCCTCAGCTGGTTTGAATGAGTTGCTCATTTACAGCCAAAACACTCTTTCCTGTTCCTGGGGCAATATGCAGATTTACCCTGCTGAGAATTTAGCCCAGAATTTCTTAAGTAGTTATGGACTTTCCTCATTTCATTCAGGGCTTTCAGTTCACTGCTTTTTTTCTTTGTTCTTGAGAGCACAGGGTTTCCACGAGTTAATGTTGAAATTACTGCTATTTTGCAACAATGCAATCAAAGTCATTTCAACAGCCGCGCTGATAAAGTGAGAATAGCTCATTCAGATTGGCTTCTAAGACCTGTGCTCACCATTGCAAAGTTGGAATACAAAATAAGAGATTCATTTAAAAAAAAAAAAAAAGAAAAAAAAAGATAGAATCCGTTGTCATTCATTCTAAAAAGGCATTACAGACTGCCGACACTGTACAGAAAAATAGGAGATGTTGACCTTTTTATTATAGACTTTTCTGTAGTGTTGCCCTCCTTTCACAGGCGCACCCCCCTGCAGCCTCGCACACCCGCACACACCCGCGCGTGCTCTTCAGCTCTATGTTATCTCAAATAATTACCCTGCGCTTCTGGCTGTCCCTAGTGACTTCTGCTGCTAAAAAAGCTACTCATTGTCGGTGAGTGAAGAGGGATTTCAAACCTGCTTCTTGTGGCCCAGCAACAGCTCTTAATTAACCACTCAGGTATTGAGCCGCCTCCTCGCCCGGCTCCCATCCATATGGCAGGAACATGTCCGCAGTGATAATCACTGAAGGAAATATTGTATCAGAAAAAGGGCTCACAGAACAGAAAGCTTGTGCAAATTATTTTTAATGATTCTCCTCTTGTGAGCCGGATTATTTGTTATTTCAAGCAAGGCCAGGGAAGGGGGCTGGGGCGGGACATGCCCATCCTTGACCCGCTCGCCCGGTGAGAGCCTGATCCTCAGCCCCACCACAAAGCGAGCACCCGGGGTACTAGAGGAGCCCCTTCAGGCAGTCTAAAAAGCTTTAGTTCCCTATGATTTTGATAATCCTTTGTTTCTAGTGCAACTCGCTTTTCTACACGCTGGATGTGCACGTTTCCTGCAAGCAAGGTACTTGAAAAAACTTGCAGCCTTGACACAGACCCACACTTTTTCCTTCCCCCTTGGTTTATAGAAAAGAAATCGGTGATTTGAGTTTATAAATCTAATTAAAAATGAAGTTGCATTTACATTTCAAAACCTTGCATATACTACCATACTGTGTCAAAAGATATTATGTATGATTTTACTTTGTGACAGAAACCATTACATTTAAAAATTCATTACAGCAAGGTTAGTTAGACACATGATGGATGCAGCTTTAATCCTGCCATATATTATTACAGTTAAAATGTAAATGATGAAAAATATTTTGTGCTTATCAGCGTTTATGTGGAAATGTGTTTTACAGTGATATATGGTGTTATATTTCTATTATTATGATGAGAAAGAATGAAATACAAAAAGACTAAGTGTTTATTAAAACATGGTTACTTGTGATAAAATATTCTTGTTGTACATGACTTTAAACATATTTACCGAGGGCATTTGTCCAAAACAACTGTGAAATGTGTTTGCTATGCAAATCATTCTTTGTAATTTTTTCCCCTCTGTTGTACTGACTATAGCTTTTTAATAGCCTAATGTTGAAGCTATGTAAATATATTTTTATTATTTTTCATTTCAGACACGGGGCAGGGGGACAACAGGGACTGGCTCTGTTCACACACATGCATGTATTCAAATAGATGGAAGCATACATAAAAGGACAGACAGAAAATTGATCCTAGCAAAAATCCTTTTTCCTTTCTATCTCCTCTTATTTCAGCCTCTCAAAGCCCAACCTTGATCACAGGGAGCCGAGCCCTTTGCCAGTACAGCCTTTCAGCACATGCTGATCTGCGAGCATACGCGTGGTCCCATTGACGCCGGAGTGATTTAACACCTTGCACAACTGAACCTTTACCTCAGGCTTGTTTTACACCCTCCTCCCTCACATACAGGTAGTGCATCATTGCATGGGGGATTCACTCCCTGGCCACGGAACTGAATTTTTTCTTCATTCGCCAAGGAAGGTGAGTTTTTAAATGTGCTTGTGCTTTAGAARAGCCCTGCCAAGGAAAGCTGCACAGCCGCCTCCTAATTTGAGGGGTAACGAGTTCTGAGGTCAGTATTGCATGTTACAAGTCCCTAGGCTAAATAAGTTTTTTAAGAATTTATTCTTCAACAGTGACCCTTCAAGAAAGGTTTCTGGCACTGGGGGCCTGGTCTCCACAGGCAAAATCCAGTATAATCTTGAGCAGAACAATACAAAGGCGTAAAAGCCATTAAGTGACTTGCCCAGCATCCCACAGGAAGTCTGTGGCAGAAAAGAAAATAAAAACTTGAAGGTCCTGAAACTTAGGAATTTAACCATTCTATATATGTATTCCCACATGCGCTTTGTCCGCTGGGTTTTCAGTGTGTTTCAGGTTTGCTCTCCTGGTCCGTCCACCAGCCCTGGCTGACCACTGCGTTATTCCAGTATTAAGTAATCTGACGACCCAGAAGGTATTGCCTGACACCCCATGTTACCCTGACTTGCTGTTGCTTCCGCTGAATTCCCACTATTTCTTTTCTGGATGTATCTACTACAAGTTTATACTGTTTGTTTTGTTACTTTTTATGCAGCTTATGTTTAAGAAAACAGTAGAGTCAATAAACAAATAAATTAGATGTTTTCCATATTATTCCTGTAATTCCTCCAGTTTATGTTGCTATCTCTTCAAAAAATTAAATTGATTTGAGTTTGGCATGATGCAGTAATCAGGCTGAGATTGCTTCTAGTTCTATGAAGCTGAGCCCATCTTTAGCAAGTCAAATGCACTTACTAAAAAACAACCGAGACAACAGAGTAACTCAAAATATTTGTTTGTGATCAAGAGCATATACACCCTTCAGTCCTTAATGCCTTTCTTTTGATATGAACAGGAGCAGGAGACCTGGTGCTCGTAGTTCACTAAAGTGGCTATTTCCTTATAACCTTCCTCTTGTAACAATGTTTATTCAGTTATCAGGGAAGAAATATCATTTGTCCATGCAGCTACAATTACCCAATTTGTTGTATAAATTATTACTTTTTTTCCTCATCTCTTGTTGATGACAGAATCATTTAATAGACTTTCAGTTGCTCAAGCTTGAAAATTGGTTCCACATTCTCCCTTTTTTAGTTTTCCTCCCTAGGGTGAGTGCAACGTGGTCTAAATACAATTTCCATCCCCCTGCCCTTTTTTTTTTTTTAAACATCTGCTTGTATGAGGATGTTGTTGTGTACATTAGCGCTGTACAGTTTAGCACCCTTTAGGACTACCTTTGGCTCTCGGCTTCCTTGTTCCCGGGGCCAATCATAATATATCAGGAACTGTAGATATTTCCTATCTCAGCACTCTCCATAACTCTTTTGCTCAGCTGTCTGAAGCTGTTTTCTTTAGGAAGTCCAAAGTGAGGGGGGCTGGTTGACCTGGCATCAGTCCTATTTATAAGAATAAAACCTCTTCCCCGTACACCTTTGGAGCTTTGTCATGTAGGGGTCACATCCGTTTAAATTAATAGCTATAGCGCCCGTGACGGAACATGGCCACCTAACCTTTATTGTCCCGTCTACCCTTTTGTTTGAAGTTATCCAACCTACTCAGCTGATTTTCTTCAAAGCTAAGGTTACAGGATTTGCAACTGTGTCTTTGCCACATAATTAATTAGGAAGGAAAAAACAGCTATTGTCACATGTAGCAGATTTTTTAGCGATATGTTTGTTTATTTGTTTATTTAAAATCGGCATTTGCTTTTAAATTTTTTCTCTCCTGCTGTTGCTGCTGAAATAAATGCCAGTCAGGCTTGTTTGCTTAGTACAGGAGTTACTGTGTGGTTGTAGGAAGAAGTGATGTATGGAGCAGCCATCTCATTTCCAGCCTGCGATCTAAGGGCTTTTCTTAGAAGTAATGCCATTTCTGCTTCCGTGGCACTGGAGATGTCACAAAGTTATGATCTTCCCACTTATGAGTCAACTTGGTTGCCTATGAAATCTATTTATTTTGGTTTTAAGTCTAAAAATATTTGCTGAAAGCAGGATTATCGCTTTGTAGACCACCAACAGCTGTTGAAAAGCAGGGCATAAAAGTTTGTTTATGTCTTTAATAACCCACTTAATGACGGAGCAAGCACATTATTCATAATAAAATAGCCTGGCATAATCTTACTCCAGTGCGTGGTGTCAGGGAATTAAGAAACATCTGCTATGCCATAAAATAACATTGTATATACTATGTACATTAAAAACATGTGTATACACATATGTATATTATATACATTATTTAAAATGTCTCAGTGGAATTCTACTCTCTTTAATTACATTTAGAAAATAGTGAAATGGTTAAGTGATGGTATTTTTACTTCTGAATCTGAGTTTTATGTAACATCTGTGGCTATGGCTAGTTATAATGGCAAGGGACAGAATACAATATCAGAGTACGTTTAAAGATATAAGGTAAAGTTTCGAGTCTTGAAATTGGGGTTCAAAAATCTATTTTTAGCTTCCAAATAAGTGACCTAATTTTCTGAAGCACAAAGCATTCGTGGGTTCTTGACTTGATGAGAGTGTTGGTTGCTCAGCAACTCTGAAAAATCAGGCCAGTATTTCGGTGCCTAAATGCAGATTTTTATTTACAGCTAAGGCATCTGAATTTGCAGCTTTTATCTAGACGAATTATTTGCATTACTCCTGCACTCAGAATGGAGACCCCACTGTGCTGCTGCACATGCGAGGAGAGCCACTGCCTCTGCTTTGGAGAGCTTAGAGTCAAAAAGACCTTACCCTCACTCTGCAACTGGGATACTGAGTCGGCGGGGGTAACGCACTTCACCCTGGAAGTGGCTGAGCATTGTGGCTCCCAACCAGCAAAGCATGTAAACATGTCTTTAAATTTAAGCGTGTGAGATGTAAGTGGAACTACTTGCATCTTAAAATTAAATACATGTTTCACTAGATCAGGCCAGATGGTTTTACATGCTCAAAAGTGACATTTACAAGGTCACATAGGAAGTGTTTGACAGAGCCAGGAACTGAAACCAGATCTCCCGAGTGCCAACCTAGTGCCTTAATTTTGCTCCCATCCTTTTTTTTTTTTATGGCATGTTTCTCTTCAATGCAAACAAAAAGGGAAAAAAATTAATCCAGTAAGGAGACAATTAAGTTGATGTTTTTGTTTTGGTGGTGGGGTTTTTTTGTTTGTTTGTTTTTTGTTTTGGTTTTGGTTTGGTTTTTTTGTTTGTTTTTGTTTTTTTGTTTTTTTTTTTTTTAAAAGAAGGGCTGGGAACCCAAGTGCCACTGTTTAAGAGATTAGCACTTTCATCTTTTCAGAAAGGCATATATTTTTATAGACTTTAAAAATTTTGTTTCTTCTATCTTACAAGAATGTAAGCAATCTGTTTGCATTTTGTAGGTGGCCCACCAAATAAAAAAAAATTATAAGTTAATAAAATTTCTATGCAGATTTATGTGAACTGGATGAACTTTCCCAGTATCTGAATGTTAATCTGTTGGAAAATAGCTGCCGTGGTACTGGAATAACTCAACGTCATACAGCAGGGCACACTAACAGTAGTTCTCTCATTGACATTTTCCCCATAAGTGCCAAAATAAACATGGGAAACTACTATGGGGAAAAAACCCAATGAAATACTGGAAAGCCAACTGTGATATATTTAAGGCAGTTTCTTCAGATTCACCTAAATCTCAGCTTTCACTAATGTATATATTTTTCTTGGTAGCCCTATCCTTGCAAATTATCTTGGATGCATTTGGTTTAGTCCGTCTTACTTTGCTAGCTCTGTTCTTGGCGTACACCTATGTTCTTTGCAGCGTCCCATTCTGCCTCAGGTTTTAATGTCTCTTTAGCCTTTCTGTCCTTCTCTAACTCAAATCCAGACCTCAGCACCGTGAGAAAGTACTCTAAGAAAAAAGTATTTCGTCTATTAACATTCATTGGCCAAGGTCTTACCCTGTGCATGAAAAGGAAGGAAGCAACAGCCTCACCTTCTCATAGGACCCTCCTACTACACCAGCAAACTGCAAAAAGGTAAAATATGAGCATGGGGGTGTAGGTTTTATGTAGTGACCTCTCATTTTGGCTGGCCTCTGTATTTCACTATCTATTGCGTTTAATGGACTTCTATGCGTAGAGTTTGTGTATCTGTGACCAGTTTACAAAAACTCTTAGAAATTAATATGATTTAAATAAGGTTCATTTAAATGAATGCACCCACTCATCTGTGGGGTCTGAGGAGCAGGCTCCATTTATTCTTCTTGAGGGTATTTAAAGCATCATCACTTTAAGCTGTCCAGCTCCACTGGACCTGCATGGGGGCCTGTGGCCAAGGAACTGCAGCTCATGAGCTGGCAGGAGAAGATGGAGCCTGCAAGGGCACCCGGCACAGGGCTGCCTCAACAGCCAGGATGGGGGTTTATGGGTTGCAAGCAGTAACTGCTGACAACGGGCAAGCCACAAATGCTGAGGCACTGGTGGTTCAGGCTCCCTCAGCTGCCTGATTCCCAGGCATGGATCAGTGCACGCAGCCTGTGAATGCTTTGGGCTGGGGGAGTTTTTAGTTAAAGCAGTGTAATTTGGTGTCTAGACAAATGCCTGCCTCTCCATCTCACTGTATGTCTGTGCCGTGCTTGGCACAAGTAGGCCCTGAAGGGCTCAAGGTTACCCGACACAGACTAAGTCCATCACACAGCGCATCTCAACTTTTGAGAAAATCGTGTTTTGCTAGAAAATAATTTTTGTGTCTTTAGAGCTTAAAGTTTTAATAGAGATTTAGTCTTGATGTAGAACTATTTCTTGACTGTTTTGTATTAAACTGAGAGAAATTAAAGCTTAGAATGTTCCAAAGAAAGTGTCCTCTAACTTGTTGGACTGGATTCTCTTGCAGTAAAGACCGACTGGCTCATTATGAGCGTTAAGGATCCCTGCGGAAGGATCTCGTGCCAAGCAGCGTAATACGGTTCACTTTCAAGGTATGCTTAACATCAGCTTCTCACTCAGGACAAACACACATCTCCCCTTGTCAGAAGAGCAGGCACAGAATCCCTTAATAAGGTCTGTGTCTGTGCTTTTCTGGTTTTCTCATTGCTTTGTTTTTGTTATCTGAACCTGAGCCTACATTGTACATGAGAACAGCTGTACAAGGATGAGAGCAAATGTCCTGTCTAGGGAAGGTGGTGTTCCTTCTCCGCCAGCAGCAGACACTTAGGAAAGAGACCAGAAAAGGGTGTCTAGATGCTGCTGCTTCCACAGCATAGCTTCCCAGCTTTCTCCATCCAGCAGCTCTGATGAGCTGAGCCAGAGCTGGTATCTTGATTGCTTTTTATAGCCCCTGATAGATTTTTCCCCACCTCCCCATCCATTGCTTTGCATAATCATTTTTTAAGGGCATGTACACTTTTGGTATCCACAACATCCTGGGTTACTGAATTCCAGTTTCACTATGTGTTGTGTGAACATGCACCGAGTTCTAAAAGTCTTGTTCCCGATATTTTTTTCCATTATACTGTTGATCTTATGAACCTTTGTTGTACCCACTTTTCATCCTCTGCACTTTCTTCAGGCAGTGAAATCATCCTGTATTTAGATGCTCCTCAGAAGCAGTCCTATATCTTTAAAATGTACCAAATCTCGACTGGTAAATTGACAAATAGTATTTACTTTTGGGATAAAATGGGCACACGCTACTACCTTTAACGATACACAATACAAGCTCGAGAAATACCAGTGAAAGTGGAAATATAAAGAGCAGATTAAACTCTAATTCCCTTCAAAGGGTAAGGAATACAGAGCTGAGATGAAGGCGGTGTCTCCCTGGATTCCCTATATAGCTGCGGAAACCCAGAACAGGGCCATAGGAGGGTTCCCTTCCTATGTGTTCCCCTGTGTCTGGTAGATTGGGTTGAAGGCTCTTTAAATATTGTGTGGGGAAATTATTGGGCATAAAATCAGGATCTAAATCTGTCAGACAAGAGATTGAATTGCAAGCTTTAAAAATATTAATACACTTAATTTTATGTGGTTCTAGCCAGCTCCTTTATTTGGGGGCTTCTTGGTTCCTGCATACTGGCACTTACTGGGAGAACTGGAAAGCTAGTACCAGTGCAAGCACCTATCGCAGCTTATTACAGAGGGTAAGCAGCCAATGTTATTAGTAGATGAGCAGGAAAGGTAGATCAATATAAAGAAATACTGCTCTCATTCACTATTCCCTTTGTCACTGCCAGGCCTCAGAATTTTTCAGTTCATTGATGTCAGTAAGGATTTACTTCCCTGCCCAAGGAGCTGGGGCCAGATTATTCCCAGGCTGCAGCAGATACTGATCAGCCTGTAAGCTGGCTTGGGCAGCTGTGTAAGAAAATAAAATTTAAGATCACAGCAACTTAAATACTGCTCGAGTTTATAACATCCACATTGGCATTAGGCAACTTGGCAACAAAAGTGGCCAAAACACATGTCTCCTTTCACTGCAATGCTTGGTGAATATATCAGGTTGGTTAGACAGAGGGGATATAATGTTTTTGTTAGCTGAATGAACACCTAGCTCAGGCCAAGTCTGTTAAGGCTTCTGGAAGCATTTTATTCACAGAGGGCAGCTCAGGGGTTAAACTCTGTTTAGCATGTTCACTTCCCCACTAACATGCCATTTCATTTGCGAAGCAGCTTCCTCACTAGCAGTACCTAGAGCCTGTCCTTGCATACCCTAATGGTCTAATGCCTTCAGCAAGCTGTGGCTTACACCACACATACCTTCTCATCACTGTTATCACCAATGGTTTCCTCAATGGAAATAATCATTCACATTATAACTGTTGCCAAAACCCTCTGGCACCAGAAGTGCTCTTGGAATGAAAGCCTGAAGGCATGCGAGAGCCTGAACAGCTGTAGCGGCAGCACAGCCGGTCAGTGAGCTGGGTTTGAACCATGCGAGGGGGAGAAGACACAAAACTTTCCTAGAGAAAAACTACACTTTRCTTTATGTGCACACATAGAATCACATTTTGTGTTTAATATCAACCAGAGGTAGGTGTCTAGATGTGCCTGGGTCTTGCAGACAAGCTCAGCCATGTGTCGAGACACTCTTTTTACATGTAGTGATACACAGGGATGCTAGTGTCTATGTATGCTAATCTTCGGTCAGCGTTTGTACGCCTTGAGGACCTCAYTCCCTGAATGCAGGTTAGGAGCTACCCACAATTAAAGTTATAAGCAGAGATAGTTAAACAATAAAGATTTTCTTCTCGTCGGTGATATGACATCACCTACTCAGTCATAGAATAAGATACAGCAACTTAGTCTGAGTCTTAAACAAAGTCACAGTGCAACAACATAATACATCCATATAGTCATTTCACTTACCTTGCATCCACACAGCACTTCCACCTTCTCCAGGAGACTAGGCAGAGAGGCATTTCTAAAGGACCTGGCAGCCAGCATGTGAGGACTTCTTATTGTGGGGGGTGCAGCTTTATTTAAGTGGGCACATATGAATATAATCAGCAGGACGGTGCTTAACGGATGCACACCTGTTGGTGATGCAGGCCTGCCTTTCTGCCTCCTGTCCCCAGCTGGACAGCACTGTCGGGGACGAGCACAGTGTAAGAAGCAAAGATTTAACTTATATCCAGGATTTCAAAATGAAACCTGAATGTTTGCCTCTCTGTGCTTATAGTTTCATGTCCAGGTGCCCACAAATAATCTGTCATACAGTCCCATCACTGCATTTGCCTGCGTACATGGAGCCTGCAAAGGTTTTGAATGAGTTCAAATACTTCTCTGCAAAAATGTCATTTTTCACACATTCTAATTTTAAAGATGGCTGTAAATGTTCTAAGCCCCTTTGTAGGTTTAAACATTTTCAGTGAGTTAAAACAAACAAACTGCATCCTTTACTGTTGTACAGTTAAATCTTGTAACTTGATTACCTGACAAAGTATCAGCAGCGTGAGGTCCTTCATGGGTCACAGCTAAGCTGGATTTTACGCCTAAGAATTTCCCCATTTTTGACCAGAAGGAGAGAATTATTCTTCTGGGCAACACCCATCAACTCAAGTCTGGAAAAAACGAATGTGAAATGCAGCCGGACATCCCCAAAAGAGCCTGTTTGTCCCTTCAGATGAAGCAGAAGTAAAATCACATCCCTGTCCCTTTGGGCATACCGTTCTACACCAAGACCCTCAGCCATAGCCCGGGTGGCCGGTTCTTGCCCTGATGTCTCAGGCCAGCATCACCCCATCGCTTGGAGGTGGCTGGGGCTCTCTTGTGTCCTGGCTGGACCCCCAGGCACCATGTGATGGGCGAACAGCCCCYGGTGCAGTGCAGGTGGGCAGCCCAGCAGGTAGCAGCATGCACCAGTGTGCACCAACATCTCCTCTCCCCGAGAGCCCCTGCAGAACTGGGGGGCTGCACACCCCCAGGCAGGCAGCGACCTGGGAACAGGGCTTGGCTTTGTGGAGTTTGGGGCAGAGTGACGCACTATAAAACTGCGCCTCAGAAAAGATAGCCCAGCTATCTTGTTAGCACTGAAAAATGCTCTGCAGCATCCAAACCCTCCAGTGCTCCCAGCCCGCGCTGACGGGCGAGTTAATTGTCAGCGTGCCACTGCCTCTGCTCCCTGTGTGGTCCTGCAGAACGAGCCATCCTGATGGCTGCCAGTAATGAGGAAAACTGGTGTGGTTTTGTTTTGTTTCCTTTTAAATAAACTTGCAGTCCTTAATCTAGCAGGCTGGAGTCCAGACTCGACAGCCCAATGAGTAATGAGGTGCAAGGGAAGACAGGATGTAGAATTAGGAGGTCAGGGCTGAAGGTTGCCCCAAATTTAATCTCTAGGCTGGGCAGGTTACATCTCTTCCCCACCTCTCCTCCTCCTCATCCTCCCCCGTGCCATCATTCTTGGACGCAGAGTGTAGGTGCATGCTTACTGGGATGGCCCACCCAGCACGCCTGGGGAGCCGGAGAGGGCGAGGCCTCAGTGGGCGCTGCTCCACTGGTCCCCCCAGCCCCATCTGGGCCCCTCCTAGGAGGATTTTGGGCTGAGGCACTCGGAGCTGCCCAAAGCTCTGCCCTGGGCACCTCTCATCTCGCCTTGCGGAGAAGCGTCGTTCTGTTGCTCAGCTTGTTCAGATGCGTGCATATGAATGATATGTGTATATCTATAGATATCTATATAGGCTGATAGATAATTACAAATATTAAGTCGTTTTAAAACTGAACTCTCTCTTCAAAACAAAGTCAAAATACTCTTCTATATCTTTTCCTATTTTATACACACTTGCCCAGTTCCTCCTTGTCCCCCTTTCTGTCCAAAGGCAGCTGATCAGGCGACTAATATTCTTCACCTGCAAACTGCATTTTTGTTGTTTTACTTCAGTAAAACTTTAGTAAAGCGTCTACATTACACTAGAAAAACGCAACACCCCGGCCCAGAGTTTTTGTTTTCGTTAGGCTGATACATTGCAAATTTGTTTCCCGATTTATCCCTTTTGAGTAGATGTACAGGGAGTAATGATAGTGGGTTAGTTTGCCTTCACTCTTGTGTACTATTCTGTATCTTTACTCCCGGGACTATTTACAGTCCTAGCACAGCAGAACAGGGGATTCTCGTGGACCAGTGCATCAAAACCCAGACTGTGGGGTTTTTGGTGTTGGTTTGTTGGTTTCTATGTGCTGTTGCCAAAAATCTGAGGTCTAACCTTTTATTTGTTGAGCCCCTGAGCTCTGGGCTCCAGATGACCCCGTGCCACAGTTATGTACTATCTTAACACAGGAAATACTGAAACACTAAACGTAACTAAGAGAGGCCTATTTTATATAGCAGGATAACCCCTGAGCGAGCACACAGAGCTTGTGAAATAACCCTTTCTGTGTGCCAGCCGCCATCCTGGACCTTGTGCCCCTGCACCCGCCTGATGCACGCTGCCGCTGCGCAGCCCCGCCGGCCCCTGCGGCTCGGGTGTGGGTCCCAGGGAGAGGGCAGAGCCTCCCCACCCTCGCCTCTTCCTTTGGCATGGCTGTGCTAGCAATTTATAGCAGAGGCTTCTATCGGTTTCCAGATAAAGCAGTTCAAGAAGCAAAAGGGAAATCAGGTTCACCCAGTGACTCTGGTGACATTTCGTGTTGCATTGCTGAGATCATCTTTGCTTTGGTACCTATCAGTAAGCATTAATTTCCTTTCGATACCTTTACTAACCTTTCAGCCTAGCTCAAACCAGATTTTTAGCATGAGAAAACCAGACTTATTACCACATGCCGAAGGTAGCAAATAATTTTTTTTGCTGCATGTGTTATCAGCAAAGTTTGTGACCACAGCTGAATTACAGCCATGCATGCACTACACATGCATTTATTCATCATCTAAATTATTTTTGGCAGCAAATAAGAAAGCGTGCTGATTAAAATTTAAGAGTTATCTCAACTAGTTCAAGACTCTCTAATCAGCTCACCTTGGCTCAGGTGTCCCTCCACTTGCCAATAGTCTTTAACATGCATCAAGGAAAAGAATATAGTCAGCAAATCATCTCGTTTCCATGGTGACCGCAGGTGGCCGTGTGCTTGCCTCCTCTACAGATGAACAGATAAAAGGTCATCGGTATTGATGGCACTGGGAAGAAATAAGTGCAGGCTATTTTGTGGACTTCTGTGCTAATGCAGGACAGGGATGAAGTCAGGACTTCAGCAATGTTTAAATCCCTTTGGCTCGATGCCACTGCAACTTAACCACATGTTTAAGTGCATTTTTGGACAGAAACGCTTTCGTGGTCCATAGCTCTGGCAGCAGCAAGAAGAATTCTGTGTTTTTAGATGGGCAGCTATAAAGTAGATTAAAATACTCGGAAGAAGCGTGGCTTTACCTCTGGAGGGTTGGCAAACATGATGAGCAGCTCTATATTTTTAAGGCAGCACTTTGAAAGAGGGGCAAGTGTTTAATTCTAGGTTTTTCCTGACAGTGAAACAACTCTCTAGTCCGTGTGCGTGTGTTGTCAAACTG
>JAYKAV010000855.1:0-67500 GCA_035582835.1 Phoebastria nigripes | reverse complement strand
AAACAATGGAAACTAGACAGTCATGGCTCTGCATAGGTCAACAACCAAGGTTATCTGTATTCAATTACTGGTATCTGCAAACTTGCATACTGTCAGCTGATCATAGACTAAATGAAAACTTATCATGCACAGAGGCAGCAAATACATTTATTTGAAGCAGGCATCATATTAGTTCACTGGTTTGACTGTGGTTAAGGGAAAAAAAGGGGTTATCAGTCTTTTGGGAAATTCTTTCAAATATAACCTGCAGCAAATATCTAAAATTGGGCATTATCTATGTTATAAATCTTTGTTCAAAAAGTAGAAAAGGAACAGAAATTGCTCCGTAGCCCTCTAAGACGATAAATTATATTATTTAACAATAGATAAACTTAGGGCACCTTTCCTGTGGTACAGCCCTATTGTGAATTAAGCTTTAATCTGCTTCACCTCAACATCTGTTCGGTGGAACCAAAGATCTGGCTGTATTGGACACAGACCATAATTTGTTTGTTAACCACTTCTCCGGAACAATATATCATTTCAGAAAACAAAGCCTACTAACACAACGCGTATTTATCTGTTTCCTCTATCTGTGTTCCTTTTTCCATCAGTGCAAGTTCAGGCTTTTGAAATGTTTTCCTAGCGATAATTTGTGATGCTGTTAGATTCATAACCCTGGAAAAATAGATACTTTTTTTCAAGGTTTTTTTCATCTTTGACCAACAGATGTTCTGTTCAAAATTTGAAAGTACTCATGATGTATGTACTAGCAAATCATAATTGTTAACGCCCCTGTGGAAGGAAAATGTCAATAAATATTTGCTATCACTAGGCTGTTTGGAAACAAAGGCATTTGCTTCACAGAAGTTCATGTGCTCAACCTTCCTATGTGGCTTCTCCAATAGTCTATTCAATTAGACATTTAACATTTTGTTTCTTCTCAGAAGAGGAAGTGAAAAATAACTTCACAGACACAAAAATAAAACATAAAAGCCTGCGGGCATCCTGTATTCCGTTGTAAGATAACACTTCAACTCATTTCAGTGATACAGAGGTGACCACAGAAACAAGCTGTGATCCAGCTCCAGCATTTTACCACTGCACACCAAAGTGGCAATCGAGGAATAAAAAACATCTGGGATTGCGATGCAGATAAATGTCCAAACATCTGTCTTCTAATGAGAGCTATCCACCCCTACGGATAGTCTCCCCTGGCCAGACGACTTTGCTAAAAACCATATTTACCTGCAAGTCTCCACCTCCAGTGAGAGATACAGTGGCTGGTTGGTTCATACTTCCCACTAGTGTTTTTAAAGGTCAGACTCATCCCTCCATTGAGGGGGCTAAAACTTTTCTGTCTCTCTCTTTCTTTCTTTCAGCTTGAAACAAGCAAATCACTATAATTTTCAACAACAGGATGGTGAGCTGGTGTAGACTATCAGAACTATGCTGGAGAAATCTCATAAAGCCATATCCTGCCAGTTCAGCGAAGAGCTCTACACCATCCTTGTATTGTGTTGTATTGTATTGTGTTGTAGTCTCTTCTACTCTGTTCTGTATCTCTGAGTTCTTTTATCTCCCTCATTGTATCACTGGGTGTGTCCGAACCCCTTATAGTGCTATACAAAAGAATAGGACTGATGTCTAACACATGCTGTGATGATTTGGGGAATCGATCTCTGTACCGCTAAAATGAATTCCGTTTTATAGCGTGGACTGCACTGCATCTGTTTCAGACAGCAAACCCCATGTGGACTGGAGTTTCCTGGCCATCTCTGCAGCTTTTTGTCCCTTCGTTGACGCGATGACCACAGGAGGTGCAGGATACATCCTTTCACCTGGCTACAGGGCTAACAGTGGAGCATCATTAAAATGGGAAAAATCAGCCATGCAAATCAGACAGAGAAATGGCTGCCACCCAAGGCAGAGGAACTTTTCCAAGTCTGAACCCTACACAGGCAGCAACTTAGTAACTGTTTGTTTTGTGGATTCATTTGATGAGCTGATAAAGCTGATAGGAGGGCACCTGAGGTGTTACACAAATTGGGAGACTGAGAATCCATGTTTCTGAGAAGTCAGAGGCAGGAATTTGTGTCTAGAAGAAGAATTGTGACCTACTTAGAAGAGTCTGACTTAAGCCCCAAATAATGCTCTTGCTCAAGCATGAATTACAAGCAGCTGAAGAAAGATGAGCTTTTGCACTTGTGCTCCAGCCAAGTTTGCCCACATCTAATGAGGAAAAGTAGGACTCAGTGCCATTTTGTATTCCCGTGACGTGGTGCAGATGGAGAAGCTGCTCTGAGTGCGGGTCCAGGAGCCGTTCGCCCACTCCTCCAGGCGCTCCGCATGTCCTGCCTCCTGCCTCTCCTTGCAGAGCCTGGAGCTGGAAAGCGTCAGGTTCGAGAGTGGGGGGAGCAGCAGTGGCTGCGAGAAGCTGCCTTACAAATGGGAACCGGAGCTGGCAGCAGCACCAGTGCATCGGGGATGGACCGGCCTGGAGCAAAAGAATTAAAAGCCCTGTGGCCAGAAGCCTGGAGAGTTAGAGAGCAGCAGCCACCTGTGGAGGGAGGGGAAATGCTAAGCTATCGCACCTGACCGCGGGTACAATAGTCTCAGTACAGTAAACTTCCCGGGGGCAAAGGTGGTGGTGAAAATATGGGTCCCGTTTCACCCCCATGCCAGGCAGATGCCTCGCTGTGTGTCGAGTCTGGGCGGATGCCTTGTGTGTTGTGTTGCTTGGACCAAAGTCTAACAGAAAAAAAAAGCGAGTCCAAATTGAAAGATGCTATGAGTCAGTCTTCTGATGAAAGAGAGGAATGTGATGTTGGGGCTGGCAAACTTGACAGTGCTGTGGGATTAAAAAAAAAAAAAAAAAAAAAGAAGAAAAGAAAAAGCCCTCAGGGAAAGGGAATGCAATTGATGGGAGAAAGAGCAAAACAGGACATATTCTTCAGGGATGCTTTGGACTGATCGGTTGAGGTATTTGTCGATGTGAGGAATCAAGAAGACATTCTCTTCATCACGTGCACCGGGCTGGGCTTCACGCAGTCTGCAGAGCTTCCCAGCGTCCCTGGCAGGGCCGGGACTGCCCTCCGCTCGCTGCCCGGCCCGCCTTCGGCAGGCAGGGGCCGGCCAGAAGGGAGGTCTCGATTGCTGCCTGGACGCTGTCTCACCATTTGCAGTACCAGGGACTGAAAGTATGTATATATTATGGAAGTGCAAAGTACAAAGCGTTACCTAAGTTACAGCTCCTTCTGTCTGGATAAATTTGGGACTTACTGGTTTATGAGTTCTGTTCAATATAAAACCATTTAAAAATTAACTTGGAAAATCTTTATGTTTCTCTCCTCCCCTGTGAGGCCTCCCCTTCCCTGAAAGGCGAGTGCCTGGCGCTGCAGGTTTCATTGCATGGCTGTGACTCCAGAAGCTGCCGGTGCTTGAAGCAAATAGTAACTCGACTCTAGCCACCAGCCCGAAGGGTTGATTATAAACGTGCTGTCCAGCTGCACCTCAGGCGTGTGCAGCCCTGGCCCTTGGCGAGCATCGCCAGCCGCACGACTTCAAACGGTGGTTGCGGTGGGAAAAGTCGCTCCCTAACACCCTTTATTTTCTGCTCCTGCTTCTGTGCTGTAGCTTTCCTTCTTCAGGGGTGTTATCCAAGCCTAGACATGGCTTTTTCTCCACCTATTCATCAAACCCCGAGCAGTTTTCCCCCTTGGTTCATGTCCATTCTCACCCCGGCACGCTGCCGGCCGGTGCCCAGCCAGATTTTTGTCGCCACGTCCCTGCCGCCCCTTCTCCTGGAGTGTCGTGGCTTTAGCAGTGGGATGCAGCGGCTTTCCAGTTGGGATTCAGAACCCAGAAAGACGTAAAGAATAATAATTGAGGCATCACACTGGCCTTCCCCATAAAGGTGTTTTAGTCTGGTTTTAAGCCTACCTGGGATCCCAACATAACCCCGTCCCCGGAGGTGGGAGAGCACTGGGTCTTGCACAGCCAGTCTGGGCGTGCTGCGAGACGAACCCGCATTCACCCAGTGATCGCTCTGACCCACACTGGCAAAGCGGGCAGGCCTGCAAGCTGGCACTTCCCAGGACCACGGTTTTAACTGAGACTAACTTGAGTTAAAGCTCAAGTTTTAATCATCCCCTATTATCTGCAAAAGCAAAAATGAACGCTGGCGTCGGCACAGCCTGGCAACGGGCAGGGGAAAGCAGGAATTGTACGGAGGGCACAGAATGGGGGAAAAACTGATGGTGAGGGATAGCTGAACTCTACGTGGTTTTGGTTAGCAAGAGAAGTGTTTTCTACATAAAAGGCCCCACATTCGAAGACACCATTTTAACTTAGCCACAACAGCGCTGGCAATCCAGGCAGGGTAAAAGAAAAAGTAGAAGAGGCGGCTGTTGTCAGAAAACAGTTTCTGGAAAAAATTAAAGTTCTCTTGAGGCATGTAGAAAATTTCCAGGATACTGTATTATTATTGTTATTATTATTACCCTTGATCTTTTGGAAGGTGGGGAGGGAGCACACGCAGTTTTAAAGAAAGAAGACAAGACATCTGTAGCCTTTAAAAAGAAAAGCACGAAGGCTGCTAGGCTCTCCTTACAACATTTTTAATTATCTTCCTTAAGTTTCCCAAATAAAAACACATCCATTGAGCCTCACCCAGTAAAACTATGTGGGTAAATACAATACCCATTGTCTAATCAATATCATATTGCTCATGGCTTTAGCTTGTTCAATAGCTGAGATCACTGACTCCTGAGTTGCACCTAAGGATGCCAATATCTGCTTCATGTTGGACAAACTACATTTGTCATTCCCTGTAACTGAGTTCTTTAATCTCATTAATAACCCACAGATAGCAAAATACAGCTTCAAATAAACTGGCTGGACTATGCCAGGTTTCCAGTGTGTGCTTTTAGCTCAAGGGGGAATGTGTTGCGCGTCAAATAAGGTCACTGGCCCTGCAGAGGACGCAGCCCTCCTGAACTCGGGCACCCATAAATAGCAGAAATTGCAAAAAAAGAAAACCCAAGAGAAGCTGTCAGATGCAGAGCATTAGAGGCCGTGGAAGAGAAGAGAAACGCTGAATTGTGTTTGTCTTACTTGCATCACAGACCCCATACCATGCTGCCTGTTAGCTCAGTGCATGCAGTAGCGACCTGAACCCTACGTGCCGGGGAGGCAGGGGACGCCTCCTCGCTCCCCGCGCCTCGTCTTCCTGAGCTCGCCTGCATATGGCAGCAAACCCGCACACTCCAGCGTCAGAAGTATGCATCAATAAATTATCTTCATTGGAAACACATTGCAAACAAAATGCAAATGGCAAGAAAGAGCTTGTTCTCAAAGGCCTGTCTTGAGAGTTCATCTACCCAGATTATAAACACTTGATAAGCATCCTGGTTTTCAGGCTAACTGTCTGTATGGCAGATCCCAGGACTAGGCTCCCGGGATTTCAAAATGTATCATGAAATAAAAACAGCTGCGAGGGAAACTCATATGACTAGGATAGGTGCCATATAGCAATTAACAGCCAGAAGTTTTGATCTGGAAAATCACATTTATTTTAATTGCTTCACTGTTGTGTTCATAAAGAATTTGGCTCATTTGATTATTTTCCTTATTAGATATACTACTTAACTTTGGAACAATGTAGTCATTAGTTCCATTGTTCCAGGTTTTTCATTGCACTGAAATGAATGACAGAGACATGTTCTGCAAGGAAGATTGTTTATAAATATTTATCATAGCCTTAACAGATATTTGTGTAATCCATCCTAATTTTTCTAGCACGTAATTCACCAGTTATTTAATCCGTTGCGTGATGAGTGGCAGGTTTCTTAACCTGTGAGTTCAGTAAGGTATTTAAAGTGTGTGATCTCTTATCAACGGAACAGAACGGGAGAGTAACGCGCTTTTTTATATATTCTTTTGAAAGCTCGTATTCACTCCATTTTCCTTTAGTGGTCTCATTAAAGAGGATGCACGTCGCTGCTTGCTTTCACCTCTGCCATTTATTTATTTTTTGACTCGACAAAGCGCTATGGATAAGCCCCCCCTTCAGAAGCCCCCACCCGGCTCCCCTGGGACCGACGCGTGCAGGACGGGGCCGCGCGGCCGGGGGCGAGGGCACGAGCCCGTGCCCGTGCCCGGACACTGGCAGCCTGCACCGTGACGTTGTGGGTGCAGCCGGGAGAGGGGGTTAGCTGAATCCTACCTTCCGTACGATAAAATATGCATAGGCCCTTCTGCGGCAAACGAATCTACCTAATTGAAAGGAATGGGGAGGTGAAAAATGAAATTTGGCAGTTCAGCTCCGCTCCGCCATTTGGTGGTTGTTGTGGGACTCCAGCGAAAGGGAGCTATCACTGCGGGCATAATTTACTTGATTTTAAGGATCTGTATGAATTCTGGCGACATACCAAGTAGCCATTAGCTATGAGGAGTGTTTCCCGATGCTCATTTGTTTTCCACGTGTGAATTTTYGCTCTTCCAAACTTTCTTTAGAAAAAAAAGTATTTTTTCTTCATCAATTCCATGTGGAAAATACAACAAAAATCCAGATAATAAATTATTCAAGAAACGCAACAGATTTTTTTTTTTTTTTTAATGGAAAAATACCACTTCTGGAATCAAACTGTCAGCTTGCTTTGATTTCGATATTTTAAGTTAAGTGTTATAAAATGATATGCTTGTTCACATGCTCAAGGATAGTCTTTCTGGGCAAATTATCCTAAATAGGGTAACTCAATAGCAAAGTAGGCAGGCTTTTAATGCTATTACTATTAGGAAAATACCATTAATATGAGACATATGCAGGATGCTATTACATCAGTAGGCTGCATTTATTTAGTCAGTATGCAGGAACGGTCCTATGGATCAGAGCGGAGATGCTGGGCCTTTAACACATGTAGCTTGGCTTAGTCTCGAGGTCAAAATCTGTTAATGCAATTTTCTGTATAAGAACAAGAATTGAAAATCCATGTGGTTTTAATGACACATTCCAAGATTGGGGGGGTGGGGGGGTGTTGATTTTGGTTTTGTCTTTTTTTTATTTTCTCACTCACATTAAATGTGAACGTCTTTGAAATGTGTGTGTGTGTGTCAGACACCGAAACTCATTTGTGAAATAAGACAAACTTTAAAAAAAACCTCTCTTTCCATTTATTTGCTTGAAAAGTTTGATTTTGGTCAAGTTATGTTTCAAATTAAAAAGATCATTATTGGTAATTTGCATTTACTTATTGAAGCATTACATAATAAACCAAAACCATGTGTCAAAATGTAACTCTCATAAAATAAGTGCACTGAGATAAAGGGGCTTCAGAGGTTTAAAAAATCAATGTGACACTTAAATAAGACATCCAGAAAGGGTGCCTGCCTTTAAAAAGAGAGTGTTTCTATTGCAAATAATTAATATGTTTTGGTTTCTTCATTTTTGTGGTCTCGTAGCACAACTTATATATAAAGCACTATGTTGAACATGCATATTTTGGACCGAGCTCTTGTTTGTGTCTATTTAACAGCTACTCACAGCTGTCTCTGCTTTAAAAGTATTGGGATAAAATTTCATCGCAAGTCAATACAAAGCACTAACATTATTTTAAGTGGCCCTGGCCGGGCTGCGCGGCCGCGGCTGGAGGGAGGCTGGTGCAGGCGGGGTGCARGCAGCTGCCCGCCCGCAGCGCTCGCTGCCCCTCCTCTCACCCAGCTGTCCCGACACGCTGCACCACTGCCGAATAGCACACGGGGGGTAGGTTTTCCTGCCGAACAGACAGTCCGCAGCTTATCCCATTAATATATAGATTTGTATTTCAAGATTTGCTGCTAATTTAACTGTGCAAAACACACCTGCCTCCCTGAAATGTTAGCAAGTACTGGGGAAGGCAAAATTGTAATTTGCATTTTTCTGGGTGTACGAAGAAGAAGGAGAAGGTGTGCGGTTGCTAACTGGGTCTGGAAAGCTTTTATCGGTGTGAAAAGAAAACATGGAACGGGGGAAGGTTTCATGATTTCACTTACTCAGAAAGTTACGGAAATGTTGTGTTAAAGGAAGACTTCTCCTTTCCAGAGATCGCAGTGTTTGACCCCTTTTGCCATTCAAAATTCAAACTATAAAAGCTTCTGGTGGCACGCCAGCATCGCCCCCTCATGAAGATGAAGCACAAACGAGCACCCGCCAACACGGCTCCAGCCCTCGGGGCAGGACGCGGCGGTGGCTGGGGGCTCTTGGCGGGGTTACAGAGAATTGCAGCGATCAGGTGCTCTGCTCAGGAATGGAGACAGTTTATTGCTGTGACAAGCGAGAAGACAAAGGATATATTGAAAGCGAGAGGCAGCATATATTGACAGGAGGGTGTAAGTCCCCTTTGCTGCAGAACTCCGAGCATTGGCCACCACTGGACTCCGCGTCAGGGAGCACACCAGCACCGCAGCAGTCGCTCGCCGTCTCTGTAGGCGGCTGTGGTTTTACTGTGAAATACCTGCTGAAGAGCTCTGCTGACTTTCATGTAAGCATTCTCTCTAATTTAATTTTCATTTTAAATTTAATTTTAAGGGCTTTCCTTTGACCTCGCTAGTCTACATGAATCCTGGCCAGATTTTATAACCAAACAGCCCCATCGGATCTCCTTTGGAAAGCTCGCTGGAGGCTGGTGGGTTTGCAGGCAAGGGCATGAGCTGAGCAGCTTACGTTACATCACGGACGATGAGACGTGTGAGGTGATCAGCTAAATTGCCAGATGCTGATAAATTGGGTGCCGGGTCACACCATACCTCTCGGCTCTCTCACAGGGACATATCTCATCTTACTCTTTATGTCCACCCATCCTACGTATGTTTCTGTTTCCTGCTGCTACCAGAAGAGCTGAGCGATGAAGCTGAGGTGAGGAAAGTCACCTGTGGTGTGTGAACTTTAACGCTTGCCTTGACCTGCTTCAGCCATCCCCACCAGCCACGTATCTGGTGGGACCCCACCAGGCCTCACCGTCYGTCTCCCCACGCTGGCTGCAGTGGCCGATGCCGCCTGTGCCCTTTGGGGTTCAACACCTGGGGGTAAGACTTCAACTTGTGACAAGCCSCTTGGAGCATTAGGAGCTGATGTGTTTTAAACCCCTGGGTAATGCCGGTGGTRCTCGCGCAGCCAGCTCTTTCTGTCRCGTGAGGCTCTGAAGYGATGACATGGCCGTGCTGGCAGCTGCGTGGTGGCACTGCGGTCCCTCCGCCACGCCACCTGCGACTGAYGGGTGGGAGCAACCTCTTCCCGTTCTGGGTGTTTGGAAGTTAAAATGGCCGAGGGTTTTTTCRTGATCTCCAAGCGTGTTGTTCTCATTTTTGTTTCTATTTATAAAATCGAACAAAAAGATCTCATGCAATGGTTTGCTCCTTGTGCTTAGTCTCCTTCTGCCCACACAACATCACCATTTAGATAACGTCCCTCAAAACTTTTTGTYGTTTATATATGTTTGTCAAGCATTAGTTTACATCATTGTCCACGCGTTAGATGCGTTAGCAGCAGCTGAAATGTGATAGGTCACATGAAGCACACGGTTTTGCTTGCCGTGCCCGGCGGGGTGGTTGCGGCGTGCCCCTTTCCGGCGTGCGGGGCGGCGGGGCACAGCGATACCCGCCGGCTTGCAGCTCGGCCGTCACTGCCTGCCCACAGGCAGGCAGCTCYGCGCTGGGGTTTCAGTGTCCAGCAATAGGCACTGTGCCACACGGCAGGCGGAAGGCCGTGGTATGCTGCCGTCAGGAGGCCAGCTTGGTTCGATGGAAGTTTTGAAAGCTGCAGCAGTACAGGCTGGGTATTCTTTTCCCAACAGGGCAGGCTAAATGAACTTAGTGGTCCCCACAACCCAGCGTGGCACAGTTCGGCTGCCTCCGGTGCCACTGGTCAGACGTTGAGAACTCTTACTCTCTCATCGCCATTCCTCTCGGGACAAACCGCAGTGGTTTTGTCCTCTGGGGGTTCCTCCAGTGTGGCCGCGTCTCCGTCCCCAGCACCCACTGGCCTCTGCTCCCTCCCTCGCCGGACCCCACTGCACGTGCGGCTCCCCTCCTACCAGTGCACCCAGTGAGGCAGCCAGCTGCTCGGGCTGCTTATATTTTATAACTTAGCCTTAGTAGATATGCTCCATAGCTACATACGCTATATGTGTGTATATATGTATACTTATATGTATGTATACTTATAGATACATATACACATAATGTCCATCTAGCACATATACATATGGGGTGTRTGTCTGTGTATACGCATATAGGTATGTATGTATACACACGATTACTATGCATACATATATGCATATACATCCTACACATAAACATACATATACATGTTATAACATGTGTGTTACAGATACATAAGCCAGCTCTTCCTTCTATTCCCTTCTGACCTCCTCTCTTCTGCTGTTGTTTCAGTCCTGGCACTGTTACACCGCATTCTGCTTGACCCTGTGATGATGACGCAGTCTTGCAGGGGGTTAGCTCTCTGCTTTGGGGGGTTTTTTGGTCTTTCTTTTTTTTTTTTTTAACCACCTGTTGCTGGAGACGATCCCTTGAGCCTTACACCTGACAGAGGCCTCTGGGCTTTACTGTGATGCAAATGGTACATTCATAATACCTACGATTAGCTTTGCTAAGCGTATTTTTGATGCTTTTCACATGAACAGCTACAGACAGTAGCTGCAGAATACTTTTACAAAATTTTAATTATAAACCTAGTAATTATGATATTAACTTAAATTATTATATATTAACTTATAATCTTAATGTGCTTTAATGACAACAGCAACACAGACAGACATGCATAAGAAATTACAGTGCATTGCTCCATCGTACAGATGACTTATGCTCTTTCCAGAGGCGAGCTGGTGCTGGGAGAGGCAGACTCTGTTCCCAGCAGGCAGAACTTTTATACAAAGAAAATAAAACTCTTTTTTTTTTTTAACAACTGCTCCTTTTCACTTTCTCAGCGAACTCCATGTCTCTGTTTTATGGTGCAGCAGGCCTGGCTTTGCAAAGTTTCATTCTTCGGGTTTGCAAATACCAGAACCATACTACTATCTGTGTGAATAAAGCATTTTCTCCAAGAACATGCCTAATGGTTAGAGTCAGTCTACCAGATGGGTTGTAAAACACTTTGAAACAACTCCACGCAAAGGATATTATACTCCTGAAGCTGTATGTTTGTTCTATTATAAACAGAGCTTTCTAAGTAAAAAACATAGAAATGCTGTCTACTTCTGAAGCAAACTGACATGTGGAGCTGCGCTAGGTCTCTGCTGAGTCAGAACGTAATTTATCGTTCCCCCTAAATATCAAAGGGGCTTGAGGAGGAGCCGTATCACTTTTGGTCTTTTTAACTGAAAGACATTGTGGGTGACTGAAAAGCCCATGTAGTTTTAATTTATCATCTGATTGACAGGCATTTGATGATCTCCCTCCAGTGAGCTGATTTCAGGCCCTCCCTAGTCTAGCTCCTGCAGCCTCAGCAGCAGCCCCGTGGGTGTGAGGAGCACCTTTGCAGGTGATTTTTCTCTTCTAATCTCAGCAGAGAGGGCCCTGCAAACCTCAGTGCTCAGCTGGAGGCAGAGCATCCGCTGGAGAAGTGCTCCTGGGGGGACCTCCTGAGGGGGGACAGGGCTGAACCCCTGGCCATGGACACGGCGGCTCCCACGCGCTCGCCCGCRCCGGGGCTCACTGCTAATGCCACCAGCAGACATCACGTCGAGCCCATTTCTGACRGCGCCTTATCAGCCATAGCCATTCATGATACCCTTTAATTATAAAATGTACAATTTTTGCACAATGCAAGATGATGCAAGGGCAAGCAGTCTGTTTGACTATGTAGGTCTWATAGTTCTCCCAAGAAGCAGGGAGAAAAGTCAGCATGTTTCTGCRCCACAGAAGTACCGCCAGCCCTTCGGTGGGGATGGAGCTCGCRGCACTGTTGGCCTCCTCCTCTTCTAGGGTGTGATTTTCCTGCCCAAAGTCAGCAATAAAAGTTCCCCCCAACAACTCACACTTGATCTGACTTCCAAATCGTGCCATGCATATGAAAGATGGCTGCTCAGAAGAATCCATAGGCGAGACGGGAAGAGAAGCACTGACTCCAAACAGCCACTGTCTACAGTCACCGTTTTATTCCTTCAAAACCTGAGAAACTGGAATTGTCCCTGTAAAACACAATTAGCATCCACATTATGATTCGTCAACCACCACCCATAAGAGAAAAGCTAAGCGGATTTTTTAATCTGAATTGGTACAGGYTTTTCTGTCATTCTTTAAGCAGCTTCATTATTATTTTTTCCCATAATTTGTATAAAGTACTTAGCATTCAAAACAGATCCTTTTTAACCTTTTGCCCAACTTAGCTTTTTGTACTTTTWAAAAAAAAGGGGGGGGAGATGGAAAGGCAGAGAAACCCTTTAAGTACCCTGGGCCTGGGTTCCTTCAGTATGCAGGCTGTAAATGTTTTACTTTGATTTGAGATACATGACAATAAATTAGGGGACATTTATCAAAGCTTCTTTGTTGCATTACTGACAAAAGCTGCTTTTTGCATAAATTACTGCATTATACAAATACACTTAGCAGGATCCTGTTTCTTTGATGTTAGTGGAGGAGATTTATGTCCAATGGAGTTTTTATTTATCTGCCCTGTTCACCTCAGCAAGGGCAGGACATATTCCTCAATTAGTTCCATACCCCTAGAAATGACATATATATCTCACAACTAGAAGCAGAGAAATTTAAACAAAACAAAACAAAAAAGCAAGTGCACTTTTTCTGGCAAGTCTGAACTACTGTACAGTGTAAAAAGTAAATATTAGGCTGGAGCTGTGGCTTTGAAATCTTTGTTCTCAGACTGCTTTGAAAACTATTTAAGTAAGCTAATTTTGACAAAACAATATTCCCTTTGCTGAAAAGCTTTTCTAGACTTCATTAAGACACTAAGTAAATACGAGTCCATTTCAACGAATACTCCATAGCCGAATAAGTAGGTTAAAAGAATAGATTCCCTGGGCAGTAATCCTCTCTGGAACTGTATTTATGCTAAAACCTCTTTCGATGAATATCTAATAAACTAATGAAGGCCATCTTAGGCTAAATGGTGAATTAGGATGGTTAAAAAGGAACTTGTCAAATGAATAAATTGGCTAAACAGTTACATTACTTAAATGAACACAGAATCTCTTGAAAACCATTTCTGAGCACTATTCTTCTGTCACTCACCATCACCATACCTCAGCCTACACATAATTTATTTTGTTCCTAGGTCAGCGGTTCAAATGCAGCTCTACGTGGCAACTCGGAGCTGTTGCTATACAATGGCCTGAAATCATTCCGGAGAACTCTTTTCTGTCCCAGATGTAAAAAGAAAAAGCAACAAAAAGCAGAAATATACTATTGCCCTCCCCTTAATATATATATAGAGCGATGTTTGTCAGTCTTTGGTGTGTTTTTTTAATCAACGCCAGCGTATCACTGAGCAAGACCATGCAGAGGAGATGGTTTGTATTGGAGACGGTCTGTATTGGAGACTACTAATTACAGCCCAAAAGTTGCCAGGATCTGTGTTAACTTTAAAGCTATGCCAACGAAATGAAAGATTTGCCGACGAGAGGGCTGAATCAGCTCAAGCAGATGGTTTGGAGCATTGTCCTCCCTACCCTTGGATAGTCTTTCCCCAAAACTGGCGAGAAGTCCCCACATCTCCGGAGCCCTCCGCTGAAGCTAAAAGGCCTGTAATTGGTTCCTCTCATATTTCACACTTTCTTTACTGGCCTTTGCCAGGCACTTTTTTTGATCAAAACATTTCTGTCGGAATGACTTTGAGCTTTTGTTCATTCATGTCTATGAAGTTATTGAAGGTGTTCAACTTACAATAAAAAAAATTCTTTTTCTAAAATAGTTATAAAATCTCATTAGCAAACTCTTGTTTTGTTTGAAGGAAAAGATGTTCTTACATGTTAATAATTTTTTTTCTTTAATCAGATCACACCCTTTTTCAAAAATTCTGGAAAAAGCGCTCTCTCCTTTCCCCTCCATCCACCCCTATGGGGGGGGGGGGGGGGGGGGGGGGAAGAGAGCAAGATCCTTTGAACATTTAATGAAGATAGGAAAACAATAAAATTATACAAAAATAGATTTTCATTATTCAGGCGGCTCTGGGGAACAGATTCCACACAGTGCATTTCAATGATCCCAGACAATGGATTACTATCATAATTTGTTCTTAAAGTCTGTTTAATTGGCTTGCTTAGCCACCTGTTCAGAATAGTAACCATGAAAACAGTGGTTTTGCTGAATTTCTGAGTGCCAGCCTTTCATCCTTCATCCTGCCTCTTCTCCCATTCTGGCCGCTATAAAATACCAAGCAATGCTTAGCACAGATTGAAAAATAATCTCATAGCCTTACAACATATATTTTAACTAATCAGGAAAGAACTGCAAAGTTATAACAATATAACAATAACATGCTAATCAGGGCATTTACTCACTGTCAGCTCTGCCTGTTCCTGGGTGAGTGTCAATTTATTACATCCCACTGCACATATAATAATGGGGGAAAAATGTAAAGAATGATACGCATGTTTAATGTATGTAAATAGACAGATAGATACTACGCTCCCCTCTAGCTGAATTATATCAGCCAAGTTCACATTAAGAAGTTCCATAAAAAGCAGTAAAATTGCAAGAGGAAATTCAGCCAAGGACTCAGAAAATGTTGTCCGTTCCTTCAAAAAAAAAAAAAAAAAAGGCAAGCAGAGTTAAAGGCATGAACTTCCATTTAGCGCCGCTTACCACATTAAAAAAAAAAAACCAGTTATAAAGCACTGGGGCACCCTTTGTTGCCTGCCGCGAGTCAGATTGCTTTCCCCAAGACTGATGTAAAGTATTTTTGCAGGACAGCAGATTCTGAGAAATAGAGGGGTTCAGCAGTAGAGCGTAATTAGCACTCTCTAAAACTGGAGCTACAATGTAAACAGCTCGAGTCTTCATTGCACAAAGCAAACAAACAATCCCAGCTGAGAATTCCCTGGCAGGGCTCGAGCAAATACGGCCCTCGCTGCTGACTGCTGTTATTGCTATGGTTGCTTAATCTAAACAGACAGCAGCATGTAAAAATGTAAATATTTGATATTTGTTAATACAGTCCTAAGTTATTGCTCTAGCCGGCTGTTTTGGTTTTCATGCATAGGGACGCCTATGTGCAACCCGCTCTTCATAGATTTCAGTAGAGGAGTATTTTTAAGAAGCCATTATCTAAACTGCTGATGTAATAAGGCACCGGTATATGAAATACACTTAATAACTCAACTTTAGTTATTTATTGTGAACGAGGGTGCATTCTCCTTGATTCCATTTCCCAGCGAAATATAAGTGGAGCTTTCATCATGAGTGCTTGAATTTATGGCAAGCAGACCAAGTGACATTAAGAAAGCCACACAATCCCTTCATTCAGGCTTTAATAAGGAAGCCAAGGAAAAATTATCCAAGCTGGTTTGCGGGTGACAGCACAAGAACTTTTTGGAGTCAGAAAGTTAGCACGGAGGCTCCCTGTCAGCCCATTAAAAAGCAAGGTTGGCATTCCCAGATATTGGAACCATGTGTGCAGAGGAATTTTTCTTCTGGTAAGACATTCCAAATATTGTCCCAGAGCCAAACACTTCGGTGTTAGACTAATTTAAGCAGTATGTTGGAATCAGCTCTCAGGACTTTGATCATATGGAGATCGTTTGTTACAAATTGAACTAACCCAGTCTCTATTTCTGGTGGATCAGAACTATGGATTTGTTGAATTAAATGCCTCATTTAATGCAGTTTGCACATGAAAAGAAAGCTGCACTCAGGAATCTGATAGTGAATTTTTCACCTAACCAACAGGTCTACTTTTTTATTACTTTTAAACCTAATCCATACTCAGTCCACACTGTTCTTAATAAGCCCGAGGCTGTTTGGAGTGAAGGTTTAAATCAGCTCGTATGTTATGGGGGGAAAGCATCACTGAATTATCAAACCGTGTAATAAGGAACACATTTGAATCCAATTCAAGAAATAATTTTATGAAGAAAAATAAATTAGTCCTCGGTTGTTATTTACCATCCAAATAGCGCAGTGCTCTTTCATGACAGCAGTGGAGGGAAAGCTGAAGAATGATTTTGCAGACATACGATTTTCTCCCTGCCTCTCATTGCTGTCCCCGTTTTTTTCGCAGTTGAACTATTGTGAGGGTTAAAAGTGCACAAAATAAAGCATTTCCACATATGGCTGCACTTTCTTTTCATTTCTTGAAGTTATAATGTCTTTAACTGTTGATAATGATATTATAAACTGTCATTTAGTGCATTTTGAGTATATTAAATACATGAAACAAAGATGTGTAGTTCCAGCTGGACCCTGATCAGAAACACTGAGATCTGATTCACTAAAACTGCAGATAGCTACGTGCAGGGCTTGCGAGGAGCGTTGTGGAGCAGGTATTAGTTGCAATAGTTAATAGAATAAAATAATAGAATAAAAGAAAAGAACCTGGCGTCAATTATTACTCCAGGAGCGGGACGAAACTGAAAAACGGGTACCCAAATGATAACTGATAGAAGAGTCATGGCATGCTGCTACACAGTGGACTGATACAGAGCTCGAGTATATCACAATTCTCTGCCTTGGGGAACTCAGGATTTACACCATTTTCAACACGTTTTCATCTGGAGTCTCGCACAAAATAAAAATGGGAATGCCAGCAATTCCCAGGAATCCTTCCTCTTGGTCCCGTGGGAATCTACACAACMGAGCTTATTCTGAAGGAAATGGGAATCCTGGTTTCTGCCCAGAAAGGGCAAAATGAATGTCTCCAAATTCACAGCTTTGAAAGGACCCTCTAGCCGAGCTGAAAACCTCTGATACATGGATATAATTTTTGAAGACATGTCTTACCACTTGACTGGTTTAGCAAAGAGATAATATGCCCTGGTATAAATAGCCTCAGCCCCTTGGTGCCATTACAGACACATCTGGCCACTGCAGCTGGAAAAGAAACGAAACTGAAGAGTTAAAAGAAAAAAAAGAAATCATAAAATCACTGTCCAGATACAAGCCTGAGCAAGACCCTTCCTTCCGAATAATCAAGACCTTTATTGGGTCTTAGAGACAGGAACAGAAAATAGTGATATGCAAATAACATGGAAATACCCTAAGCTTGACCAAGGCAAGCTCAGGCCTCAGCTCACGCGGATCATGGTACTTCTACCGCGTTAACACAAGTGCTAAGGAAACCGGCCTGAGCCTACGCTGTCCTTAACCAGGCCAGGAAGAGATGATCACGAGGTTGCCACAACTGCTGCAGAACGCAAGTCAGATGGGGGAAGCAATAAGAAAGTTATGTCCTGCGCCCCAAATCCCAACCGGGGGGAGGGAGTAGGAAGGATCTCCCATGGATTGTTCCTTCTATCTCTCATTGCATGCACAGAGCAGAGTTCATCCTTCATAAAGAAAAGGGAAACTGTTCCTTTAATAAAAAAAAAATAGTTACATAGCAGATACTGATTTATACACACACACACACACACATATATATATTTTATTGGCAAATAAAGAAAGATCAGATCTTTAATGAAATCAGGATGGGTTTGGGAGGTGAACTTGAGCTGAACTCCCCAGATTTTCATGGAACTTCAATTAAAAGAGTTTCAGAGGAGTTGCTGAAAGCCAAGCACTTGCCATTGAAAGCTTAATTTAAAATGAGAAGCATTTTTACACCACATTTCCCAGTTAAATTCCAGCCCTGATCCTAATTATGTTTTTTTTTCTTGAATGATAAGTTTTTTTCTTTTTCAGATAAGCCATGTAGAATGTAAGTAAGTTTTATCCCCAGGTGTTATGACCAGTGTACACGTAGTGGCTACACTGACAGAAGAGCCCATCATTATTCTGCAGAAAATGAATCTACCCTCTCCACTCTAAAACTAGTGGTGAAATTTCAGTCAGCTCTTGTTATCATGTGCAATATATAAGGATTTAGAAGTCTGATGCTATGGCTAGCAAAAAATGTGGTTTTGGGGAAAGGAGTGAAATTTAGCTTCAGAAAACAAAACAAACCAAAATAATTAAAAATAAAGATGGTGGTTTAATTTCTGCTTACCAGCCTGTTCTCACACAATCCTAGGAATACAAGGTTAATACAAAGCCTCACTGTAGGGTCCTTTTGAATACCAGTGGAGTCGTGCAACTCAATCCTTGAGCATTGCTTTGAAAATGTATCCCTTGCTTGATCAGATGCACTACGATTCAATCTGAGCATCAGCTTCTGGGCGTGGAAAGGGGACACTAACAGTGACTGAAGACTGACCGAAGCTGGACAGTGGATCCCAGAGTATCAATGGCCCAAAAGCCTTAAGGGAAATGATCTTGTTTTAACCAGGTACCGGGAAATAAATTACTTTGGAAACCATTTAAATAAGTAATACGTTACTGTATAATGAAACATGATGGAATAGAAATTATTCTGAAACTGTTTTAAGTAATGATGGGGGGAGGTGTGCCTAAAATAACAGAATCCAGCACTGTGTCAGGGACACAGTTACCAAGACAAACTTTATGTGCTGTGGGGTTGAACCTCTGCCCAAGTTATCTGCAATGCAATTGAACAGTAACAGATCCACAAACTATAGCTGAGCTCTTGGTGCTGTCATGTAAGGAGCAAGCACTGTAGTTTCATGGTCTCACATGCAAATGGCAACAATAAATAGACTGAAAGGCCTCATTCCAATTAAAACACTAATTTCTCATATTTCTTCTAGTTTTCATTTTACTCTGATCATTTCTTCTATCCTCACTGTAGACCAAAGACTTTTTTAACTCACTTAACAAAAGGTAAAAACAAACTGTCCTCAAAGGCTCCCCAGTCTCCTTCCCAGACCCTTTGTGAGGAGCCTCAAGAGGAGGTCTTCCTTCTTTCACCCTTTTGGGAGATCAGCCATGTCCTAGTACCTTCCCTGACCTCACTGCATTCAACAGCTGTGGAGAGTAAACTCCAAAACTGTGCCTTTTTGTAGTCCGGGAGATGAACGGAAAGTTCAGATTGCCAAACACAGATGCTAGTAAAGTTAGTGTGCTGGATTGCCTCTTATGGGGCTGAAATACAGTCTTAAAATTGTCTGAATACTCAGAACATTCAACCTTCTCATTGTTCATCCCCCATGAGATCCTCCTCATTTATTATACGGGGGGGGATCCTGCCGTGTTGAAATTTCACAGTGTGAGAGCATCAGGGGGCAGCCAGCTATTTCCAGGTCGGTATCGTGTGACTTGGTTGGTGATTAATGAGAAGCTCCTAACAGAGCCTAGGACCGAAAGGTGTCCTGTTAATGTTCATAGCCATCTGTGCATGACCAGATATCCAGCAGGACAAATGTGATGAGGGTCTGGAGAGGGCTATGGCTGCGGCTTTGCTGGGTTGACCAAAGCACTCAGTTTACGCTGGCTCGATGTCTGCTGATGGAGCAGCAGACAGCTAGCGCGGCATGGACAGACAGCATCTGATCTCGCGTACAGACTGCCCAACAACAATTTTTATACCTGCAGAGTGGTGGTCCACCAAATCAGCTCTCTGTATGGTGCGTTCATGAGATTTTGGGTTGGTACCAGAGGCCCTACCACTGGGATTGACGTACCATTGAACCAGGTACTAGGACAAGCGTTTAATATAGAAACAGATAACCTGGTACGAGTTAGAGGAAACAGCTTGTGAGCCAGTGCCTCCCCCTCAGTCTGCTGCACAGACCTGAGCTGACACCAGCTAAACCAGGCTGCTCCCAAGATGTCCAGGATTTCACAGATAACAAGAACCTTCCAATTGATGTTTTCAGCCTGCTACAACGCAGCGAGGGGAAAATCAAAGCGGATTTTTCTCTCTGCTCATACCTTCCATTCGAAGAGTTTCCTATTTTACAAGGAGACTGACGCTATTTAGAACGCCAGATCCATTAAATCTTTTGTTTTCTCTAAATAAGAAAGAAAATGGTTGCTCACAGTTTTATGGGAAGCCATCAATCTTTCCCAAAGCGACTTACTGTACTGAAGAAAATAAACATCGCTGTGTATGTAAAGCAGGGCAGAAAGGCTGCAGTCATGGGCAAAGCACTGCTTTCTTTAGCAGTAGCAACATATTAAAGACAAATGTAGTCCACTGAAAGTGACATAAATAAGTGGATTTCCCATCTGAAACATTGTTTTTAGCAAGAGAAGCTTTTAATCCCCTTAAGTTCATTTCTAATCTGTCTTGGAAGTGCTTGTCTAAAGAACATTACATTGATATAAAGGATTTAATTTATTAAAACTAAACAGCAGCCAGCATACTACTAAAGAATATCTTGTACACAGTACTCTCCCAAATGAATAAAGCTGCTACAGGTAGGAAAAAAAAAAATGCACAAGCACTTGGCACAGCATTCATTAAAAATTCACACATTATGTTCCTGCGCTCTCCTGCTCGCTGTGCTTTTCCCAATAAAGCAAACACTTTAGAATTCATAATACCTCTTTATCCCATGTGCACAAGTGACCTCCTCTCCTTTATGCACCTAGCAAATGAACAAGTACAAAAGGGAATAGAGTAAGCAGAAAACTAAACATGCCCTCTCCTACCCAAGAGCATAAAGAGAGGGCAAACAGAGGTTTTCTGAAGGGTTTAGAGCAGCCTCTACCAAGATGCCAGTGCTCTCGCTACCCACCAGTTTTGGCTGGTGCACCCTGCATAGACAGCATCAATTATACAGTTCGTCAGTCAATTAGTTTTAAGGGATCTTTCCTAAAATAGCAGTTCAAGGAAACAAAAGCTGCCTTCAAACTACATTTGAATCACTTGTTAGTCACAAGCTTGGCAGACTATTTAATAAGCAGCAAGAAGCCACCCACCAAATGACAAAATGGCCTTCTTGTCTCTTCCTGAGGATATGAAAATTTCTGCATGTTTCTAGCAGTCCAACTTGAGAAATCATAAGACATCTCCCTGGTTTCTCCGTGAGTGCTTTCAGTATGTAAGGTGGTGTCCAAACACAGGAGTTTCAAACAAGGCCCCAGAGATCTTTTAATCCTACACCCCAATCATGGAAAAGACTTGCAGAAATTTTGTGAAAATGAGTAACCAACTGTCTTAAGGGAAGATTTAGCCCACAAGGAACAACCTACATGTTCAAAAATGTACTGTTACGTATAAGGCCTCTTTCCTGAACTGTGCAGTTCAATATAGTATAGATTTTCAGGCTTTTTTTCCTGTGTCTTGCCAAAAGAGACATTATTTATGGAGAAAATTCTGCTCTGCTATGGCACAGCGTATGTGTTGTGACTCATCTTACATTACACCCATTGATTTCTTCTGAAGTCACAATGGAAGCATACTGTTGCAAATGAGATCAGTATTTGGTCGCATATTGTTATCACACTGGATCTTAGATGAAATTATACATGACATAGTTTCCGTTCACTTTAATAATGGCCAGCAGCCATACTGCCTTCATTTCAAGCCCACATACCTTAAGTCAAATAGGGTCAAGATTGGTCAGTGCTGGAAGGTCTCCAAAGAAAACCACGAGGCAGGCAGAGGTATTATTCAGGGATTAAGATTTTAAACCTACAGAGAAACATGTTCATGAGGAGTGAGTGTATTAGTAGGTGTTTTTTGCAAGGCAGTCTTGGATCGGTGCTGATGCTGACTAAACACCCCCTAACCAGTCTGACGAAAAAAAAGAGTCAGCACGTCATGCTGGCTTTTGCCCTACTACACGATACCAAAGTAAAGCTATTCTCACACTATTACATACATGCAGTCATGGCAGTTCTAGCAGTATCGGCATATGGTTGTGTCAGTAGGAGGAGGACTGGCTTTCCTGAGCTCTTGCAAAAGAAAAAGTGTCCATGAAACTGGGGGGTCTTTCATAGGAAACCATTTTTCTCTGAGTGTTATATAGGTGCACATTTTAATGCAATAAGCAAGTGCAATGACAAAAAACCTCTTCTTTAAGGAAAAAATTAATTAGCACAGACAGTAAAGGCTTCTCTCTAATAGGAAATCCCTTTTCTTCCCTCCATTCTTCCCACCATTTTAGATGGTGCTGTAGCACAGTCAAGTGGTACCTACTGACATTTTTATTTTGGGTAAAAGCCCATGAAAATATTAAAGCATGAACAAGTCATCAAGTCAGTTTATGAATCAATATACAGATTTCCTCCATGCCCATAGCTGATTTCCATAACCATGAGCGTGCTGAAATCCTGTCTAGATGCCAAATCAATTTTTCTTATATACAAACATCACAGCTACTTGAGAAAGGGAATCTGTGCCAAAAACCTCACGCTCTTAACTAATTATTTCTGTAACTCCCTCCTTGCAAAGCACAACGACTGCCACATAAATACACACAACATTTATTAGGAACAGGCACACTTCCCACAGGTTCAGCCTGAGTGCAGCAGCATCCCTGACAAGCTCATCTTCCCAAACTGTGCAGCCAGCCTTTATCACAAGAAATAGTTCTGCTTTTCCCAGGACTTTTTTGCTGTGAAGTACTCAAGCACTTATTGTCTCAGGCAGGGCAGCCAGGAGGGTATGGAAATTCACAGCTCCCCGTAGAAGCATCCTGCAGAGAGAACTGTTGTCTGGCATTTGCTTTTGCTGGTCATTGCTACTGGTCTTGCCTAATGTCATCATGCCCTCCCATGTGCCCCCCCTGCATAACATCCAGAGAGATAAATCTCCTCAAAGATGAAAAACCTGTTAGAGCTCCTCCCGGACCCAAATGTATTGATAACATCAGTTTGCACTTAGTTTGTCCTGAAGACTTTAGCCCCTAACGTGCCTGGATTATGGGAAGGAAGCAATAGCGCTGCTGGGAAACTCTGCCGTAATCCCTTTGCCACACAGCCTCACCCTTGGGCAGGGGTGTGCTGCTGACGGGATATCCCAGCATTCGCAGCAGCTGAGCTGCTCCGTGAATTCATTGCAGGGTCTCCCTCTCACCCAGTCCGGAGCTGCTGTCTGCAGCAGTGCCATGAGCACAATACTTCATGTAAATAATTTCCAAGTGGAGGTACTCGTTATTAATGCAGACAGTTCTGAAAGTAAAAGCAAACAGCATTTGGCAGCAAGAACTATTAATGAGAGTGTCATTAGGGAATTCATTCTGCAAACCACACGGCAATTTGCAGGGCATTTCCTTGCAAGGCATCTCGGAGCAGAAGTTGTGTAAGTACCACTAACATGGAGCAGGCGAGAAGTGGGGTTAAAGTACCGAGCCAGCCCAGATGACCAAGTAGAGAGGAAGACAAGAGTTTGTCAGGACAGTAGGGCCTGAGGAGATGTGGGTTGGTATTGGCAGACTAAAAGTATGCTGTTGTAATGAACTACCATTGCACAACAGGGATGGTGCTGGGGTAGGTGATGGTTAGGTCTTGGTTCCAGCCTCCAGACATTGTTGGGCTTTCTGGACTTCAGGCACCATTATGCTTCTGCGTGTGTGTGCATGTGTGTGCACATGTAAGTGTGTGTGTGTGTAGGCATGACGAGCAACATCTAGGCTAACCCTTCTAGGCTACCTTTGAATCAGCAAGTCTTCTTAAAAGAGCATGAGGTCAGTGAWGGACTAATGATTCCTGTGGGGTGCCCTAGCGATTAGTTTCTTGGTATTTCTTCATATTTTGACAGTTTCCATCTGAAAAAAGAGAAATAAAAATTATAAATACAAAATAATATACCTTATAATAGAGAATATAATAAATAAAATTAGATAATGATTTTAGCTAATAGATTAATTTCATTACATAATAAATAAAATACATAATATAATACATAAAAATTATATTAGAGAAATTATAAATAATGGTATATAAAAAACCTGCCCTAAAACAAAGGAGGTAAGGAGGGCAGGAACCCTTTGCTCCTGCTGGAAGGGCAGGAGCAAAACTCACCTCAGACCATTCCCCTCCCCAGCAGGCCCTGTGGAAGCATGTAAAACACCCAGCTAAACTGACCCACCTGTAACATTAAGGTTTTGAAGGGAAAAGGGAGTCTGTTCAAAAAATACTACTCTTGTCTTTCAAAGGCGGCTTCTGTCATTGAAAATTAAAGCGGGTGCAGAAAAGGAAAAAAAATCCCTCCCTTGTGTTCCACATTAATATATACTTTTGTTGAACATACTGCTGGCCCCTGCAGTCCCCCCGCCCACAGCCTGAGCTCTTGGCTACCCTTCCCCATGTACTTCACTTGAGAAAGAATAAATTTTCATCATTTCGAGCACTAGCAGTAACAAGAAAAGGAAATGTCCTACTCAAATGTCTCCCAAATTACCACATACATAAGTTACAAATTAAATATATTATGCAAAAATCTGAATCACTCACATAATGCAAGAGGACAGAGTGCGTTCCAGGCTGCCTGATAATGTGCTGGTTATCTGAGGAAGGTCTGAGGGAAAACTGCTTCCCTTGTAAATAAGGCCTGGGGAACACTGTGCAGTGTCCTTTACCAATGCATTTACAGGAGAGGATGCCACCCAAGGGGAGGCTGACACCAGGTGGTGTATTCACTGCCTGAGTTGGGACTGGAGTCCAAGTCCCCTGAAAATTAGCTGAGAGCAGCCTGTCGCTGTGCCACGGCCGTGCGATGAGGCACTGGGTATTGAAGCACTAATCCTGTGGTACCTTCTGGTGCTCCAGGGCCTTGGACCAGCACCCAGGACAAATCTTGGTACCCTGAGCATTGGTCGAGCTCCGAGGATTTGTCTGAGTACATGTCAACAGGCACTCTCACGCTCTCTCCTAATTTATAGTGATGTTTCACTTCACTGATAGCAAAGTTTCCAGGCAGCGTAGCTCTGTCCCCTGCRTTAATCCCCCGGTGCGCACAGGGCGCACTGCCAGCTAGGTGCTAAACACTGCCACGAAGGGGATTATCACTTTCCCTCCCTGCCCTGCCCCAGCCGAGCCGCGGCGCAGGAAATGCCGCAGCCATCACACACCGCAAAGCAAAGCTTCTGCAGATTCCTGTTGGGGAGAGAACAGGAAAAGGGGGTTTTGAGCTAGTGCTCTCTGCTGCGATGAGGCTGAGCCCTTCCCAGAGGTCCTGCGGAAACTGTCCATGTTCCCTGGCAGGGCAAGCAGTCCTGGACACCGCTGGGGGACAAAAGGCAGCCAAGTGCTCGCTAAAAAACTTCGTGAGCACTGCAAAAGTCGTAACACTCGAGGACTGCAATGCTGCAAGCAGTATGCATCTTACCCAGCTGCGACCTTTTTAAACCCTTTGTTCCAGATCAAGCACATATGGTCCCAAGCTCCGTACAAGTACATCAACCCATGGCACCTCTGAGAAGGAAATAATCGAGTAATTGTTTCCAACACACAGGCAGTGCCATTTTGTAGCATCATCTTGCCATTAGCAAATATAATCTAAATACATAAGTAGAAATAAAAGCTACAGACAGGACAAAGCGTGCCTATGTAACAAATCCATAGCTTTTCCAGCTACTTGGCACATCAGTATCCTAATCAGTATCCTAATTCTATTATAGTCTAACAGCTAATTCTTGATCTAATGGTTAATACTAATGATATCAACAGTTATTTCTTAATGATTTAAAACTTGGGGAGAAAAATATCCACCCTATGCTTCTGGTTTGTGGATGTTTGGTTTTGGCCTTAGAGCTGCAAAACTAAAACACTTAGTATGACTCAGAATTTACTATAATATACCTCTGTCCCCTAGTTTATATAAAGAGATCATAACCTCCTCTGGCACCATAAATAACCATGCCTCTAGAGCAGCAGAGCCAGGCACAACAGACAAAAATCATCAAAATTGCTAACCAAACAAGCAGAAGGAGTTGTTAAAGAGCGCTTAAGCTCCCACATGTTTATTTTCAATGATTTCCACTGTGAGCACTGCCTTGGCTCTCCCAAAGAGCCAGGACACCGATTGTGCTCTCATTAAACAATGCCCTGTCATCAAGCCGAGACGCTGGATAAAATGTATGATTATTAATCCCTTCAACGTAATTATAGATGACAAGAAAAAAGAGGGGAGACCACATCAGTGGAATGACTTCGCTCACAAGAACAGAGAACAAATAAGTATGACAGCAGAAGTTATAAATGTTTCTAATACAAATAAGCTGTAATTTTTTGTTTTTCCCAGTAGCATCCATTGGGTTTCACCAATAACTATATACATACATTATTTGGTCAATAAGGTTGGAACTCTAATAAATATAGAAGGCAGCAGTGTTTTTATGAAAAATAAAATTAATTAGCCTTTACTTCATCAGCAAAATTAGTTTTTACTTCAACAAAATGACAAACCTTCAGTCAGCGCTTGGCTGATAACCTGGTGACCCAGCTCCAACGTACCGTTTCCATCCACATTTTGTGAAACCATGGTTATGTCTTTGGCTGTCTTTCATTACGWCCTGTGGGTGGAGGAGTCCGGCGCAGTCACAGCGGGTGGTGTGTTGATGACCAGGACAATGGTTTTCAGCTGAGAAGAGAAGGAAGTGGCTTGATAAGAAACAATTTTCTCCAACCTCTTTGCAAGGGGCTGTGGAGACACCACGTGTGAAGGGAGGCGAAGTCATGGACTTCTTGAAGGAGAAGGAGGGATCGACAACCTCTGATTTCTTATGCTGTCTACAGCAAAGAGTGAGAGGTTCAGGAATCGTTTACAAAGCTTGTGTCTTACTGGACTGCTAAGTCCAGGATGAGGTGACTTGTGTGTGTGGGAAAAGACATTCCCAAGCTACAGAAGAGGCGTTGGGTGAGTTGGGGAGATGGCGGAGGAGCAGGGCTACGGCAGAACTGTGATAAATGAGTTACAAGATGGGAGCGGGAGCTCCGGGAACACATGAGGGTCTGCAGCTATGGAGCCTTCGCTCCACAAGAATTGATACCAGATGAGTCAGCCATACAAATCTGATACAAACATGTGACTGCTTCTACCAAATTAGATACAGCACATGATGCAAGCTTGTGCCAGCTTCACTCAGGCTGTTGAAAGACAGACAATAAGGACAAATAGTCTTAAAGACAGCATGGAGCAGTCAACCACCACCTATTCAGAGATCTTCTCCCCAGACTTTACATCGCAGGGCCATGATGTTTTCCATTCAGTAGCTGGAAACTTAAAGCCAGATGAGCTGTGTCACCAACAGCAGTCAGTGCCACACCATGTGCAGGCGGAGGAGGCCATGCGGCGCAGTCCCACGGCRGAGGGGCTCTGCTCTAGCAGCTAGGAAAAGAAAGAAAGGGGGCTAATTTCTACTTGAGACCCAAGACAGCAGACGATGTTGAAAAGTCTGACTTTCTCATGGGCCTGCTGTAGAAAATAGGTCTAAAACTCAGACTATACTGTCTGCAGCATCCCTGGAACTCTGATTTGCAAAACTCTGAAGAAAACCAAAACAACACAAAACAAATCCCAAAAAAACAGCAACCCAGACCCCAAACCCAAACTTTCTGGCTATTTTTCATTCTACTTATCACTGCCACCAACATTTTGCTTAGTCTTGAAGAAAACGTTGTCATTCCGCAGTCAGATGTTTTTACATGTACATCCATCATCGCCTGATATATCCTGACCTTAGTTAAAACTTACGTTTTCTAAATTGTACTTTTATGTTGAGCAAGCCCTTAGGCTACGCTGTTAAAAGTTTACATTGAAAAATCATTTATAATTGGTTTGTTTGAATTATGCCTGTTGCAAAGCCATCAGAAAGGGCAGTATTAATTAGCAATGGCTTACATACAGTCTACACAATAAAAAAGTAAATAATTTTACCTTTTTAAAAAGCTTTCAGTATTTTACCAGTTCTAACAAAAGATACCGATATAAATTACATTTAAGAAAAAAAATTGCAGTATGATTTACAACAAAGCTGCTCCATTTGAATAATTTATTTTTCCTTGAAATATTTTCATGATATACACACATTGCTCAAATAAAAATATGTTTATTGTGAAATTGAGACAGCCAACAAAAAATCTTAATTAATTCCATTTGCTGTGCAATAGCTTGGTTGGAGGATTAAACAATAAATTTCAGTTTATTGCATAACATCCTAAGTTTCACTATAAAAGATTTGTTTTCATTTCGGGTACGTAATGATGACAATTGCACAGAATATTTAAACAGTGCGCACAACAAAAAACTTTCCAGAGCTCTAGCAAACCCTTAGCTGCAAGCATTGTTTCAGCAAAATCAAGAAGGCCGTTCACCTGGGTTAGACACTGAAGGACTGAGCCTTTATTTCCAAACATCCTCTGTAAGTGCCTGACATAACTTTGCGAAGTTTTATTAAAAATGTATTAATGAATCATTGGAGTTAGTTTTATTTATTCACAATGTCACTGCGAAGAGGCATAGGAGTTTTGGATCACGACACTTTGCAGCAGATGATCTTATTTTAGTTCATAATTGGTGGTGACAAAGCCACAAAACAGTAATAGCATCTGGTTAATGCCAAGAAAAATATAATAGCAGTCAAAGAATTTATCTTACATCTACCTTCATTTGGAAACAGATTGCTTCGTCATCCTTGAGGAGACTGACAACAGATCACAATTTCTGTATCGGTTTGGATCATAACTTGCTTTCTGCCCAGGACCACATATGTTGCAGTTTATCCTACTGTCACCTGATACCACGGAGGTCAGCGTGGCGGGGGGTGAGGAGGAAGAACTGACAATACAAAAATGACTGCAAGCAAAAGGCATTCTTCAGGGCTGATTCTGATCTCAGAGCAACCAAAGATCAGCATGTATTTAAACAGATAGGGTTACTTTAAATAAATGTACAGTAGCAAAAATTCCAGGAAACCCTAAGGCAAACTGGAAAAAATAATCTGCTCCATTTCCTTGTAGTTCTTTCCTATTTTGTATTGGAAAAAAGAAGGGTTTTTTTTCCCCAACACACAGAACAGCTGAAATGAGGGAAGGAGGGAGGACTAACATGCTTCTACCCCAGGGCTTCGCTCAGCCCAAAGACAACCACTAACTCAAGAGACATTCCCTTCTTTCGTCTCTCTCATTTTTCACTGACAAAGACAACAAACTGTAGGCAAACAAGGACAAGAAATATAAAGCTCCATTCTTGAGCTGTTTCTTGATCCCTTTCCTATTCTTACCTCCCATCTTCTGTTCTTCTTTTACAGACCCATCCTTTCCCAACAGCTCCAGGCACACATTTTTGAAGTAAATGAAGCTGACTGAGATCTTGCTGACCCAGGTTAAATACAGATTCATGTCATGGAAGCCAGAGGAGTTGTATCAATATCAAACCGGTGTGTGCAAAAGTAGAATCAGACCCAGTGGTATAAAGGTATGGAAACATATATGTCCCGGTCGCCTTTTATTCACATCAGTTTAACGTTAATGAGGTGCCACTGGCTTCGGTGGAATGGTTCCTGACTTACAGAAGCAGAAGTAATTGGAGATGCCAATGGCGCATGTGTTGTTTGGCACCGCTCTCCCCGTGCAGCGCAGGAGCAGAAACGCCGGGAATGCCTTTCCCTGCCTGACCCTGCCCCGAGCCCTCTCCCCCGCTCCCGGCTGAGGTTATTCTTGCCCACCTGCTCTGGCAAGAAGCTCCCGCACATGTGCTTGGCGTCAAGCATGGCCATGGAGGTTCTCTCCACCCTTTGGCACCGCATTTGGGTAMGTGGACGAGGTGTAGTGGACCGGCTCCGTGGCACAGCCCATTTCCACACACAGCATATTTCCCTGTGGGTCAGTCTCAAGTGCCTATTCGTACCCAGTCTCACTGCCAGGTTAAAGAGCAGTTACCACAGGCAGAGGGAAAGAAATATTTTACAGGTTTGTAATTCATTAAAGCACTGGACATGTTCCAATATGAGTCTACTGTTGGGTAGGAAAGAAGGGAGACATGTTCAGACTGTGGTCTACAGCAACACACCTGTAGAATTTGGGAGCATTTCTACTGATTAAAACTATTTTCTGGGTATTCTGCCTGCGCCAAGAGACTCAAGCACATAAATCCAAGGTAATGCCCTTTTGCTTGCATGATTCAGGCTTGTGTCATTTCAAGTTTTAACGGTAGATTTTAAGAGGGTCATTTCAACCATGCCCTATTAGACAAACACTTGTGAAACAAAAAAATTCCAGCATAGCACAAACAACAAAATTACCTTAGATCTTCTCGGGTGTGGTTCTGTGGTGCCTTATACTTCAGGGACTTCTATGCCTGTGAAGGAAAACACTTCAAGGATCCTTCTAATACTACTATAGTCACACATTTACCTGATTGGAGAAAAGAGTTCTTGTCTTTTCTCTTTTAGAAAACTTGTAAAATATAATTTACAAGACTTCAGAGTCTTTGGCCACGATCCAGAAATCAGTACATATCTTTGTATTAATCAGAAACGAAAAGTTTAAGTAGAAGTCGGTAAAATTGTGTCCTCTGACAAAACTGATGACCATCTAGTAGCATCTGACAGCATTGGCCTTCAGATGTCAACCTCAGTCGCCTGTTACTTTCCATAACAGCTCTAACCAAGGGCTTTCACGATATAAATAAAAACTGTTTTGTTTTTAAAACTCACAGAAAGCTTTAAATTCCTCCTCTGTTTTCAAGAGGAGGCAACATACGTGTGACACCAGAGGAGAACTTAAAAAAAAGTATGTGCAAAGTAAACATTCATAAAATGTCATGCAGATTCAAAATTATTGCTTGTTCTAATTTTCCTTCTAATACTTTACCTGCTACTGTCAAAATATCCCTCCAGTCCCTCCAGTGTCAATTTGTACACACTTATCCAGTGATTTGTACAGCTTATCACCAATAATTATACTCAGCAGCGAATGTGTTTTTCAGAATAATAGCTAAATTAGTATCCTAAAAGACAGAARGGTTGAGGCTAAAGTAAGGGGAAAGAAAAAACATGAATTGAAAAATAGATTCTCTTGCTTTGCCCAGGCTGTAGCTAAATGCACAGAGTGGAAATAAGTCTCCCAGGAATATGTCAAACCAAGCAACACAAATGCAGCCTGAATGCACAAAGAGTCAGCAGCAGTGCTTGCCAACCTCAAATAGTCACAAGTCAGAAATGATGCCCTAGAAAACCAGGAGATGTTAAAGCTCAATGAATGTAAAGGTTAATTTTATTTGTTTGTGAAATTTGCATTTGAAATTCATGCTTAGAAGCCTTTTTCTATCCCTACRAAGCCTAAAAACTTTTAGTAATAGCTAAGCTTCTCATATGACTCCAGGAGCTGGGGAGTTTGTAGAAAACATCAAACACAGAGAGCTTGAACATGCAAACTTGACAATTCTGCAAGGCAAAACTAAACAGGACGCGAAAGCCATGCCACCATGGCTGGAAGTACCCTGTAGACCTGGTGAGAAATGACCCCAACAGGATCGAGTGCCAGCCCTGAGCCAGCCGTGCAAAATCACGCTCCCGGCATGCAGTCACGGGATGGCTGGTGCTTTTCAGTCCTGGCCTCGGGGTAACGCTTCTCCTTCTGTTCAGAAAATTTGGGCAAGTTTCTTACGGGTAAATATAGGCCAGGCAAGTATATTCTGCTTGGAAGGAGGGCATTTCTGAATAAACATACCCCATTTATAACTTTACCTGGGGTGAATTGTGTGTTGGTTTCCTTACCGACACAACCAGCACCACAAAGAGAAAAGAAACACGCCTTTAACTTGTGCAATAAAAATCTGCAGAGCAGCCAAAACATTAGGATTAGCAGCCTTGGTCTCTCTGCCTTTCTTTTAAAAACAAAAATGCTAATTTTTTTTAATGCACATCAGTCTATATATTTCCTTTGAACAAGTTTCAGGAACCAGTGCTTTTTATCACGGTTCCTTTCCCAAAGAGAGCCAGGAAGCAAAAGAAACTTGCTTCAGAAAGCTAGCCAGGTCAGCCACCAGCCTTCACAGAGACATGTGCTGGACATTTTAAAATCACTGGGACAAACTTTTTTCTACACTGGTGCAGCATCATTGATTTCACAGGGGTCATAGTGCTGCAGTAGTTTACTCAAACCCCTTAAAACAGCAGACCTGTTTTTTATTGAGAGAGGAAATGTCCGTCGAGATGCCAGTGTTATTCCACTCCTTTCCAAAAAAAAAAGGTTTGGTGATCTCTAAGTGCAGCTGTTCTAACGTAGCATAGAAGCGAGCACACTGGGAAATCAGAGCGTAAGACATGAAAATGGAAAGTTAACTTGTGCTTGTGTGATTTTGAAAATGCACCTCCATGCCTGTGGACCTCCCCCCAACATAAATTTTATTGTGGTATCTTAATGAGTTTATTACCAATTTAATGAAAAAGAAGAGAAAAATGAAAGGCATACACTCTTTCTGAGAATTATGGTCATACAGTCAGTACTTGCCTTGTGGCAGTAACTGCATCAGCTGAACAGGGGTGACTCTCAGATGGAAACAGGCAAAGGGACTCGAGAGCATTAGCACCAGCTGAGAACAGCATGGCCAGCATGCCCGGTCAGGACTTGTCTCTTATTCCCAGGGCTGCCACTAGAAGAAACTTTTCCCCCAGGGCCATCCAGGCGGGGTACTGGGTCCTCCGAGAGGCTGTGAAGTCCCCATCTGTGGCGGTTTCCATGGCCCCRCTGGATCAAGCCCTGAGCAACCTGGTCTGACGTTCCTTTCTGCTCCAAAAGACTCAGGATCTCCCGAGGTCCCTTCCAATCTGAATTATACTCTGATTCTGTATTATAACAGTAATTACCCTAACTGAGAACAAACCATCGTCCTCTACCATGTTTCACATGATAAAGCATAAACAAACAAACACAAACATAAGCAAATACAGAGATAAAATCAAAGCTCACATATTAAAACACTTTTGCCACTCAAGGGACCCCTTTTTAGGCAGCGTTTGCATGGAGAAGTGATTCTCTCTGTCTCCACTCCCTCCCAGGTGCCCCCTCCCTCTACCACACATGATATCCTCCAGGTTGCTGCCCTTCTCATGGTTTCAGTGCTCCAGCTCAGCTCACACTCTCCCACGCCCATGTCAGGATACACCATCCAGTGATGAAATCCACCTTCACYGAACGCCATGGCAAAACCCCAAGCAGAAGCGAGGCAGGGTTTCACTCCCGTTTCGGGTAGGAAGCCTTCACGCTCAGCCTGGAATGAATTAGGAGCTGCAGTCTCGAGTGCAGCCTCTATCGTTGAGACTCTTTGGTGAGGTAATGCCCTTAGTTTTAAGCCTCCATCACAGGCAACGCACACAGCATTGAGAGTTTCTCACATTATGGTCAGATGGAAGCTCCCCGCAGCCTCCCGTTGCAATGCCCTGGCACAGAAGAGCTGAGACTGTTTCACGACAGTCAGTCTTTCCCATTGCCAGATCCGTAAGGAATGCCAGCAGCTCCCAGCAGCAGACAGACAATAGATAAATAGATATAAAGCTATAAAGAATAAAACAAATTTTATTTTCTACTTTAGGAGCCAGCGTAAATGGCTCACTGGCCAGTAGAGTTACGCAATAATTGACATCCTTTTAAGTTGGAAATGACACAGATGGCATAACCACAAGCACAAATATGTTCCTATCATATTGAAAATAAACTTTGCTTTCAATTAAGCAGTTGTTAAAAGTATGTCTCTTTTTAAAGAACTGGCTTATGATATGGGATATTTCTTCCTTGGTGTTTTTAGTACGTAGGAGCTTAAATTTAGGTTACAAAACAACCAGCCTGACCTTTTCCCAGAGCTTTAAACCCTAGACAATTTCCATGGCACACAGAGGTTGCTCAATGTTTTTGAAAACTGGACCGCTTCTTTGAAATTCTAGGAGCCTAACTTCCAGGTTCCAGTCCTGACAATCCTGGACGCATAAGCTTCAGAAAACAGTAGTTTTCCTTAGTTAAATACAGACAATTACAGGCAAMCCTTACTGGAGTCAGATATATAGTCAAAAGTTTGAAATGCTTTGTGTCAGTAATACTTCAACAAACTGTATAGGCAAGAAGCACCAGCTATCAGAAAGAGTTTTAAAAAACACAGATCATCTGTTTTTCCATCTCTCCAAATGGAATTCTGAAATGTCATCAGTTTAAGGTTTCAGATGAGAAGATATTTTTATCCATTTAAGAAAAAAAATCCATTTCCCATGCATTAGATTCATGCGAAACTCTAATGTCAGAGGATATGTCCATTCTGCTCACTGATATAAATTGTACCCTGGCAATCCCAGTGATGGGATTGGAAGTGGGTTGAGCACCACAGCATCTCATAAGACGGTCTGGCTCCTCAGTGCTATTCCTGCAGATAAGATATAATTCGTGCTCCCCTCAGGCACCAAAGGCAATGTACCAGTGCAATAATCTTCTCGGTATCCCAACATTTACAAATAATTGTAAAGACCTGCTAATATGGTTTAGTTCAGCAACTCTTCACAGTGCTGAGTGCTGACAGAAATGACAACTAAGAGGGTATTAAACAGCCTTAAGGATGTCTTGAAGGAGAAGGCTTGTGAAGCAGTTATTCTAAGGAACAAGTACTGAGAAGCATGTTGAACATTTCATAGTTGTGGCCTCTCCAGCCCCATGTTTTGTTCATAGACCATATGAAAGCCAATGTTTTGGGGTTTTGTAAAACTCCCTAACAAATGGTACTGGAAGTACAATGGTGAAGTTACAGCACAGTCATAGATGTGTTGTTTGTTCACTCATGTCAAATTCTGTTTCTAAACTGATATTTAGGTTGAATAATGGAAGTGTCAGTGAAATTGSTGTGTCTGTATCTGAACAAAATGACTTTTCATCTTTTCTCGACCACTCATTCACGCTTTCTGAACACTTCTACAGATACAACCCTGACTAAATAGCTCATCTGAAGTAAGGTATTAATAACAAAGAAATATGTTACACTTCTGCAGTATTTACCCCTGTTCTTCCCATCCGCCATAGATAACACATATTTTCCCTTGTAGCCACAAAATTAGTTGAACACTTATGAGACGAAACAAGTCAAGGCACAGGTATATTTTAAATGTACTTAATCAGAGGGTAGAGAAAGAACAAAGCAAAATTTYGTCAGCATTAATAAAAACATACTTTCCGATACACTGGGCGAGCAGTGGTTCTTGAGCTCCAAGCTACACATCCTTATAGGAGTCTGCTCCTAACTGCTGGCTCTCAGCAGTCACATGCAAAGCAGGTGGCATTGACCTTCAATAATAGAGTTTTTGGAAAGTTTGAAGGGGTTAAAGAGTCCTATAGGACAAATTAAGGAGTCTTGATTGATAGAAGTACTTAGAATAGCAATTATTATAGGGAAAGACTTTTCACCAATGGAACGACAAGTAACACAGGAGCCAGAAGTGTTGAGGTTTGCAGTACGGCAGAAAACCAGAAAAAAAAATCCAGATATATTGACTCAAATGCCCCCTGTGTYAATTCCACTGAAATTAATCATGTGAAGTGATCAAGGGAATAACTTGTTTGGTGTCAGCTGAGACAACGCTTTGTCCCATCTCCCTCGTGTCAGAGGCAGGGTGTGCTCTGCCTCCTGATGCCTCCAGCAGAGCTCTGGATCTCCACCTCTCTCGCCATGCTGAGCTGCACTGCAGGAAGAAGGTATTTGGTACCAATTCCTGCCAGTGAAATGCTCAGAAAGCCAGAGCTGGTGTCCACAGAGTCACCGTGAAGGCCTGGAAGTCCCTGACAAACTTCAAGAGGTACTCAAGATCGTGCCCCAAATTCTCTGTGGAGTTGTGACCACCTATGGCAATGCTCCCAAGACGTCTCAGCAGAGAAGCAGTTGTAATTTTTGCACTAAGAAAGCAAATTTAAAGCTTCCATTCATTTTACTTTTGAAGCTGGATAGGAGRAGTTAGAGCAGTAAATAATTATTAACTTTCTGGTTTGCTACAGATTTCTTTTAGCTTATTGCTGAGCCTGCCTCTGCCTCAACTATCCCATCCGTTAAATGGTGTTACCATTAATTCCGTCCTTCACATAAGCATCTTAAAAGTAAATCTGTAAAAACTCTGAAACTCAAACCACAATAAGGAAACATTTAAGTACCAGAAAGAGATGGCAAGCTCGTATATTGCTTAAAAGAAACCAGAAAGAAGCCATGGTTTTCAGGGTTTTTTTCTAATTATGACTGAGAATACATTCATCTTCCATGAAAGTGTCACTTTATATCCTTACATTAAATTTATCAGACTTTTTCATACAGTGCATATTTCTGAGAAGAATGCATGCCTACAACAACAAATGAGAGTCAACTAAGAGACAGTCACCCATATTTTATTCTTCTGGAAGTGGAAAATCCAAGCACATAAATCAAAGTGACCCCAAAGCAGTGACCAGCATGCCCTGAGCAGATCAACAGTGGTTTCATTGACCTCCAGACTCATACAGGGTCATATTTTCACACAGATGAACTGGTTTTGAACTGCTTTGCCATTGCATTGTGCACAAAGAGACCCCAGCTGAAATGTGTCTCTGCTTTCTGTTAGGGTAACCTGGATCGCTTCCCAAAACAAAAAAATCAAACCCACATTCCATTTCAAAAAGTTTTTCTCTGTCCTGCCATTTTTCTGGATCTCTTTCTTCTAGTCTTGATTTTCGTAAATACCTTTGCATGAATTTACAGTTGATATGCATATTAAAAAAAAAAAAAAAAAAAAAAANAAAAAAAAAACAAAACCACAAACCAAAAAACAAACCAACCCTCAGACTTTGTTAATAAAGCTTATTCTTTGCTTCTGAAGATTTTTCCAGGGCACCTTTTCATGCTTGTGAGACTCAGACCATTCAGTAAGTGCATAAACTCTGGGCAGCTCATTTGAAATCTGTATGCTTTCCTTCTAATAGACATACACTTATGTGTCCCTTACATTACAGTAGTATTTCGCAAATGTTAATGTGATTAACCTTGCAGTTTTCCTGCTTGGCAGGAGGGAGCACTGAGGCACTGACTATAAACAAGAGGTTCAGCCCTCTGCTGAAGGACACCACAAAGCTTACATGCCATTAGAGTTTTCTAAATATACTTGTATAATGTTCAACCAGTGGGTAAGCCTTGTTTGTCTCCCAGCATCAGATGGCATCCAAGTCTCTAGCTGGCTCTTGGCACAGGGATGAATTTCGTCAAAAACAGAGTATGCCATGGCCACGCAGAACGCCTGTGGCACAGGCAGGAGCTGAATCCAAACCAGTCCTAACTCCCAGTTTAATGCTTTAATCACAAACTCGGCCTCATCGTTATGCTGAAACATCTCTCTACTCACTTCTGGGAGTGCTCGTGGGGCAAGGTGGAGAAGCAGAAAGCAAAGGCAACAACAGACAGAAATGGGCAGCTGCGCAGGCTAGGTCACCTCCTGGAGAGGTGGGTTCTAGTCCCTACCCTAAGGGTTTTCCATGGATTTTATAAAATAATTATGGCAGCTTTGGGGGTGACTTCTGTGGCAGAACTGCGAAAAATAGAGGCAAAATTTGCCTCTTTCACAGGCCCACATTTTGTTTCTAATTTCAGTGCTACCGTTCATATTAATGACAAATACACAATGTTTTTGTTGCCTTCTTTTTTGCAATGGAAGTGATTTCTCTCTGTCAAAATCAATCATCATATCAGTTTTAATCAGATAAAGCTTTTGGCTTCTACTATCTAAATTGCCCTTCCCACAGTGCCTAAGACAAGCATCAGTACTCCATCACAAAATAAATGTGTTGATATTTGATAGCTCATTTGAACATGATGGTATTTACATCTTAGTTGGTTAGATTTTCATTTAACACAAGTTATGGGTTCACATTGAAAATAAAAACAATACTTCTCTGTTCCTCTTGCCATTCATGTCTACTTTTGTTTCAGCCTAAAATAACACATTGCTGGAGGGTATTTTCTTAACACTGCCAAGCCTGAATGCAAGCCCTGTGGAAAATGTTTGTGTTGGGCTTGCCATGGTCCAGGCTAATAACAACGTGATGATGTATAGGTGAATTCCTGCTCCTCAAGTCCTCTGTGACATACGGATTAGGCCTGCCCTTATCTTCTAAGACATCTGGATGAGTGTCTGGGTTTTAATTTCACAATGAAATCACTGGGGACTAGAGTTATGTTATGTGCTTATGAACAAAGTGGAATATCCCTGGTAAGGGCAAGAGTGGATTACCTTAGATAACTCTACTTAAACCAGGGAACATCTGAGAATGTTGAAGAAAGGAAAGAGGTTCCACCAATAAAAACAAACACAGGCCTAAATTTGTGTTCTGTGTACTAAACATTTTAAAGCTCCTGGAGGTTGAAATATGACCACATGTAAATGGACTGATAAAGCTAAGGCAACTCTTGAAAGACCAGATCAGGCTTCCCAGGACAACTACCAGCACTAAATCCTAATGGCATGCATAAATCATTTGGAGACAGATTTATTCAGAAGATGCCACTTTAAAGTCAAAATACTCTGCTTTAATCACCAGAAATAGTATGTGCATGCTAACATTTGCAGAAAATGCTCTAGGGCAACATGAAATTAGTATCCTAAAATCCCTAAATACATGCTTTTCCTAAAATGAAGATTTTTATCTATTTATGCCTATAAAACTGTCAGAAAAAAAAGACCTGTGAGAGCATAAAGGGTCAGTCCTGCCTACTACAGCACAGCCGTGGACAACATTAAAAACATCAAAGTTCATATGATGTTCATGGTTGGGATCTGAGTCTTACAGAGCTGAATAACCGGGTTGCCAGYCCCAAATCCTGTGATCCAGGACTAGTGCAGCTTCCCAGCTTCACTGTAGCCCTGAGACTCTATTCCCTTTTTGCAGCCTTTGTAGAAATTTCCTCCACGCTCTCAGCCCCTAGTCAGGCTATAATCCCAAGGGTCCAAGCCTGCTTTGCTTACTTGTGGTCACGTTAATGTATGTTTGGGCCTGGCCTGCAAGACAGCACAGGCTCGGCAACTTCCATTGCCCTGATTTAACAACGCACAGGAGAAACAGGAGGGAATCAGACTGAAAGCCTGAAGGATCCAGTTTATATTGCAGTATTGGCTGCAAAGTGTTCGCCGTCTGCTTGCGCATTTAAGTTGCAGAAGTGCTGAACACTCGCAACGTGGAAGAAATGAAGACACAAATAATGGCATTGAGAGTAAAACTACCCAAATCCCATTTTGTTTAGCATATTAACTACATATCTTCTAATCTGTTTATTAAGTTAAGATCAACCCAGACATATTGAAAGCTTTTAGTAAACCACAGAGATTAATATATACTTAGGAAGGTTTCAGTTAATACACTATTTTAGTTAATAAATGTGCAACCAGCTATTCCATTTTAAATAAGTAACAATATAACCTGAAGAAGTTGGGGGGTTTTCTCCCTTAAATATCGATAGGAAATACAGTAGGTTTCACTGAAAACCATGAAAAAACTTCTATTGACTTTGGTGGGGTCAAGATTTCACCCAATAATTTTTCATTTTTCATCACCACAATCAAATAAAACATTTTCCTCCTCCTTACTTATATAGTCTAGTCACAGTTTCTTTGCCTAGATAGGAAAATATTTTAAAAATTAAGTGTTTGTCCTGTTCCCGTATAGACAAGTTGTTCTATTTAGGCTAATCCAGTCATGAAAAGAGCTAAATGAGGTGTTGAGCTTTCTTTTTGATTGTCGGTTTAACAAGAGTTTTAATCAGTAATAGATCTAACATACATGTGACGCTCTGCAAGTAACGCAAGAAAAGTATATCAGTTTCTTTTCTGAGCACTTCACCTGCTTACTTTGCTTAACAAGAAATCAAAACACAGATCCTGTCTTTATTGTTCATATGTTAGATACAAAGGGGGAAGCTCCATGCAACTGAACTTTCTCTAAATTTGTGTGACTGCAGACTACAGACTGAGTATTTCAAGGGGAAAATGCTAACCTTGCCCTCAGTGGTGCACCTCGGACACCGGCCCTGGAAAAATGAATGTAGGACACAAGGCATCATTATATGCCTTTCTTATGCGTTATTCACAGCTGTTTCTTAACAGTGTAAAATGTCTAATATCCCACCAAAGAGCCTCAGGCCAACCTTGTGAGCATAGATGTCCTGCTTGGCTGGAAAGCTGGTGGGGTCCTTTAGTGTACGAAATTATTTATCACTCTGATCCATTTGAAAGATGCTAGAGAGATGGCTGAGACTTATTTTTCTTTTCATTTTGCATGGAGAGCCTACAGCTCTGGGCAAGGCAGACAGCCACTGAGGGTTGTAGTCAATCTCACTGAAGTTGTTGCCACCATCAGGTGCCTGCTGCACTCCTCCAGCAGCAGTGACACCTCTGTACTGCAGGGTGGAAGGGGATGCTTTCGGCATCTCAACATTACGGACCAATGTATTAGCTTAAACCACTGGTAAAATGCTGGAGTAGTCCTTCCAGTTGTGCCATAAGGGCAAACAGCTGGGTGGCAGCTGCATCTCCAAATCGTGCATTTATCACTGGGAGCTGTTGCCAAATGGAAACTGAGTCAGAGCCCTAAAATCAGAGCAGACGTTTTAGTGTGTGGGTAGGAGCCAGGTCAAGTGCCTAAAGAGTCTGGGCTTAACCTCACACCTTCTAGAAGACAGTAGGTTGGTGAGAAGGAGTTTCCTCATCTCTGACAAGCTAACAGGTGTGCCTGGGGATGGAGGCAAAGCTCCAGGTTGCCAGAGGAAAGCAGGAAGGCTTCTAAGACGAAGGAGATTTGTGTCTCCCGTCTCCGACAACTGTGGGTAGGCTGAGCAGATTTGCTTTCAGCATTCAAATGAAGGCACCAGCATTGAGAAGAGCAGTGGTACCCCACCCACCGAACAGATTCAGTCTCAGCTTTCCTCCACAAGCGTGTGTGGGCCCACCTCAACTACACATCTCTCCTGTTGTTCTGCGGTTGCCTGGCATGTTTGGTCTTGCTAACACATGTACACCTAGAAGGGCCAATCTTGCAATCGTTTACTCAGGCACATGGGTTGCACATAAGTAATGAGCTGCTAGCATCCTAGCATGTTAGACAATATGCTGACAATGTCATAACATTATTTCATCCTTCTTAAAAGATAAGACCCAGCCTGTTCTAACCTGCTCAGGTCATTATCTTGTTACCACAAGATCCCGTCACTAACCAGTTTACAGTATGTAAAGCTATAATTTGCACTAAAATGAATTATGTATTGTTTACAGTTTACCATTAAATTACAATGAACAAAAACAAGCATCTAGGATGCCTCTTTCAAAGTCTTCCAGGTGAGTTTAAATGTACACAGAAACAAAAGTCTTGATGCAATAGCATTAGAAGTAGGCTGGAGCTGGGTTGGCTAACTTTCACACTAACTTACTTAAAAGCAAGAAGGAAAACAGTGAAGATCTTTATACGGGCCATCAAAAAGCCTGACTGCAAGTGGTTCCAATTTGCTTTAGTAATTAAATCGAAAGGAGTTTAAGGGTTTTTCACCCAGGTCATTTACTACTTTGGAATTTTACTGCTTGCTTTGCAAAGAAAACAAACTGGAATGAGTCACTAGTGAGTATAAAGAGTGAGTGGATGAACACTGCTAAACAAACCAAACAGTGAGCTCAAGTGGATATAGAAAACACAAGTCAGAATTCTAAATATGGATCTGAGAATAGTGTAAAAGGATTAGATGTCTTTGTCACATGAAGAGCGAACCCGCATGCCAGCATGCCTTTCCAGTGCAAGCAGCCACTGATCAAAGTAACATCTACCAGTTTGTAAATATGCTAATCTTCATGTTTACACAAAAGTGTCAGCACTTGCTTTACATCACAAAGAGCCTCATACAGTTGAAGATTAATTACTTCCAACACTGAGATAGTGTGTAAATACTGGTTTCACCAGAACCCTACCTTTTGCTGTATTTGCACAGCTCAGCAGAGGTGTATGTTGCTAAGACAGATAATTCAGGGACACTTACAAAGTGTCAAATATCTCCAGCTTTATACAGATAGATAGACTTTTGACAGGTATTTTTTGGTGATTATGTGGAGCAGGGATTAGGCAGGTTTAGGCTCCATGTTGTAAGTGCTGGATGGAAAAATATTTTTGCCTTTTTGTACAAATTTCAGCTCTGAATAGCACTATCTCCCCTAAACCTGATTTGTGCCTTCAGCTTTTACACTCATATGTGATTACAAAACATTAAAAGCTACTTTTTCGACTCCCTGGGTTAATATCACTTTCCTGCATTATAATGGCTTAGAGCCACCTCACAGTCTACTGGGCTCTTGACAGCTTCCTTCTTATCTGCTTGCTGAATGCCCTGTTCTAACTCCTGTTTAGAGAAGGATAAAAACTATGCCAGGGACACACAAGCACATCATTTTTCTACTAGYGAATTTCAGGAACCTTCAACTGTGCTATAAAACAGTGAGAATAGTTACAACGCACGTTGAGACTGAGAGATCAGTACCTAATGCTGCATTGTTGCAACAGGGAACGACAGTAAGAAGATGAAGCCAAGGTAAGACTGGATTTCCAAGGCTCGGGTGCTTAAGTCATGGCTTGTAATATCTCTTTAAAAGGTATTTTACATTTTCATTTCCATTACTGTGTATCCCCTGCAAAAAAAGTGGTGGCAGTTCTAATACCAAAGGGCCACCAGCAATAACTAAAAAAAAAAAGAGGGATTGCTTTCAAGTGGGAATTCTCAATTCTCTTCACCTCTCTCTCTCTCTGTTAGTGCTCAGCACAATGATTGCCACAAGAACGTCACCACTTGCCAATAAATACTATCACATTTGTTTCCTATTCTAAGCTAAGAAAAAAAAAAGTGGGATGTGGGATGTTGGCAAATGCTAGCATTACAAGATTGCCAGAGTAAACAAGAGTGAATAGATGAGGATAATTTGGGGATTTAAAGAAAAGGGAATCAAAGGCAATGTTTAGAAAGTGAGAAACAAATGGCTTCCATGTGAAACACCAAACTGGAGTAGAAATACTTCCATATTAAATACTCAGTGATGTGTTTCACAGGAGTACTTGCTGTCCAAGTCAGCCAGTCTTGCATTTTCCCTTTTACTGTGCATGCAACAAGATGGCATTGGCACTGGGAGGTGCTCTCAAAGCAAAGGGGCTGACAGCAGCCAGGCAAGATTGACAAGGTGACACACGGGCCGCTCTGGCCCCAGTCCCCGTCCCCATGAAGGCAGCTCCGAGCCAGCAGACCCCAGCCCAGGCGGCTGCATGGGCAGCGAGGGCTGCAGGCAGCGCCACGGCAGTTTGGTGCACATGGCAGCAACAACGTGTGGAGCGGAGACCGAGGCTGGTGTGGTTAAATCAACATGCTCCATCTCACATTTGCATAGGGCAACACAATCATCAGATTAATTACTAATTACAGTGGATTGCTCGTAAGTAGGTTCACAGCAATAATAGCAATAAAAAGACTAAAAGAAGCATTATTAGCATAGTTAATTATATGACCATTGGCGAGATTATTGATGGAGATACAAAATGCTGTTAAACAAGAAAGATACGTTTGACGTTGCTTAAGAGAAGCTTCATTATTGCTTCATATCTTTTTGGATTTTTCTAATCATCTCATCTGTGTTCCAAAAGTGCAAAAAAACAGTAATTATCTCTGTTTGATCTTTGACTAACAATTGTTTATGAATCTAATGGAACAATAGTGTTTCTAAAATGTAAGTAAACTCAGTAATCTTTATCAGCATAAAACCTTCAGCCACACTGGACTGGGTTATGGAAATCTGTCATGTGATGAAAGCAGACAATAGTAATTTATTGGTTTAGTCATAATCCTTTCAGTAGTCCAGATTGCTGTTGCAAATTTGTTAAAAATCTGCTACCATTCACTGAGCAACAGTACAACACCTGAAGCAATAACATGGGTGGGGAATGTAAAGGAGCACTCGGATATTCATGTGTGGCATGAGTTAGACCAGGCCACAGAAAAGGAGCTGAGAACAATGTTGCACAAACCAGAGGGAGATTCCTGTTCTCCCACAGCGTACATGCAATTTAATCACCAAATAGAGATTCAGTTTAGCTTTTCAAATGCTTCAAAAGTATGAAAAAGAATTACTCACTCAGCAGTTATTTCTTATCCTTTACAGAGTGGCCACGTGCTCCTGTGGAGGACCTACTGCAAGGAGACACCATCTACATAAAACCACACTCCCATTTGAAAAGTATTTACATGAATACACACTATTTTCTCTTTAATTTTTCTTCATTTTGTGCACTTGGCAATACATAGCTCACTGTTCAGTCAGCCAGTTGGCCCATTGTTTAACATGGCAACTTCAGGAATAAATATTAATATTTTTAATCATCTAGTTTGGCAAAGGAACTGAGGAGCAGCTGCTGTATGTACGGCTACCTTTAGCTCATGTTCTGAAATAGGCTGGACTTGACTGCCCCCCTTTAAAAATATCCTAGAAGGCAAACCCCTGTTGGAGTCTAACTTTGGCGGCAGATACAATTACAGACTCTCATTGAAAGGGAGACAGAATTGTGACCAAGTGATATAAATCTGTTCTCAGAGCAACACTCAGCAAACAAACAATCCTCCCAAGCGCTTCAAGGAAACATGGCACAGTACAAATGGTTGTATTAGCACATGTTTCCCTCAACATTATATTTTGGTTATGTCCTGATCACTTAATGCTAGTCATCACATTTTATGAACCTCGCCCATGAAAACTAACATGCGAACTGAAATTTAGGACTCCTGACCTTTAACACAAAATGGCCATAGGTGTTCCCACAGCTGTTAAATAAACCTATGTTTATGGAGTCATAAATGTAGTGCAGGTGAAGTTTCCAGTGATGTAATAACAACTTCCATTGCTGCGCAGTTTGTCATTTATACAGCAGTGTACCATCACCGGTGAATATTGTTTTACAATAACAGCACAGGTTCCTTGGATTAAATCACTCTTTCTTCATTTATGAGTCATTCGACCTTTAACCTTCCAGAGGAAGATCAAACCACTTCTGAAGGCCCCACTCTTTTAACCGAGGAGCACAACAGTTGGTTAGATAACTAAGGAGGTTGGTATGTGCCCCCAGGGTTTCACAAACAACTGTCCTAGATCTTTTATAAGATAATCTTAACATAATCATGTAGCCACAAATTGTCGTGTAAATTCCCAATTAAAAACACCAAATAGGAGCTGTAAATCATGACACAACTGCCACCTTTTCAGGACTGAAATACAGTTTGAAAAGCAGTAGAGAAGCTCTTGTTTGTGCTTGCACTCAACAAGCCAACAGCAAAACAGCCCATTTGATTTACAAGCGAGTGACAAAGCGACAGGACAACTGAAACTGCCGAAAATTTAACCTAAGCAGCAACGGAGAACACAGAACTTACAAAACTGCTCCATCCTCCATTCAGGACTATGCTTGTAAAAATGAGCATTTGTGTTGGCACGGTTCCACACCCTCTCCTTGTCCCAATTTACATTAAATTGTAGCACACTCCTGTTGGAAGGATTGATGGCAATTTGGGGAGTGGGAGGAGATTTTGTTTTAAAAAATGGCAGCTTAATTACAATACAAAACGTTAGACAAATAAATAGTCATTAAAGCCCTTGATTCATGGCTGATTGGCTTCTTTCCACAAACTTTAGCAAAGTTTGGATCAGACCTGAACTGAAGACATTATCCCGAGCCTGCGCATGGAGGGAAACACCCCATCTGCCACAGCGCTTCGGCAGGGATCCAGCTGAGCTGCAGGTAACGACTCATGGTGGGTGCAGCATCAGGACATGGATTTCCAGCCTAGCTCATGGTACCATAGGTGCCTCGATCYGAGACATCTGCTCTTCTCCTGCCATCATCAAAAGTCAATCTCTATTCCCTTTGCGAAGATCATTCTGTAGCCTAATTTATTTCAGGATCAGGCTTTAGTACTAAGCATCTTGCCTGCCTTCTCTTCACATGCACACTCACTCGCAGATGCACACAAACACACCCCTTCCCTGTAACATCCTTCCCCGCTCTGGCAGCCAGAAGCATGATCAGAATGGGTTTTATAGGTTGTGCATAAACAATCCCAACAATTAATTAAAAAACTTTTAAAGCATTCTGCAAATGTCTTACTCAGTTGCTGTCAACAAGCAGTCAACAAATGCAGATCGAGTTTTTCTCCTCCTACTTCACACTTTCCATATTTCCCAACACTTGCCAGAATGTTGTGGTGACAGATGCAGACAATAGATGCTTTACTAAACATGTCCTTGATATCTGCATAATCTCCTTTAATATATATCATTAACTTGGGCCAGYCCCATGTTATTGCTTCCCCAACATTGCCAGCACATCATGATCTGGAAGGAGCTATTTATTGCTCCAAGAATGTGACTCTCTTGCCCAACCAGTCAGGCCTCAAAATTTTACTTACTCATCCATTTTAGCTTCTGTTCCCTCCAGTACTAATACAGAAAGGACTAAAATGAGAACTTGCAGCCATCGCCTTGCAATATAACATTCCTCCCAAACACTCCTCCATGCTGCTAAAATCTAGGCATCTGCAAATCCAAAGTTACGCAAATGTATTGTGGTCATTGATGAAATCCCTCCTCTAATCGAATTTTTCAAGTGCAAAATATAGTCATTCGTGCTTGTGAGGTGCACAGGATTTGAATCCTCTGAAGGGAACCTCAGATATCTCAGGACAGAAGAGTTCCAGAATTGTCCAGGGGACACCTTCCTCTGTGTTATCTGGTAAAAATTTTCACTTGGGACACATGATTGATAGAAACAAGGAGTGTGGAGAAGTCCGTAGTAAGAGGCATATGCTGAAGAAACAGCATGTTGAAGTGATGGGCAAGGCCAGATTCTCAGCCTGAGTAATCCCAGGCTGAAGTAGAGCTCAGGGAGTCACAGCTATTTCTCCTACCGCAGATTTACTGAGTCAGCGCCGGCACCACAGGCCCTAAGCAAACAGCCTCAGATGGGCAGCCTGCAGTGAGGAAATGCTTGGATGTCTATCTAGGGTCCACATCTCACAAAGGAAAAACAAACCTGGCTAAAGGCTCCCTTGCTGTGACGCAGCAAGAGTTTGTGGTCCCTCAAAGCCAGCTGGAATGACCTGGCTCCCGAGTCATGAAGCTGSCCTGATAACCTACTGCTGTGCAGTGCTCAACAGGGCACCATCGTGCTGGCCACGAAGGCAAGCCTGAGGCTGAACTCACCAGAAACGCTCTTGTGTGCGGCACGGCCGGCTCCACCGCGCTGCTCTGAGCCATCCTCCTCCCAGAGGGTCCCACATATCACTGTACCACAACAGCCCTCCCTTCACTCTCCCAGGCATGGAGCACATTTCATGTTAGCAAAATAGCCTCTTTCTTTATCTCAATACCTCTGTGTTTCTTCCCTCACCTTTTTTTTTTTTTTTTTTAATTCATTTTGTCTTTATGAGGACAGCTGTCAACTTATCAGAGGATGATACCAACAGCCTCTCATTTCTTTTCTGCCTTCTCACCATGGCGAGCAATAAAGAACCCGTGGGAACAATGGTAGCACCCCACCCTATCTGGCACTTTTGCCCAGCATGGTACTGTGGCCAAGTGTACCGACATTCCCAGTGTTTTTCCTGCATAAATACCTCCACAAGGCTCTTGTCATCCTTCCTTTTGGATAAATCCACTCAGATTTGGACATTTTCTTAAGAGTGGCTGTTTCAGGAGTCACTACGGATCCATACTTTGTGCTCCTTAGCAGTACCTGAAAGCTATGGGGACAGCTGCACAGGGTATAGTATCTAGCCTGCTTCGTTTGTAAGGCACTTTTCAGATGCTAAAGATTTAATCCTCACACCATGCCAACAGAGTATTCTGCTTTAGGCCACAGGGAACATCTAGAATCACGCCAATGAGAGTCGATGGTAGACGCCTAAAATATGAGCATTGTTGGTCTGAACTATGTAGATATTTGTACAGGCTCTGCACGCCTTTCCCAAAATGCACAGAGTTCAGTCTGGTGCAACCTATGAAGACTGCTCTGGGACCAATTTCATTTTTGATTGTTCGTAAGTCCCGAGTAGGAGCCTAGAAGTTTTGCTCCCAGGAGCTTATATTTGGTACAGACTGGAGGCATGTTTGTTCTACAGAAACAGAAGCTGGGACACACAGGCTGTGTCCTCGCAGAGGGAGGCAGTCAGATACGGCCCCTTCCTTTTTTTTTTGCAAATGCCACAACAGCCTCCGCTGCTCCCCAGACAATCCTGAGTGAAGGCAATTCATCTTGCAAGGAAAGGCCAGCAGGTTCACCGACCTAACTAATAGGCATGCTACAGGAACCCTAGAATATGTACAGACGATGGCCTTTTCAATTTCGGGTAAACGCACGTGCCCCTGTTTGGGATTTCCTACCCATTGTATTCTCCTGCCAAATTCAATGCATTACCCTTTGCCCACCTTTGTTGGGCCTTAAGTCCATATATCCTATCCTGTAGCAGCCCACTGGAAGTCTGATTTTTTTTCCCGGCGATCTCTGCTAAAATCATGACAGAACTTACACAAATATAAAATGGAGGCATGCAGGAGCAATTTTCTCCTTTGCTTTGAACAAAGCTACCAGCAGTTGTGATAGAAACAAAGCAACCAGGCTCAGTGGCCAACCAAAAAAGGCCAGGAAGGAGATAAAGTGTTACCCACCCTGAGTTCCACCGATATCTATATTTTTTAAAATCTCCAGCTGTTATTAAGATTTCAGTACTAGACTAGCAATATTCAGGACCTGATTTACATTTATTATGGAGATGAACATTACTGAAAACAAGCACAGCAGGAGCGTATTGCTCTTTAGCTTTTGGTTTTTTGATAAGCCATTGCCATTGTGAAATCTATCCAACTGCTCATGAAACTCTGGCAAACTGAAACTGGATCCTTTTGCCCGAGCCCCGTAACACAGAACCTTGTGCCAGATGACTGTATTTCTTGCATGCGTAAAATTCGCTTCAATCAGTTGACAGAAGGTTTGGGGTTTTTCAAATGTTGTGAACCTGGTTGAGATTATTGAAATCCTCAACTATAGGAGTGTTGGGTTACTGTTCTTTTAAAGCATGCTTCCTCTGACAACAAAATGTAATTAAGGAGGCCATCGCTGTCATGTTACGGTCTCTTTTTAGAAGGTCTGGAAGAATGTAAAAAGGGCATAGCAAAAGTTGCTTAACCTTCCTAGAAATAAACGTCMCTAACATTTTTACATCTTCTCTTTGGTCCATATTGGTCACAATGATGAAACAATTTAAAGGAGAAAAGGTCATGGCAAAGCAGTGAACTTTATATGCTCTTCAGTGCAATAAAAGTTTCTTAATGTATTAGCATGGGAAAGGCATGCCTAGCAATATGAGAGAAGAGGATGGATTTCAGGTTCTCAGTAGACTGTTCAGAGAAGAAAGGGTTTGGGTATCTGTGTGAATCAAACACCAAAAAAATTAAACACTTGCAAATTTTCCATCTTATCTATTTTCAGCAAAAGGAAGAAAAACTAGGTTCAACTCTTCCATCCAATATTCAACACACATGCAGTATCATGGAAAACCAGCTACCTCACTTCCAACGCATGTGCTGTACTGAGGGTAGGTTCAAAAATTGGCATGGTTAAAATTGTCTCTAATTTGTGCCAGCACCTACCGGCAAAAAAGATAAATTTGAGTCAGGAAGATTATTTTAGGCTCTATCTGGAAAATTAAAATCATACCTAATTTTTTATCATATGTATTTGCTGTTTTGCTTCTAYGCAGCCAGGGTATTCAGGAAAATTCTTAAATCATCTCCAAGTTGCTCAGAAAGCACCACTTGCTAGAAAATTCACCTTTTCCTCCTTGTTCTCATGCTGCCAACACAAACACAACTCCTTCTAATAACGCAAATGTCAAACCTTTCAAATCTTTTTTTTCTATTAAAGCCAAAGATTCTGCAGAAAATTTAAAACGAAGAGGAACTAAAATCCACACATTTCTTTTTAAATTTTTTAAATTATTTTTTCTTTTAAAAGTGGCTGGAGTTAGTTATCTTCCTAAGGCAATAATTTTTGCTCCCTAATTTTAGAAACTGCACTGGGGGTGAGAGAGATTTTATTTTTATATGTTATTTCCCAGAGTATGCTTTCCTCAAAATCTCCATATAAATCCTTTTTAAAGCTTACTCTGGTTTTCACTATTCTGGAGGTTCACTTTTTTATGTATTTCTGGCCAGTGTCAAAAGAATTTTTTTTTCCCAAGCACCATATTTTACAATAATTTGTAAAGGATATTTGCATTAGGTCTCACAAGTATTCACAACATCAACTGATTCTAAAAATCGCGCTGATTCAGTCAAGAAAGAAATATAGTGTACTGTGTGACCAAACAAAATCACTCCAAACTTTAAGTCCTGAATATTCAAAACCTCCATGAGTAAACTGTAACCAAGAAGAATCCATTATAATCATTTGAAAAATGAAAACTTGAGAAAGTTGTATCTGTTTGTGAACAATTCATGAGCACAGAATGAGGCACAATTCATGGAATGAATTATTCTTTGTGAATTATTGGCCCAGTATTATCCTCGTAACCAATGAGACACATGATTTACATTTCTTTTACAGGCGATAGTAGCTAATTGATGTCCTGGTGTGATATGGAATGAAGCACAGTCATATAAATAAATTGTTTCCTAAATTCTTCACAAAAACACATTAATATCTTAGACACCATGCAATTGTATGCAGTGAACACTGCTAAGACAGTAATCGTGTCATCAAGAGTTAATTTATTCTCAGCAAGTCCATGTAATGCAGATATTAATCTCCCGGAGCACACACTGTTGTTCAGGGTTAAAACATTCACAGTTTCTGAAACATAAACAAGTTTCACATACGCAGCTGTTCTCGAATAGCCAAACYGAGCTGCTGCTCGATGAGGATTTGTCACTTAGCTGTCTTTTCAGAAGGACAAGCAAAGAAATTCAGGACACAAAGGGAGGGTGAGCTTGTTCATATTTCCAGAGGTTTTTCTGCTACCTATAGGTTACAGCTACTGAGTTATGGATGCATACGAATTCTTAAAAAGTGAGCAATGCGACTCTTGGCAAGCGGCAGGGCCGCACGCAAGACTCAGAAGACTCAGAAGAAACACTCCTTTGAGAAGACAGTTTGAATGTAAACATGACTTAAAAAAACCCAAATGACTTCCTAAATCCATCTTGCTGTGTATTACCTTAGTTTGCCACCATACAATTAAAAACTGAAAAAACACACACACCAGAGCAGAGCTAATGATTATGCAGAGCTAGCTGTTGGCTTGCTTTTCCAGGCATCCACCAGCAGGACACGTACAGGGCCACCACTCAAATAACACCAAAATGACCCTTGCCACATCCAGCGCGCAAGGAGAACAGAAGCAGCCTCTGAACAGGTGGCCACCACAAACCCGACATGCCTTTAAGCCTTCAAAATAAGGCCAGGGTAAGCCCACCTGCCCGGGCCCCAGGCAGCCGGGTGCAGGGCAGGAGGAGTCCTGGATCCAGCCCTTCGTTCTCCATGCTGCTGCCTCTGGGGAAGGCTGCGAATGAGAAGATTTGATACACTTCCCTGAGGTGGGTTTTTTTCCTTCCTTTCTTTCTTTCTTTTTCTCCAGTTGGCTGCCTTTAATATGGGCTCAGCACAACCGCTTTATGATATCTTCATCAACCATTTGAAAGCTCTGGGTCAGAAGCTCTGAGATTTGAAGGTAGAACGGCGCTAATTGGCTGAATGGCCCTTTTGACCATAGTCAATTTCTACTAATTAGAAAAAAGAATAATTAGCTAATGTTGGTGAAGAGCTTTGGAGATGAATAAGCTATGGGGAAAGCACTAGGGATTATTAGTGGGAAAAAAGTTTGATCCTTTTTTAAATTTGTATTTAAGTAGCTCAAAGTGATTATAAATGGACCAAATGTAATGGCTAACCACCATAAGATTAATACAATGTCTTTTGGGAAATTACAGTTTATATTATACAATTAAATATTATACAATCGCTTTATTTTAAGGACTCCTCCTTGGAATTTTYTATTTAGTTCCGGTCAGTATGCTTTTTATATGTCATTTAATCCTTCCTCTTACCCAACTAATTTGTATGGGTAAATTACAATTACTATATAATAATAATGGCAACGGTTAGACAAGTAAATGTGAGTCTGCACCTGAAAAGTATCGTATAATAAAACAGTCTAGTATAAATGACTCAAGCACGTTGTTTTCCATTCACCGGATGCTTTGTCTACTTATGACTTTTTTCAAAACAGCATTGTAAACACCTTCACAGAGTGGATATGATGGGCCACATCCTGAGCTGGTTAGGTCAGCACAGCCCTGTTCTTTATCACAGTCTAAAGCAAGTTACCCCTCTTTGAAATGGCATGAAAATGGCAAAGCAAAAGATGAAGGTCTCCTTTCTTCTTGCTGAATTCTGGGGTTATTTGATATGAAAACTTATATTTGTATAAGTCTCTCTTCTGTGCAAAAAAGCGTGGTGCACACTACCCAGGATTGAAACATTGCTGGGGCCCCAAGTGAGAGCACTCTTTGGACAAAAATATTCCCTTCATTTCCAGCTCCTGTAAAAAAGGTCTATCTTTCGTGTTACCACTAGTACAGAGCCTGTTGCCATCTGGGTATGCTTCCAGGTACTTTAGCTCCAACGGCATGACCAGAATTCCAGCATGAGTAACACTTCTCCTGCAGGAAGGACTATACTTTGGCTTACCAAACCAGCCACTCCTCAGAGACACCTCTCTAGCATGAGGTACATGTTTGCACATATTAATGTATGTTGCTTTTCTCCCCTCCCTTTTAAAACTGCCACTCAGAAATAATTTAGCCCCTGTTAGCTGGAATGATAAATGGAAGATATATTTGGCAACCTTCATACCTGGTTTCCTTCTTGGCCCCTCCTCTTGCCTGTAAAACTCAAGATGAAATTACCATCCCACTGACATTAGTATTCCATTGCCAAAACACATCTGGATAGTTTATATATGGGGTAGGGAAAAGAAAGGAGTAAAATCAGCTTTGGATTTCTATGTTGATTCCTACCCTGCTTTGTAGACACATGATGCAAAGCCCTCGGGTCCGATAACATACCATTTTGTGCAGGAGTAAACTAAACGAGGTGTCATGACGTGAAGAATCAAGGCTTAAGCATCTTTTGGCATCTCAAGTTCAAATAAAAGTAAGAGGAATGTAGCTTCTTTCTGAGATGGATATGCTGGATTGATCTACTGTGCTGTGTGGGCTTCAGAAACAAAAACAGAGTCTCTGTTTTCTGCATGTGGCAATAAAAACTAATGATATTCTTTGTAAGAAAAAGGAATTATCCAGTGTACTTGGCTGCTGTGTGACCTACTGTCCATTGGACTATTGAACTGGTCTTTAAGATGCCTTCTTGAAGTGGGAAAAAGAATATGTGTGTGAATATATGTATTATATAAACTTGTTTGTTTGTTAGTTTTTAAAAAAAGGAACAAGTTGTAGGTAAGTTCAGGAACAAATATTTTCAGCCAAAGTCTGCCCCAAGCCTTAAACAGATGATTATAACTTTAGAGAAGGTTGACAGTCTGCCAGGCAAAGCAAGTCAAATCACAGGGGATCAGCATGAAGAACCTGTTGTTCTCACAAACCCAAAGTTTAGTTTCAAGGAACTGCAACAATGACAAATCATGAGTTTGTGGATGTCAGTACACCGGGGATGGGTCATTCTCATGTACTACTGATCCCTAGGGTAAGGGAAGTCCAGAGGGAAGGTACCTGAGTGACATTTTAGCTTTCATGTCAAAACGGAGGACAGTGAGCAGCTGTGCGGAGTGTGACTGGGTGGATGGAGCCCTGCGTTTCCTTAGCAGTTCTGCTGTCCATCCTCCCAGCTTCTGGTGTGGGTCTGGGCAGTGAACTCATTCAAAGCAGCAGGACGGGAATACTCTAATGAAAAACCATCAGGCAAAAGCCGCTTATTTTCCCAAACAACCAAGGTTTTCTCTTTTTTCCCCAGACATTTATTCTTATCCCACTCTGTAGTAATAGCTAGAAAATGACATATATGTAGCTCCCTAACATAAAAATAGCAACAAAAGAGAGTGATACTCCAAACCAGTGTACTAGGAACAAGTCTTTTCTTAGAAGTAGGAAAAAAGCCTACAAAACATACAAAGCATGTGAATTAACTAGCGCCAGTGTTTCCAAAACCACTGAAAGCAAAGGAAGATCCAAGAAAACACTGATATTTATATATCTGAGGTTTTCTATCAGATCTTGCAATGTGACAACAACACATGTCAGTGTCAGCACAGGTCCTGCTGGCAACACCTTGAAAACTGTGTGGAGGGATAGAAAATAAACAGCACTAGCTGTGATTTCCGTGATAAAATACGAATGTAAGGAAAGCCTCTTGGGATCCATAATCTGGAATTGTCACGGGATACAGATTGTCTGTCTTTCTGATAAAAGATGTCAGTTCCTTTTCTGGGTTTTAAACAGAAAGAAGCACTTGTGATTATTAGGCTGGCTGTATACCATGAGGTCTGTTGACAGAATCACTACACACAGCGGATGTGCCTGCTTCACCCATCAATGTTCCTAAAATTTCTGTATCAAAAGAACAGTGCAGCCCAGTCTCAGCCATAGAAAACCCAATTCCCCGACTCCAGAACTCCTGATTTCCCCTAGTACACATAGTGGAGTAAGACTAAAATTTCCTGGTATCTACACAGATCAAAAAGCTTCCACTAGGTTACCCCACATTAGGCATTCATAATTTTAAAAAGCAGCTGTTTAATTAAGCTTGATGAAAGATCAGGTTGTTGATGCTATTTTGCAGAGCTGGAAGCTCACACTGTGAGGTACAGAACATTTCATCAAGGAAGGATGTGCACCCTGAGCTAGCACAGACTCACATCCTTTGTGGGAAGTACTGCCTGGCTTTCAGAAGGGGAGCCCAAGCTGCAATATGCTGCCTTTAAAATTAATTAAGAAGAGATGCATTCCACACTGAGAATTATTATACTCAAGTACCTTTAAAACTCCAAAGAAGGCCAAAGACTGAAATATTGACCTTTCTGCTGCCAGCATCAACTCTGCTGCCAAGCCAGTGAATGGAGAAGTAAACCCTAAACAAAACAGGCTTGTTGCTCAATGTTAATTTTAAAGCATAGGACTGAAAAACGTTTTTCCAAGTGCCAGTAATAAAACAGAACCCACATGAGCTCTCTGAAAACAAGTCTCTGGGCTGAATCAGCAGTAGCTCTTGTTTTGCACACCACAGTCTGGATGGTGAAGATTCCCCTGGTTTGCACAGCAAACACCAGGACCTGCACTTCTGTGAATCCCTACTAAAGACGGCTGGTGGAACCATGTTGTGTTTGGAGATATCACTCCAAAGCTTGAAATGACTCTTCTCAGAGCACAGAGCTGGGAGTGAATGGACCTGTCACTGTGGGTGAATCTGAATGACTATGTTCTCCTAACGTCATATATCCTGCAAAAGCACAGCAAAGAGGGACGGCAAATATGCTCTTTTCATGTCTGCCCATGATGTTTGCCCAACTGAAATTGCACAGCTCTCAGCCACTCTACTCCCCAGATTTCCTAACGCCCTCAACCCAGTATAAACTAGGTTGCTCTCCAGTTTCTTACACAAAACCAACTGCCTGTGCAAACAGTAAAATCTACAGYGTCACACACTGACCCAGTGAGTCATCCACTTCCGCACTCACTTCAGGTGTACATCACTACCACAGGAACGTGACTGGTTTCCCTCCTGCGCTAGTGATAACCCAGACTAACTCTGCTCAGATCAGTGTCACTGCACCTGGCTATCCAAGAGAAAGAGAGCTTTTATCCCTCAGCATTACAACTGCAAGCCTGAAAGCGTGGATTTCTGCATTAAATTCTTCCAAAACACCATTTCCACCCACACTGCTGTTTGTGACTCACATTTGCTTCACTACCAAGTGTGGGAGAAGTGCCTCAGCCCTGCCTGTTCACCTTAACACTCCTCTTGCGGTTGTTTCTGCTGCCCACAAGGTCAGTGCATCACCTATCAAGGGTAATGCAGACGCCCATGAAGCCCATACTTACCCTGACGTACAGACCCCTTCCAGACTGCCACATGGCGACATGATTATCCAAAAATTCTTCCTCATTCTCTTTATGACTTGAACAGTCATCCAGAAAAAGAAAAAACACGCAGTTCATAACAACCACCTGTCTTCTACTGCAGACCACCAGTAAGAGGACACAGGAAAGAAAGAGGAAGCTCAAACGTAAGTGGAGACCCGCTGACACTGAATAATAAAATCCCTACAGTTTATGCCCACTACAAGGGCAAAAAGAAGAGTTAGAGCTTGTGAAAATATAGCTCCTGTAAAGCTGCCAATGTTAATGTCGCTGACAGCTTCAGCTTATTAGCCACACAAATGCTGTTCATGCAAATCAGAGCTATGCAGTGTTTAAAAAAATACTGCTGTAATCATGAATCGATATTCATGATATTTCTTAACCTGTGTCCTCCTCTCTCTTCTCTACATCTCCACCCACTTCTGAACTTTTCTCTCACCCCTTCCCTAGAGCATACCAGCTAAATGCCCAGCATGTAATCTATGTTGATGAGCAAGTAATTTTATTAATTAATCCAGGAAGCTGGGTATTGCAATATTTTTCAGGCAATTTCTTTCATCAGAAGCCTGGCTTTCAGTTGATTTTCTGCATGTGTGTAATGTCAGTAGAGTACAGGGGAATACAGGGAAGAGACAAGTCAGCTTCATTGGGAAGTGGATTGTCCAAAGCAAGCAGCTCCCAACAGCCAGATCCAAACCACTGAAATCAAAAGAAATACTCTTTTTTCATTGACTTCAGTGGGCTTTGGATCAAATCCATAAGCTTTACTAACTCTGCAATGTTATAAAACTCAGTTTTGCAGAATCAGAGTGACTGAATTACTGATGCCCACTCCCACTTTAGTATTTGTCCTAGTCTGATAAAAACATCATGTCACATGATTTTTTTTCTGTTTATTTTTCTCTTTTCTCCTTTTTTGAAAATACGTTTTGATTATGCCAAAAGGGCAAATGGCCAGTTTAACTGACTTGAGCCTTTGATCCTCATGAGTTACTTGTCTCTTCAGCAAGGTTCTCATTTGAAGTGCTTTCAGCACCTGATTTATTAACAGTCGGGTGGAGTTAGGCTGTTTTGCAATTCCTGAGAAGCTGATAATAAATCTGATGCTCGTATCACAGGTGGTGCTGATATTTTAGCTGGATTGCAAAAAAAGTTCATAAACTGAAACAAATGTTTCTATATTGATGCTTCCATCCTGGAGTCCAGAAAGTGACTCGTGTTGTCCATTTTGGTGGACATTTTGCCTTTCATAGATTTCCTCTCTGATTACTCCACAATTCAATCTTTTAAATGTCTTCCCTTCATATTATACTCATAAATTTTATTTTAATAAAAATAGGTGTCTAACAGGCATAAACAAAAAATGCCAAAAAAACCTTAATTCTTTTTCAAACCTTTTGCACATTTTGTTTAAACCAGATGTTTCCCCGACTTGTCATTGTGATGAAAGGAAACCCAATATCCCCTCTGCTTTCCAGTGCAGAGCTGCAGAAACAAGGAATGACAGAGGAAGAGCAAGAACCATCTTAACTGGGAGGTGATTATTACAGCTAGAAGAGAAAGAGCGAGGACACATGCTGATGGTGGGAGCTCATGTATTTGAACATTCTTGTTACCTTTTTTCTCACAGTCTAAAATAATTTTAAAGACTGCATCTGTGTGATTCAATACTCCAGCTGAAACAAAGTCAAATAAACTCCACCCACCTGTTAGGCAACATTCTGCAAATCCAGTATTAATGTCACGTTCCTAATTATATTTCACTTCTCCTGTTACATTTTTGCTATGATCCTGTCTTCGCTGAAAGCAGCTTTCATCTTAAACACAGTTTTTCTCTCTCTCAACTCCCCATTTACCCACCCCAACCGCCATTCATTATGCACAGCCGGGTAATAGTTCCAATTTTCATGGATAATCTTACTTCCAAATCATTTACAGTAAAATATTAATTATATGTTTTCTTTCAGGCTGACTCACCCTCGACTCTCTCAAGCTATGCTTAGTTTATAAAGCCATCACAAATGGTATGATACACTTGAACAAGAGCTGAGAGCCTTGTAAAGCTACTTTACTGCCTGGAACAAAGCAAAAATATATTTCATCTCCTTCAACAAATTGCCACGTTGTCTTCAATATGAAAGCAATGTGAGGCAAAAGAGACAATGTACATAATAATAAATATTTCATTCCTTTATCCAGAAGGTGTCTTCTGCCTGGTCAATGCAAAAACTGGATCCTCCACAGATCCAGCTGCTCATTTAGCAAAGGATACAAGCCTGTGCTTAAAATTATGTAGCTGCTAAAAGGATCTTACATATAAACAAAGCAGGTATTTATTAGAAGAAGCCTTCCAATAGCTTGACAGTCCCATATTATGCATTTCAAAAGGGTCTTTTCCTTTTAGGGCACTGGTGATTTCCTTCTCCAGTACCACTCTCCTATTATTTTGAGAGTAAATACTCCACAGATGCAGGAGCAAGAGGTACGACTGATGAGAATCATCACTCCTCTTGAGGAAGCAGAGTCCCTATTTCCAACTTTTCTCACTCTCTTCTCCTGTCTTTGTCCCATACTATACTCAAGGAATCAAGAAAAATAGCTGTATTAGTTTTCTTTTTTGGATAAACAGTGCTGCATGGATGTGCTTTTAATGTGAAACACAAGCTTTGTTGTGAAGGCATAGGATCATTTTCTAAGCATGATGTTTAAATGGAAAATAGAGCGCTTGGGAAAACCAGTCCAAATTCCCTTCCCCAGATGTAGCCTGCTGATGTAGAATTCAGACTTAAACAGGGAAGGAGACCTTCTCCTGCACTGTAGACATAAATCTTTTCTCAGCATTGCTGGAAAAGGCTCTGTGGCTTAGATAGGTGAGACAGCTGTGAGGAAATACAGGRGGATTTGCTATGGGACAGCTTGTCCAGTTTCCTGCCTGCAAAAAGATAAGACTTCAAGTTGATGGGCATGAAACCATTATGTTCTCCTTCCACGCTCATCTTCTGTGTGCCAGAAAACACAGGAAGAGAGAGGATCATCCAGTATATGCTTCTTTACATTTCTTTCTCCTCAGTCTCTTTCGGTTTGGTTTGCTTTTGCTTTGGTAGCCAACTGCATCTCCATGGATAGTTAAGATACTCAAGGCATTTCATAACATTGAGCTCCTCTCTTCTTAGCACTAAGCCATAGCTAAACCTCTTCTTTCCAGTTTGCAAAGCTGCATGTAGCTGAGGGTTTGAGAAATCTTAAATCTTATTCTCACTAATAACTAATGGGTTCCAGGTTAAGAATGTCAGTCTCACCGATTTGGCAAAAATTTTACCTTACACCAGCAATTTACTCCCCAGCTGTCATCGTCTTGTTACCCAGGAACTGCATGAATCTATTACAGCTGTTCTCAGAAGCAGATAATTTGTGCCTCTGTATCAACGCCCAGATGCCAAAATAAGGCCAAAGTGTTCTCAATGAGTGAACTGCGCTTGCATCTGCAGATCTGGGACCAACCAGCCTTTCCAGAACAAGTCAGTGCAGCCCCTGACCTGTTGTGACTGGCACCTACCTTTTATAGCTGCAAGGGACCAAGATCGTAGGCAAAGATTATTCAGAGAAGCATGTCCTGGCTGCAGTTCGAACATAGTTGTAGGGATGTGACACAGGAGTTACAATGGCACTTATCTCCTACCCTAGGCTCTCTGATGCAGGGAGGAAGTCTCTGGGGACCAGCTAATCTGGCTTGAAGACAGATTTGCACCAACAGAGCAGGAGCCAGCAATCCAGAATGAAAATGTACACCTCCTGCTTAACCTGTGTGCTTGCGCTGATGTAAACGCAGGCCCTGGAATACAGGTGATCTAACACTTCCCATGCACTGCTACCCAGCTGGGGACAAGAAAGCAGCTTTGGCTGAAATTGCAGCTGAATTCACCAACTCCAAACAGTACTGTTTTTTCTAGAAGGGAGTTTTAGTTATGTGATTTTCGCTGTTTCGTTAACAGTTGTAAAAAGAAGCGGGAATGCTTGGAAGTGTTTGAGAGCTGACATGACAGAATGCAACAGCCTTTCAGTGTCTCAGTGGTCGGCTGTGTAAATTAGTAGCTAGACCATTTTACAAATGTATATTATTTACCCAGCAGATGCTGTTATGGTCTCCTGTGTAAATTCATAATTAGACTATGTACTGCTTTGTGAAAATCCTTTAATAACAAAGGTGCCACTGGGTGCTGAAATAATTAAATCAGCCCATTTGAAACAACACTAGTTCGCCACTTCGACTTGGGTGATATAATATTACACATTCCTGTAAAAACAGCCAGAGAAATTGAGAATGATCAGCTACAAAACATCAGATACAAGGGATAATGTTACCCATTCAGTAGCTTTGGGTTTGGCATGAGTCTAGTGTCACAGTTGAAAAAGTTGCAGCCAACATACCAACAGCACAGACAAAGAACAGATGATCCATCTCCTCTGCCATCTATCATGCACAGCATTGCCAACTCCAGGGCTTTACCAGCACTGACATTTAAAACAAAGTATGTGTCAACCATATTAAATAATATACCAAGCTGTGGGTTATTAAGTGTGGGGTAATTTGACCACAGCAATTAAACTGAGATTAAAGAATGATAAAGGCAATGTTATATGCACTGTTCAGTGGGGTTTTTGGAACATATGGAGTCCTGAATATTTCCAAGTGTGAAAGCCACATCAGATATTAAGGCACATGTCAGTCGCAATCAACATCCTCCTCCCGCGCCCTCCCTCCTCCCTTTTCCCCCATGAGATGATGCTTTCAAATGGCAACAGTTTTTATTCTGCATATATTCAACCAAGGAAACATCTTCTGACTTGCATCTCCAGACTGCAGCCCGAGGGACGTGTTAGCAAAGCAATGGTTTAACATGGTAGCACACTAAAACCACATGATTTGTCAGACTCTTTTGTAAGGCAACAGTGAGTGGGTAATCCATGGACAGTCATTGTGGACACAGGCCACAGACTCATTGGCAAACGGTTAATTTTCAGACCAGTAAGCCTGGTGAAATATCTACTCTTTCCTCCTCAAAGGGTTTTGTGATTTGAGTCTAAAGGGGAATTTGCACATAACCATCTTTTCTGCACACGTGAAAGCAACTGTATTCAGTCCAGTCAAGTTAAATCCACAGAAAACTAAAACCTAAAGGGCATAATGCAGCTCATCAGCAATCTGCTCTCACATCGTGTCTGCAGGCATTTCCCCTTCCAACAGGGTGGCCAGACAGAGAAGCAGTTAAGACCCCAGGTCTACAACAGCCAACAAAAGGGGCATTGGAAAATCAGGGTTGGAATTTCCTATGTATGGCCATATTCCTGGAAGTATTTTATTATTTAGAAGAAAAGACAAAGTTATAATTGAAGGTGAACTCACATTCCCAAATTACACAGTTACCAAGCACGCTGTGAAAATGTCCTCAGGTAGCTGGGGAACAGACTTGCTCAGCAATTGCAGTAAGTGTGGGTCAATTATAACGCACCTAGCTTTAATGTGCACAAATAAAAATCCTAATAAAACGATTGAAGCTCATAATCCATTTATAAACAATGTCTCTTAGGATGATCCTGATGGAGAGAGCCACCACAGTGCTCCTCATAAATACCTTAGCCTTCCCTCTTTAATATTTCCAGGTGGCTGCCTTTGGGACATCTTTGAAAATTTCAGGTAAACAACATTTGTCTAGTATTTGCTCACCTCAAACCAGAACAATTCAGGTATAGTAAACAGAGGTTTTTGAATATCCATCTGTATTTTAAAAGCCATCTTTCCCAGCAAAAAAGCAGCAGAATGGTAAAGAAAATCTAAAAATTAGCTACTGCATTAAAGAAAAATAAAGCAACATTCTAGCAAAACATATATGCAGAGAAATACATACATTGAGATAAGAGAACCTCCATTTAGAAATGTCAAAAGAACACTTAAAATATTCCCAGGACTCAATGAAACGTAAATGAGAAAAAAAATTGAAGTCCCCTGGAAATGACTGTGATACAAAACAGTCCACAATTGCTAAAAAAAAAAAAAAAAGGCAACATACCCAGACCTGACAGGATATTGACATTACTAAAAATGTAAACAGCTTACCTCTTATTTGAAGGCCTTTATACATATTAAAAAGAAGGCAATTCTTGCATACCTTTCCCTACTTGCTTATCTGTAAGCACATAAGTAGTTCTGTTGCAATAAATGAGGCTGCTCATATTCTTAAAGATGAGCACATATTTCATTCAAAAGGAAAAGGAAAAAGGGGAGGAAAAAAGGAAAGCTTATTGAAACATGGAAGATAGCTCCACTGCAGTGATCCCAAAGGAAGGAACTGTCAACACAAGCCCAGCCTCTGCACTAAAAACAATTTCAAAAAGTTAATAAAATTGTTAAAATTACAGATTTGTGTGTTTTTATGTCCTTATCCAATGTATAACACAAAATGTATGCCCTCTGCATTCCATCTCTCTTGTTATTTTCATTGTCTTTCAATGTTACATTAATATAATTCTTTTTCTAATGATATCCATTTAATCTTCTGAATTTAACTTCTCTTCTCTGGATCTTTGAATACATCCCCAATATTACACACCACTCTATTATCCCCAAATGGAATTTCCAACAACCTATTAACTTGCTTTAAAAGAGATGATCCCAATGTGGAATAAACTGTATTTACCCCTACTGAAGACAAAATTTATTCTAAGAGCAGAGCACAGAGACCAGTACGCAGTGGCCATGGAGACCTCTGCAGTCTGAGTCAGTCAAGCAGGCAACTTTTTCCTCTTTGAAAGTTTCCTCTGGGTTAGGCCACAGCACGAATCTACTGTGATACAATGAGTATTATTAATAAGGCATCAATCATGAGTTAGACCTTCTCAAAGGAAAAAACAAACAGAAGAAATGGTCTCAGAAGCGAAGTTGACTCATCATCAGAGAGATGATGATTCAGAAGAATTTCTGAAGCCTCCAGGCATGTCCAAGCCCTAGTGCTGGTCCTAGACCTCAGACTCTACAACACGCAGGCCATCCCAGAGCCACAAAAGCCAAACCAACAAGAGCATATTATGCAGTACTGGCTTTCTGCTTGCCTGCTGTGTAATGGGCTCAAAGTTGCCCAAAGCGCAGCTCTTTCAAGACCTGGGCAGCAATATTTATTCTGCTCTGTCATAAACTATTTGTCCACCTTTGCCATTTGCCACTAGCAGTAGTATGGGCACATATTTTTTTCTCATTATTTATTGTTTCTATGCCCATAGACCATGAGAATGAAATAGAATACAGTAAAATAAACCAGACTTTTAAATACTGGACTCAAAAAAACTTATCTCTACTGTAATAACAAATGCCAAATTTCATAGCACCTTCTTTTTAATAACCGAGCTATAAACCTCTCAATAATGAGTCTTGTAATGGAAACGCTAAGCCTCCCTTTACTGCTGTGGCCTGAACTTGCTGCTATTATCAGCTATTTTTATCAGTTAGTTGATTGCACCTTAGAAAAATGACTGCTGGCAGCACAAGTCCTGTTTCATTAGAGACACTCTTAAATACTCCACTGTGATATTATAACTCAGAACTAAAAGAAAGAAGAGCGACAGAGTGTGAAAGAAAGAAAGAACGAAAAAAAGAGTAAAAATAAGGAGCGAGGGGAAGGAAGAGAGAAATATGTGCAATGGATGACAATCTCCTGACTTGCGATTTCCAGCTCTCACTAGCAATGCAAAGGGCTGCTTAAYGTGCAGCCCCTGCTCAGGCAGGGTTGGTTTTGGCCCTGGAATCTCTCTGCCACCTAGCCAGTGTCCTGTGCCACCCTGAAAATGTCAGCTGCTTCTGGGCTCTCCTGGGTAGCTCCCTCTCCAGGTAGCCTTGGAGTCCTGAGCTCTGCGGGTCGAAGTCTACCACCACCATTACAGGCATTATAAGTTTTCCTTCTTGTTCTAGAAACCTTGTGGATTCCTGGTCATTTCTGAGGGTTTTTTCTTCTCCCTGGTTTCCCTGAAGACTTCAGCTGGCATATGTTCACCCAGTGTTTTGAGCCTGCAGATTCCTAAAGCTTTCTGTGACCCAGCTTGAGATTAAGTGGTATATATTATTTACCAGTTTAGCCCATATAGTTTACTCCCTTTCCTAAGCAAGTCATGAGTTTCTTTTACTGTTTTAACTGTGTCCATGGCATGTTGAAAGCCTACATGATTTCCTGCATAAATAACATCTAACTAACTTCCAGCTGTGTTCTCTAGAGAAGCAGAAGAGGACACAGGAAAAATGTCAGTAGCTGGTCTTTTCCCGAAAGATCTTTCAGAAATACAAGGTGCAATGCAAACCAGAAATATTGTATCTATTTTCTTACCTTTAAAAAGTAAACCTAAAACCTTTAAAACTTTGTATTAAAATGCCATTAACAGTATTATCTGTGCAGGTGCAGCTACATACTGAGTGTCCCAAGGACACACTGGCATGCTCTCTATCCTTACGTTATTCAGTGGGAGCTGGGGCCATTTCTACAAAAATCTTGCATTTCAACAAGCACTTTCACTTAACAGCAATGTTATGATGTTGCTCAACAGTGAGATATGATAAAGGGAATCCATAAGGCACTTATAATTCACTGCATGACTAATTATTGAAATGTGCAGACATAATCCTTTGACCTTGAAAAAAGTACAAGTAAAGTATTTGGAAATATAATTATGAAGGGCACATGGTTGCAATATGATGACAAACAATATTAAACGTGCAAAAGGAAGGACATTCAAAGAGGCTTTTTTGCATGTGCAGAAATTGTACATTGTTTTCCTTGCTAGCATCCCAGGCAGCATCATGCATATGCAGTTAATCATGTCTTTGTTTATACAGACACATTATAATTACATTCAAGTTTTCCTAACTCTTCCACATTTAAATAAGAACCATAATGTTGACCATAAGACAGAGCCAAATGCTGTCCTGTAAGGAAAGAAAACACAAATCCTGTGGATCTTGTCTCAGCTACAAGATGAGGAGGCATTAATTACATGACTTTATGTCAACCTAATCTCGCAAAGATACTTTTTAGCACTGTTCTCTCAAAAACTTCAGAATTTAGCCCACTTGCCCCTCAAACTGCTTAGAAATCCTAAAATCTTTTGTGATCCTGCACTGTAGGGAACTTCCTCCTGACTTGAGCAGAGCCAAGATTAGACCCAAAGCAAGCTCTCTCCTCAGCCTTTGCATACAGATCATACTGCATTTCTTCCAGTCTTCAGTGACCAAAAGCTAGCAAGATCCATACCCTTCAAAGACAAGCACTCATCTTCCCAAAGGAGTCCTTGTTCCACTTTTGTAGCCCAAAGATGCTGGGAAAGTAGGAAAGAACACTAAAGAGACAAGAAGTAGAAATGAGATGACCATTTTATATATTCAGTCTCTACCAAATTCCCTGCCCCAGGTCTCTAATCCCCTCAGGAAAGACCTCAAGAACTATTTCTGCCAGGAAACATGCCTTCATGAGAGGAGAATGAGCTTTTCACACACCCACACTGACAGAATACATATTTGTGTGGTTGCCCCTCTGGCAGAGTGCCAATTTGGCACAGGTTTAAAAAAAAAAAAGAAAGAAAGAAAGAGAAAAGAAAATACTTTTTTTTTTCCTTGTGAAGAAATAGAGTAAATTAATCAATGATATAAGAAGGTCTATGCAAAAATGCCTTCAGCAAGATGCATGTTGCATCCCTCAGTCAGGCAGCTCCATTAATATGAGTGAAGGTGAGCCATCTGCGAAGGTGAGCCATTGCCTCAGAGTTTCACAGTAAGTATGAGCATCACATCCTTAGCCACAAGGCAAGTATTATCACAGGTGTATTCTAGGGAAAGAGCACTGAAGCAGAGAATAGAATAGCATCACTCTCAAACAAAGCTTTTGTGGTTACAGAACAATTATAAGAGCTTTCATAAAACTGCACTGTATTATTAAGCAGAAAAAGTCTCCTCCATGATGTTGTGGAACAGCAATTCCCACAAGTGACTGAAGTATAGCCACTATCTTTTTTTCTTTTTTTCCTTTTTTTTTTTTTGATAGCTTTAATTTGCTTGTTCTTTATGTTCATTGGCAGCCCTGCTAAAATGTATCTTTACAACCTATTGTCTTAGGTAAGATTATATCAACAGCTCCAGATGGACCACTTTTAAAAATAAATTCTGCTTTCCCTTATCATTGACAGGAATCACATTTACATATTCTCCTGGTGGAACTGATAACGCACCAGATGATTAATGTGCCTCGATGTACTGATACCTGTAGACTGTTTGATCAATGTCTCGCAAAGAAAGTGTCTTTCATTCAGTATGCTCAGAGTCCAAAAACACCCTGTGATTAATGTAACTAAATGTTTGGGGTCAGCTGAAGCTACAGTTCTTGTTCCTGATTCAATATCAAACTAAAGATAGGTCACAGGAGAGTGGATTAGTCATGTGAAGAAAAAGTCTGAGCATGCAACTTCAAACTATCTCCTTAAGGGAAGCTACAGAAGAGTTCTAGCATTTTTTAGTTACTACTACAGTCATCTACACCATTTTTTACCTCATTGTTAAACAGCACAGCCCAACATGCTAAGCCTTTTAATGCCAGGATATTTTCAGTATAAAAATAAGTGGGTTTGATTCAGTCCTTGGCATTGAAGTTTGGATTTATTCAGATTTATTTATTACAGTTAGTGAACCATGAAAATCCAAGTCTCTGAAGTTATTCCCCAAAGAAGGCACTTCTTACCGTTGGAAGATAACAAAATGTCTAACGAACACTAGACCTTTTCCTAGTTTTACTTGATCAGCTGGAGTAACACTGACTATTTCTGCTTGTTCTTACAACAGCTGTATGGTGTCTCATTAAAAATAGATGGGAGATACATAAAGCACGGGGACCTGCTGGGGGATAGCTTTCACTTCCACTCGTACTCCCTTACTCTTCTCCTCAAATGTGTAGGAGGTATAAAAGCCACTCAGCCAACAAGGGGAAATGTGTCCTCTTGCCACCCTGCCAGCTTTTTTCCCATCTTCGTCTCACACAGGGAGTGTGAGAGGGAGATAGATTGGTGGAGCCACACCCTACCATCCCTGAGGCAAAGGCGGCAGATGGAGGCTCCACAAGAAGCAGAGGATCCCCTGCCCTCTTGCCACCAGGCAGAAGGAGGGGACCTAAGAGACAGCAGGGAATGGAAACAGGTCCCTGCTCGGGGTGCCAGGCGAACCCCCGCCCGGCCTCCCTCACCTTCCCAGTTGCCCTTACACAACAGGCATGGGGCTCTGGAACTTGAGGGCCAGGCAAATGAAGATGTAGATGAAGGTCCATCCAAGGGGTTGCCTAGGGTGAGGCGGTCA
>JAYKAV010000843.1:18386-32719 GCA_035582835.1 Phoebastria nigripes | reverse complement strand
TGTAATCAGCCTGGAGGAGAAGGGGAAGGTGAAGGGAGGTGTCTCCCCCGTAGGTTGGCTCTCCGAGGAGAAGAGGTAAAAAGTGTAGTTACTAATAGTTTCCGAGAGATARCTCCAGAAGTACARYGATGAYGACAATGCTGAGTACAATCTCATGACCAATAATCTTATCATAATATAAGCCAGTGTTACACAGTATAGCAATGCAATAACCTTAATCCATCGCTCAGAGGTGATAAACAGCATGAAACCACTGATAAGCAGTATATACAGCCAGTAAGGTGTTACATAACCCAACTCCAAAAACAGATCCAACAACTCTGAGAGCAAATRAACCAACCAACCAACCATTGTGACCAGCGACTACTAAACTGATATAATGAATGCTTATAACAAATTTGTTTTAACAGGTCAGGTCAGATGTGTCGTTATCTCAACCCTTTGTGCCTCACGTTGGGCGCCGAAAAGGACTGTTGTGGTTTAACCCGGCAGGCAGCCAAACACCACACAGCCGCTCGCTCACTCCCCCCTCCCCTCAGTGGGATGGGGGAGAGAATTGGGAAAAAAAAAGTAAAATTCGTGGATTGAGATAAAGACAGTTTAATAAAACAGAAAAGAGAGGGAAAATAATAATAATAATAATAATAATAATAATAATAATGATAAGTATACAAAATGAGTGATGCACAATGCAATTGCTCACCACCCGCTGAGTGATACCCAAGCAGCGATCGCTACTTCCTGGACCACACCTCCTATTTATATATTGAGCATGACGTCACATGGTATGGAATACCCCGTTGGCCAGTTGGGCTAGCCATCCTGGCTATGCTYCCTCCCAGCTTCTTGTGCACCTGGCAGAGCATGGGAAGCTGAAAAGTCCTYGACTAGTAGACTACTTAGCAACAACTAAAAACATCAGTGTGTTATCAACATTCTTTTTACACTAAATCCAAAACACAGCACTAGGAAGAAAATTAACTCTATCCCAGCAGAAGCTAGGACAACTATGTTTCTTCTTGGCAGCATGAATTAGTCCCAGTCACTATCTTTTTCCGTTTATTATCTTTTATTCTGCAGCATGTGGATAATTCTGACATAACAATTCTTGTAGAGATTTGAAATAAGACACAAGGTTCAAGAAGGGCACATTTAATTGCAGGCGTAGTGAACACGAAAAATTTGAACCATGAGATTGTATGTGGGGACCAAAAAGAAGCATCACAGAAATCTCTGGATGAATAGGAAGGACTAAAGAGAGTAGAAAAGAAGAGACAGTCTATAAAAGAAKTTGAAGCACTAAAATAAATAAGGCCACAAAATTATTGGGAGGACAAGTTAGCTTAGAGATGATTCTCTCTTGCTGTGAACCATTTACAAGAAAGTTAAAACTAGGCAAGATGAAGTAAAAGGCAGAAGAAGATCAATTTCATCTCACTTCCAGAAAGTGAAGCAACATTTCAAATTGCCATAAAACACTTGTTAATTGCCGTTATTGATCACTTCAGTTGTGTGGTTGCGTTCCAGATCTCCTCTCTTACTCAGCTGCGCTGTAAAATGAAACATGCTTTGATTCATGCGTTCTTAAATTGAAACTGAACCCCAAATTTTCAATGTCTATGTACTATGCCTACCCCACAGTTCAGGTCGTCTTAGCCCAGCTATTTAGCTTCTTTTCACCCATCTTGAACAAATGTTGCTATTTCTATTTAGAATAACCCGCCAGTAAAAATAAAATGAACACATCCTGTTCTCCCTTTCTTCAGGACACTCTGAAGCACCCTGAAGATTGATGCCTACAGCAAAACAAGCTGACAAGTCAGTAATGACATTCATTTAAGAATGCTATTCTTTGTGGAAAATTGCTTTGAATTTTTTTAATGATTTCGTTTATTACTAAACAGTGACTGAACTGGAAGACTGTAATGCATTTTTTCTACTTGATTTCTAGAAACAAGATAGACTCGGAGATATCAGAAGTACGGCACACTCAGGGACTTTCTGAATATGTTAACACACAACTAAGGCAGAGCCTGAGTTTCAAGATCTTTAAGAGATGATACTGACAAACAAGAAGTTACTGAGTTGAAATTTAGGTATGTATCCAAAGCCAAAACCTCTAACAGATATGCGGTAAAGCAAACAGAACTCACAGGATTCTTATAATTGAAGTAAAATTCACACAAAGTATGTTATCATTATACAGAACATGTCTGTGCAAACAGAGCATGTTGCAGTGTCACTTATGAAGGCATTTAAATACATGCTGAGCTACTTGGACAGAAATCCATTCTTGAATTGCAGACAAAAAGCAGAGCAAAACCTATAAAAAGAGGCACTGACACATGAGTAAAGGAATGGTGCCTAGGCAAGGTGCACATCCAACTGGTAGCCTACCRTAGTTACAGAGAAAACGTGTAATATTTAGATCCAATTCTGCAAAACAAGACAATGTCACTTGAGCTAGTATCAAGACTGCCAACACTGAATATTATTTTTTCCTATGCAAAAGTTAAAAATAAGTGTAATTTTCYGAGATAAAGACTGAAAATACAATGGAAATTTAAAAAAATATGTTTTATAAATCTCATTAAAAATACTCAGAATTAGGCTGCACTCCAATTCTAGTATTCCAGAGTATCTGAGGAGCAAAATACAAAYACTGATCCAAATATTCGTTTGGGATCTTATAGCCATCTTTAACAGTGAAAAACTTGTGTTTACTTTTCAAATATTTGGGTAAAAATTGTCTCATATTTCTCTAAAGTACAAGAATACGTGCACCTGTCACATAAATCTAAGTGCATAGACACTAACCTTCATTAGTTTGGGGTGGGTTGACTTCAGGGCAAGGTCAGGTAAGTTTTGGTATATCTTTCCAGAATAATCAAAAACGTTATTATCCCTAGCAACATCTTCTCTCTTAAAATTTCTCACCAACTCAGTGCTGGCATTGGCATGTCACATGGCTGTTGCACACTTAAATCTATCTCCATTAGCAGGTGAAGAAAGATGCCAGATCAGCATTGAGGTGCTGGGGTACAAGCATAGCTTCYACTTTGTGGCTCTACTGGATGGAAGACAACTCATCAAGCTGAGGCAGTGATAAATTTAAATCAGATATTTCATGCTAAAATCACCAAAGTTGCTTTTGCCATGAAAGCATACCTAAGAGCCCAATGTCTCTTCTCCAGCCTACTCTGAAATATATCAGAACTGCAGAATTTCAGCTCATGGTTCCAGAAATAACAAGAAATACTTAGAACGCAACACTCTGAAAAGAGGGAATCAAAGCATGAAACTTTACACAATGATATGCCATCTCTTCAGCAAAGTTAGCATTTCACGCAGAGGACTTCATCAGGACTAGATTAACCTACCCATTGTTTGTTAAATTATCATACTGTCATGTATGGAAAGCATCCTGTTCATAAAGGTTATTAGACTTCGGCAATTTTAACTCAGTATCAAAAAAACTAAAAATCGAGTATGGGCTTTAAACTTTAAATGTAAATGAGTAAAGGTTGCATACAAAAATATGAGTCACAATTTAAATAATTCTACTCAAGTCATACAGTGAAGCATTTCTTTTTCACTTTTACCACTTTAACATCAAAGATAGCATGAGTATCTGTTCAGGCTGTCTTCATCAGGACTCAGAACATGCAGATGTACCTTCTTCAACCATGGCCTTTGTACAGATTAAGTACCTCAATGCTTATTTAATAACTTGACCCCAGGCTAGCATTTCCTCTTCTGCTTTCACGGTGTCACATAGAAATCTGTATGTGCAGTGCACAGACACACAGCAAATCCAGCATCATTAAACCAGGACAGTATTTTAATTCATAAACACACTCCATAGACTGAATGACTGCAGATGTCCCCTCAATGTCTTCACTTTTTGTTGCTGTCTAATGCACACATACTTAATTTAATTTTTGTCAGCATAAGAATAAAATGCCTTCACCACATTTGCTTTTCCAGAGTAAAGGGAAATGTTGCCATACTACCAGTATAACTGAGTAGATATGCTCAGGACTTCTAAATAGTTGCAGAGATAAGAGAACTCATCGTGACACAACTATGAGGACACCATTTGCATGCAAGGGAAAATGCAGTTTTCAAGCTAGTCAGTGCCAAACTGACTTTTAAATTTAGTCATCTAAATCCAATTTAGTCATCTAAATCCATCTAAAATTCCTTTAGTATGTGGATATATAATAAATGTATGTTTTACTAGTAGCAGAGAATTTCAAAGCTTATGTTTCAAGGTGTGGGGTTTTTCATGTGCATCAAAAACCCCATGTCTCCCATTTTAAGAGGAAAATGAATTTTCATCCATGCTTCACAAATAAGAATTAAAAAAAAGTCATATCAATTACCAGACATAGAGCTGTAAACCATGTATTGAACTGTTCCCTAGCTCTTCAAAAGAATGAGAAATACAAAATTTTCCCTGATTTCCTGCTGTACTGCAAGCTCTCTTAAGAGCTTTTCCATAACACAGAAGAACAAGGTTAAATTTCTCATTAAACATTAATTCAAGATTTAGCTCCTGAATAAAATAATTCTTGATTCTTTAGCAAATTTGTACAGTGCCCCTGAGGTACCACAGCACATTTAAACTAAAACTATCACTCATAGTTTTATGTGCATATCTGCATATCTATATTAATACATTAAGGTCAAATTACAGTATATCAAGTGCTGTTAGTAATTAACTGTGGTCCTGATCCAGCTCCCACTGAAGTAAATGCAAACTTTTGCTGATTTAACCAGGAAGTAGAGTGAAGTAGTAAATTTAGGATAGATGTGCACCAAAGATGCAAAATAAAGATTATTGTGATTGAAAATCTATCCTTGTATCCATTCACTGTAGTTACTGACTTCACAGATACTATATCAGTTTTTTTCCTAAAATGTCTTATTATTCAAATACAGAAGACTATTTTTTTATTTTCAAATTAAGAACCAGAACTATCAAACCAGAAATATCAAACATACTATGATTATAACTCCCTATTTTAATTTATACCTGTTTACCTGTCTTAGCTTTAGCTGCACAACACAGCATAAAGCCACTCTTCCTGTACATCCTTATTTAAACTCCCCTGTTCTCCGTGGATTCTAGACTGTCCAAATTATGTGACTCGCATGGTGCATTACAAAGCTTCAATGTTCACACTGATTTAAGAGATAAAGATGGGAATAGTGAGAAGTGGAAGAATAATGCATGCATGCATCTGTTTCCTGTCTATAGACAGAACTGGTGAAATTTATATATTTTCAATCAGGGTGACTTTAAATGTTCTGAAGTTGGGGCTTTTCCCCCCTATATGATCCTACAGGAAACAAACATCAGTCTGGTTTTATAAATACCCACAAGAATGTACATACTGTGCACACACTCCACTAAGTGAGGATAAGAAGGAGAAAGCATTGTTAATGATAGGCTGAAGAAAATAAAAGCCTTTACTGAAAATGCAGAGAAAACACCTGTTTCTTATGCTTATAAAAATAAATAAATTACAACAAATCTATATATGAAAAAAGTTGTTGCCCATCTATCCAGGTATCTGGTTTTCCCTTTTATCCTTCTAATCCTGTAAAACTGATACACAGTATCTCCTAAGACAGGAGGGAAAGAGAAAGATGCGCTGTAATTCTTACAAGACAGTATAAGACCTTATTGTTTAACATACATAATTTCAAGACACTGATTTCTCACCTATTACAGCTTAAGCAGGTCACAGTAAATTCCATCAATACCTTTGCGTAAGTATCACTCACTGCCTTTCTGGCAGTCATGCTTTCTAACATCTAGCAAACTGTCTCATATGCAATGCAATATATTCAAACCCACCCTGTAGGTGTACTAAATGCAGTAGGTGTGCTGTAAATGTACTAATCACTGTCTCACTAAATCACAAACGATAGCAAAGTGTGAATGCAGCCTGGCAGCAGTTCTGTCCTTGTATCACGTATCAGCAATTCCTACCTTTCTTTTGACAGTGAAGATGATGGCAATCCAAAACAACGCCTGAAGCCAACATCCAGGCACTTTGTAAAATTAGTGTTGTGGTCCACCCAAACACGTTCATTCACAATTACACTTGCTACCTGTTCTCTTTTTACATCTCTGGGAACACAATACCATTGCAGCACACAAAGAGGGGGATCATGTCAGGCAGCCTCACAGCCATCCCGGAAAAAAAGTTAGCACACTTCGCCTGCTTTTCCAAGTTCAAAATCAACAGCGTCTCAGGTCTTCAATGACTTGAAATGAATTTGACCTCAGTAAGAATTACAAGACTGTGCACTGTATTTTCATTACTAACCACACTGAGCAAATGTGTATTTCCAATATCTACATGTTTCCAGAACTGCAAAGATTCTGGTTCTTAATGCAGGAAGCTTTCAAGTTCAATTACTAATTTTAGTGGGTTTATGTTAAACACAGTTTATTTTGATGTCGTTCTGAGAGGTATGATGAAGATGGAGAAAACTCAACTTTCTAGCCCCAAAGCCTTTTCCAGCAGACCTTAATGTTTTTTTGTGATGCAAGCAGATTTAAAAGAAAAAAAAAAAAAAAGAAAAAGGAAAAAAATGGCAGATACAAGGTACCAGTACTAACAGTACCGTCACTGTCCATTTGCCAAACAGTGGGTCACTACTAACAAAGTTACTCTTCATTACCAACAGATCAGATGATAGACTTCTTGATCTCCTTGAAGGGAACTGAATTTACATCTCAGACTATCATGCTCTAACCCGTTTACTGCAGATTTAAAGATTTCATATGGAATCCATTCTTGCTTTGCATTACATCTATATACACCATAATGAAAGAGTATAGATGTACTTTGTGCGTGTGCAGATACAAAACCATAAATATATGCTACAAGAAATACCCTATCATTTTGTAGCTCAGATTGTGCGCAATCCCATGTACACAGAGAGAGAGAGCTGAATGTTAGATTAACTACGGACCAGTGGCGGTGAGGTGCAGATCTGATTCCAACCCCTTCTCTTGGTCCTAAGGGACCAAGACAGAGAGAACAACCAGTTACGGCATCTAAATTGGGGGGGTGGGATGGGGGGTGTTAAAGCCCATCAGGGAGAAAGAATAAATTAGTTTTCCACAGTTTACTGAGATTTTAAATCCTAAAATTAAATAAAAAGTGAGAACAAAATACCTTCCTTCCCAGTTTCACAAGTAGTATACAAACATAACTCTTCATTCTGTTTTCTTTCAATAAAACTAAATTGGAAATGGAAAAATTTAGTTCAGCTTGCTTTAGTTTCAATTCAGTGAACATGACAAACAAGAAGAGTAACTGCCTTACACTGAGTTGAAACTCATTTGGTTCTTAAAATAGACCTAGTTATTACTCATATTGAGTAAAGAAGTATAATTAAGCTCATGTTAATACAGGAGGCTGAAAACTAATTCATTATACATTATGAAACAAATCTTTCCTTTTAACTGCTGGCAAATTGGCTACAGACGTAATTTTTGTCAGTGTCTTCTCTCTGCAAGTAATTCCTTTACTAAAACTCATTTTTGAACACYGACTTTTTAATTCAAGGGTTTTTTGTCTGGATAGAAGTCCACGTGGGAAGTCTGTTCTCTGAATGAATGACAGTAACTCTGAGAATCACAATCCCGGTGTGACTACTCCAATTTAAAAATGAGAAATTAATTTGTGGGAAAAGTCTGAATCATTTTTCTGTATTCACTGTGTTTAAAAACAAAATGAAAAGAACCAAAAACCCAAAATAAGTTAATGTGCATGGCGTATAATTCAGGTCAAGGAAAGCTTATTCAATATAACTATTTTGGCAGAAAGGAGTGACATGTGTCTTAGTAAGGTATTATTTGTTATACAGTACCTTGAATACCTCTATGGGTTTTTTCCTGAATCAGTTGTTTTCATTTAAAAATTAAATTAAAATGTGATTTTCTTATTTTAAAACATGTACCTGGAATATATACTGTTTCTTATTCTGTTTCTTTAGTTTTTACTGGTGTCTACAGCTTCAGAATACCTTGGGAACAAATTTCAGTTGGATGCAAACAGTCAATAATTTATTAAGCTACCTCAGCACTACATTGTAAATGCTTCAAATCCAAAGCAATGCTTTTTTTTTTTTTTTAAATTAAAAAAAAAAGGAAGAGAAAGGCTAATGTAAATATTAGACTCTTGCCGAATAATTTGCAATGAAAAACTAATTCAACAAATTACACTTTTTCTGCTCATCAACTGTCTGCACACAGATTATAATTTTTAAGATATATTATTCATCCCTAGACTGCATGTTTGTCTCAAAATGCAGTTAAAGTTCACACTGAACTTTGTGATCACCCACATATACCCCATTAAAACTACAGTTGAGTTGATACTACAAAACATGCATTGCTAATAAACAGTTAACATACTGAGTTAAAAAAATCTAATAAGGCAAAAGCATATGAATACTGGTGGACAGGAACCATGAAAAAGAAAAGAATGAATGTAGTTTAAATTAATTTTCAAAGACCAATGAGTTCAAAAATACTCCCATATCACCCATACAGATCAGCTACACTTAAGAGACAATTTATATTAGGTATACTATTTTTTCCCTTTGTTCTTAGTTGAATTAGATTGCACAGATTTTCTTACACAGTTCTTAGTCATACATGGGGGGAGTACTGATTCTGCTCAGCTGTGCTGCTTGCCATCATTGCAACTGGTCCCCTTCTAGGAGATTCCTTATCCAAAACACAAAGAAAAGAAAAACATTCAGTGAATTAGAGTTCTTCTAGGTGCTACATAAGTGAGCCTTTCTTTTACAACAAGACAGAAGATTGAAACACAATGGATTTGTAGTGTATAAATTAAGACCTATGTCTACTATTCCTTCTTAGGTCACTGGGTCTCACTTCTCCAAAATGCTTAACAAATTTTCTGAACGACTTAGCATAAAATAAGATGACCTGTTGATTCTCTTGTATTGCCTTCTCCTTTGTCAAGGAAACAAATCAGACACACTCTTTTTGACTGCTCCTGGATTGCAGAACTTTCTCTGCTTTGTTATAATTGGCAGGTGATAGTGTGATAGTCTTACCTACACATTAACTTTTCAGCTTCATTAACTACTGACCAAACTCATATAATATAAAACAGATATTTTACCTAAGGACATTGCTCATGAAAAATTAAAAGCATTGGCCTGGGGTAATACCAGCTAAACTTTTCTTCATAATCAGAGTTAAAATTGGCTTATGCTGTACAACATACTGCAGTAGAACATTCTTACTAACAAATGAGTAGATCCTCACAGTGGGGAGGGGCAAGGGGAGGGGGGGGAATCTTATTCTCAATTTGTAAGAGAACACGTGTAAACAAATTAAAGATGTTTCCATATGATTTTTTAAAAATCTGTTTACATACTAAATACACCAAGATCTTTATACAGTTAAAAGGTACGACATAGGCATCTCCTGAAAGCAATTAATACAAGAAGGGATATATTACTGTAATGAATATAGGATAATTAAGCTTCTGAATTAAACACCTCATAAATGACTACAGCAATGATGGTGATCCCTCCACAGTAGTGCCAACTTTGGCAGCGGCAGATTTGGACTGGCACAAACTGTAATAAATTACAGTGTTCCTTAAGTAATTTTGGCACCAGTGACCAAAAAGATTAGCTGACCCTAGGACAGAGGAGATGAATATGGGCCTATCTGTTTTGATACTGCACAGGTCTGTTTCCTCTGAAGTAAAATGTTATTTCTAGGTCATTCTGTAACATACAAAGCAGCTAAGTCATTGAATCTAGTAATGCAATTCTTGTAAAGTGCTGTTTTATGTGAAAACGTGTTGTTTTTTTAAAGATGGTGTTATTTTTTGTTTGTAAAGGTGTTGATTCCTGTATTTTGTAACAGAATGATCTGGGACTGTTTGTTTAAAACATTTAAAGCGGATCTTACTCTGAAAGTAGTTTTGTTTAGCTGAGACTTTTCAGTCAGATCAAGTCATCAATATCGAACAATAAGAGCTGCATGAAAATGTTTTGATAATCATTATCATATATTACCATTGCCAGTAATGACCAGTGATTTACAGGACGATGATATCATGATATCTAACACCAGGGTAAGGTGTACTTGTATAAAAGAACTGGAGATCTATCGTACACACAATCTTAAACACATTAATAGAGAAAAGAGAACACATTTATTGGCTAACAGAACAATTTTATGAAGATTTGGAAACATCTTACCATTATCAGCATTTCATGGGGAGACATCAAGGATGTATTTTTAAGGAACGGAACCCAAAGGTAAATTTTACTCTGCACCTCTTACTGCACCTTGCACTATGCTTAATTGCATTTGTAGGTATTGCTTTATTAATCATGATAATCACAGTCATAGTGTAGCATAAGAAGGTTATGCTTACAAGTAAATGTAATGATTATAGAGCTAATGAAGTGCCAGTGATTATGTAAATTGATAATACTGTAAAATGAACTTTGACAAAGATGGGCAGAGTGGTGATGCCAAAAGGCCTCATTGGTGTGAATTTCCTATGAATGGGTTCCTATATATTTGGACAGAAAAGCCTTCCTAGGAAAAATACATTCTGAGAAGTTAGTGTGTGAAAGTTTCCCAAGGACTGATAAATTCTGCAGGGTAGCAGACCTGTTGATTCTGCACATACCAATAATCTGAGGACACTGAGAATCTGCTGAATCCCTAGAGGGCCACAGCACACCCAGTACCAACAAAAGGTTGTGTAGCTCAGACCACATTCAAGAGGGTGGTGGCTTCTATATGCATATAGAGACTACAGGATTATATATACATTTGATGAAATAAAGGACCAACTGAGGGACTTCATGAATACCTACCCCAGAAGCCACTGGTGGCTTCTAGGTCCAACCTAGCCTACCTGAGTCCAACCCTTTGCTTCAGAGTATGCAGCTGGGGTTCATCTCCCAACTGTTGCCCCATGAGTTAATGTGTGAGTAAACATTCTAAGTGACTGCTATGTGACTAGCTATGTTATTAATGACAGCTTGACTCCAGTGATAACAGTTTTGTAAATAAAAGATGTTCATAGAATTATCAGTTGTAATCTGCCCTCCCCCAACTCCTACTCCCTACCCTTATTAAGGAAAACAAAATGTAGAAACAGGGAAAAATACTTTTTTTATATATATATATATATATGTATTTATATACCTTGCTATCAGTTCTGTAATGAACTACATATGCGTGTCCCATCTCACAGCTGATTTCAACCACACTGACCATGTGCACACAGTTCAGAGCACACATCACTCCCACTATCAATGCTCAGGTTTGGAACAGTGTTGCTCCCACTGGCTGCTGTTAGCATAGTTAAGTCATTTTACAGAATAGGAGATGTTTTGTTTAATTCCACCCAGGGACTGAACTATCTGCCACAAGAATTAACAACACATACCTATTTCAGAAGGAATTATTCATTGACTGTGGCTTGGGGAATAGAGTCTAGGTTAATCTCTGGAACACAAAGTTGATAATCTCATTGTTTTTACTGATGGCTTCAGGTGCTATCCTTTTCTTTACATGTCTAATATATTTGAATTGCCTTTTTATTTAATAATAACCTGACACACAGAGTTCCACATACAAACTACAACTGGACTGCTTCAAACTTTATTTTATCATGCTAATGTGTAAAGAGAAAATTAACCCCCATCAGACCAGCTTAAATCATGGAAAGGCAGCAGTCTCACTGATGGGAAGAAGTGAGTGGCAGGGGGCAAGGAGAAAGGGGAGTAGGGAGAAGACAAAATGAATAGCTTTGCTACATTTTCCAGCTATAGCCACAGGCTAAACAAAATGCATAGGAGCAGTATGTTCCACAAAATAAGCTGAAGGAATATACTTCTTCCCTATATTAAGGGATAAACTAGAGACTGGTTGGGATCAAATCTGTTTGTTGTCTAATTTATTTCTGCCCTTTAATCAGGATGATCTGGTCTTATGTATTTTAGCCATTTACATGACCTCTTCTGCTTCATGACTTGAGCATCTCACAGTAACAACTGAAATCCCTGCAAAAGTGATCTAAAATGTGGCAGTACTAATAACTGTATTTTACAGTTTGAAAATGTGGTTTATACAATTTCCTATAGACTGCATGCAGGCAGAACAGAGAACTGACTTTCAAAGGCCAGATAACAGGCTAATCAGTAGGTCATCCTTCCTCTGTATATTATAAAATAGATGCATCTCTAAATGGATAAATATTTAAAGACTAGCCTAAAGTATCAGTGAACTGTAGCCACTATTAATCTGATTTCACTCTTCTCACCAACTTGAAAAAGCCTTAACTYAGTCACAGCCCCCTGAGAAACCCCAAATCTTCACTCCCTTCATTCCAGCTGGCACACAGGTTAGACACACGTATATACTTTTACTGAGCATACACAGTATGAGCCTTCAAGCATGGAACAATGGCATGTATATTTTACCCGCAGCCAATTTAATCATATCACCTGCATTTAAACATCTGTTTCCCCTCTGATTAGAAGCAAAGGAAATTGTGTCAAGCATGAAAATATCCACAACATTTGATTAGATCTGAAAGGGTTGCTAACCTCCATCAAGCATGTCAGAGACACTTTCCTTTTATCTTTTATGCAAAATGACTTGCAGGTAATTGCACTCTCTTCAGCTAATATAAAAATATTTTCACTAGAACTACCCATTGTGCCAAGGGTGTCAGTCTGACAAACTACATTTGACAGCAATTCAACATCACTCTGAGAAACCAAATTTAAAATAATCCAGAGATATTAGTAGAAAGGCACAGTTAGATACACCTAGCACAAAGCAGCCTAACCTTCAACTATGAAGCATATGCTCAGGAGAGCTAAGCATGAAAGATATAAATTTATTGTTTAAAGCTAGTGACAATTTCTTATTGACTTCAATGAAAGAAAAGCCAGACTGAAACCAAGCACTCTTTAGTAGCAATTTATTTGTATTGTGCAAGAAGCAGCCCCACAAAATCAGAGGCTGTTACAGAATCAAAAGGAAAGCAACATCTCAAGCACTGTTGAGAAAGAGAAGGTACACTGTTCTGCTCATGAGCCGATGGATTCTGATATCCAAACTYACCCTATTTCAGGGTGCTTCCAGCAGGACCCCTGGATGCAAGAGATTACTTGAGATGAAAATCAGTGATCACTATGAGACATTGTGAAAGACTCTTCTGCACTGACTGCTCTCTAGTGCAGTGTTTCAGCAGTACATTATAATGGTATACGCTTTTCAGATGCTCACGTTAAGCCAGCCTAAAGTGTACTACCCCAGGTTTATACTACCCACAGGTTTGTACTACCCACAGGTTTATAAGGTAGTGACATCTAGGATTTAGCTTTTTTTATATATATATGTATACTTAATTCTGCACACAGATGACACATACCTTTGTAGCAAGAATCCCAACAGGTTGAATCAAAGCTTCCTTCAAAGTTTCATGTGCTAAAGAGCCCTTATTACACCTTTTTTGTGATTCCAGATTTTGTAATTTTTTTTTTTTTTTTTTAACAGGTTCTTCACCTCTTCAGGAACAGGTAAAACTCTGGTCTGGGCTTCATTTTTCAGAAGGTAGATAATATGACATAATTGTGTATCAGTAAATTTTAACACTGGCCAAAAATATTTAACAAATATTTAACAAATTCATCCTGTGTTTTCTAAAGTCAATGAAGATATATTTAGTCTGAAATCCTCTCCAGGTACTGGGAAAAAAGCCAGGGAAGTAACTTTCACAGACCTGTTCAGGTTTTTTTTGCCCCTGTCTTCCTACTACAGCTTCTCAATTTAATAACCCACACTCTCAACTTCATACTAGAGCATGTCAATGATGCAATTTTTTTCTGGTACTCCTGCGAAGGAGCTGCCTCACATACTCAGTGCAAAGGAAAAAGGGTTCACGTGGATTGGGAGAGACAGAATTGGCTAACACTCCTTGTTCTTTAAAAACAGGACCAGTGCTGGTTTTTCACACAAACTAAATTACAGCTTCTATTAGAAGTTTAATAAACAGTTAGGTTAAGGTTACTCTTGCAAGAAGGCTAAATTTTAAAATATTTATTAGCCCAATTAAGTTACAGTGAAAGCCAGCTGAGGTCAATAGAAATATTCTTACTGATTGCAGTGGCCTTCGGCTCAGATCCATAGCAGTTTTCTCCTTTCTGCACTATATACCATTTCTTGGTAAAAAWAAAATAAAAAAAAAAAWWYYTWRGGGRAARKKGMAWWTTTTYCYYYTTTT
>JAYKAV010000843.1:0-18381 GCA_035582835.1 Phoebastria nigripes | reverse complement strand
AAAGCTTATTTTTTGCTTTTGGTTTCACTGTTTATGTATAAAAGGCCCGATCCATGTAAAAGCAATCAATATTCTTACTGACAGATTAGAAGAAGCCACTAAGTACAACTACTTACCACCTAATTGAGTGGTTGCAGATTACCGATTCGCTTGCTTAGACACACTGTAAAGCAAATTAAATGGTGAAGCAAAATAAACTAACATATACTGAGAAAATATTTTTTTCAATTCAACTATGAAGGCTTAGCCACTGAATGCCTTTAAAACAGCCCTCCTGGTTCACCTGAAGGCTCCCCCAGAGGCTTTAAATCAAGATACTTTGACATTGTATATGACCAACTACCTCATTAAAGTGGAAACAATAGTTCTTCTGTTTTACTCTGCCCAACTGCTCCCTCAGCAGACTTCTGTTCCACTTATTTTAACTCTAACACTGACCTTTAAACAGGTAAATCAGAATCAAATCAGAATTTTCTACTTTTCTCTTAGCATTGTAAAGAAGTGTCTAGGTGTATATCCAGATAAACATCTTCAAGATTTTGAAAAAGCCATTCCCTATGCTGTCTACTCTCCTCAATAAAATTGTGTCCCACCTTCTTTTTACTGACTTATGTAAATTTTTAACACTGGAAATGTTAATAGTTCCTTGAAATACATGAGATTAAGCTCAATTCCTTAAAATTTAAGATTGCTGTAATCTTTGTTAAACTAGATTTAAACATAACAGATGAGACTTTTCTTCTTTGAATTATATTCCCATGAAACAGTAACCTGACTTTGTTTCCCAGCTGCTTAATCCTTCCACTCTTCCTGAGTGTGCAAACAACTATACTGCCAGAATACTAGAAAAATCATTCACAGAATTTGTAGAACTGCGACATATATTAACTACCTAACAAAACAGTAATGCTCCTTTCCCTTTCTTCACCACTGAGAGAGGCAGCCTATTAACCTTTTGACTACCCTCCAGTTCCCAGGGAACTAAAACAGAACCACTTACAAAGCCCATTTTTCTATCAGATGCCTATGAACATTTCCAGATTCAGCTCCTGTTATCAAAGAGGAAAGAAAGGTTCCCTTAAGATCCTGAAACCCACTAAAACCTAGGTAGTAGTGGTCTGCTTTGATGAYACTGGGTACCCAAAATTAAAATTACTTTATGGATGTTCCCTGAATTTCAGAATTCCTTGATCCCTATTCCCATTAATTCTTTGGCTTTGCACTACAAAAGTAAACAGAAGATATAGATTAGTTTTAAAAATAAAAAGATTCCAGCTGAGGTTAAACTGTAAGAAACTGACTCAACATCCTCACTGAAAAACAAATAGGATATGGTTTAGAAGAATACTGATTATCCCATTTTCAGGAGTGCACACAGGTAGATAAACAGGCTGAAGTTTTTCAGGTCATTGAGATCTTTGGTTCCTCTGAAAAATAAAAAAGAGGATAAAGACTGTTTTGGGCATGAGAGTACTATAACTCAGGAAGCTGCTGAAACCCTTAGGTGGACACTACTTTCTGCATTAGACGGAGGTTGCTGATGATACTCAAGCTAATGCTGAATCCCATGYACTCAACTATTCAGTTATCTTATCATGCATGACTGTTTTCACTCTGGTCAGATTAGATAGGTTTGTGGGGTGTTTGTTTTGTTTGTTTGGKTTTTTTTTGTTTTGGTTTGGTTTGTGTTTTGGTTTTTTTTCCCAATGTTTTGCTAAGCCTAGTATGTGGCAAGGCAACTACAATTTTGCAGTTCTTAAAATACTGCAATAATCATACTTTAAAAAAATTACCTTCCTACAGGTTTCTAAGATGTATAGTACCAGATAGACTTGCAAGCCTGTCCCTCAGGTGCTCCTGTAATTTATGAGAGAGCAAAGAGGCAATACCTTGTTAGCATTTTCTTGCAAATAGAAAAAGACGACAAAGTTGACACCTGTCTAAGAATTTAGGAGCTCTCCTAGACAAATGTGACCTTTCATTCTTGTTGCGTGCAACTCTAAGTAAAGCAAGCATAGATCCCAGAGCTTCAGCTTGGAATTCTTTAGCAATATTATTTCTTCCGCAGCATTATATCTTTATGATACAGAGTATCACCTTTCTCTTTATTCCACTCTGTAATCAATAGTTTTTTGTTGCAGTTTATCTGTCCTTAAAGTATCTGATGTCCTTCAGGGCAAAGCAATGAAGGTATAACAAAGACCACAGGAGAAATTAAGTGCATTTCAGTGTGCTTTCATTTTATATTGCAAATTGCTGCACTTATACAGCTCTTATAGTCTATTTTCTGTGCATCCTCTTTATACTCACCTATTATGCACCTAAGAATCTGTTGGGATGCACACCTGCAGTGTTTGTGAGTTTAGACAACTGCTTTTTAGACTTTGCTATCATCTATTACAGCAAGTGCCCATACAATCAAAGGAAGGGGAAAGRGGGAAGGGAGAAGAAGAAAAGAGGGAAAGGGAATGGAGAGAGGGGACAAATCTGCACTAGGTACCCATATTGTACCTAGTGTTTCATGCATGTGCCATCCAGCCAACAAGCTGAAAAAGTGAGCTCTGAACAAATTGCTTCTTTCAACAATTTCTATGGCCTGACTCCATGCAGAAATTTCTCAGTAGGCATACTGTTTTTTTAGAAGAAACACTAGATTCATATAACAACAACTACTACTACTATTTAATTTTATGAGGCAAACTTTGCCCTGGAGACAAAAATCCGTGAGGTTCCTAGGAACAGCCATATCCATATCTTATCCATAATAAATCTCATCAATAATTTCTTCCAGAAGTGAGTTTTTGCATGTACACAGACAAGTGCTTTTTCGCCATAGTTTGCATTCCAGATCCTACTGTACGTTATGATTTTTCGTTTGTAAAATACAAAAATCAAAACTAAACTAAATTAGCCTGCAACAGGCAAATTTGCTCAATTTTCCTTAAAACAAACAAACAAACCATTATTACAGCTTCCAGATTTTTTGGAAGTCCATCATCCCACAACCAGCAGCAACCAGCACAGCATGATTTCTAATCTCAGTGTGGGGAAGTAACACCATGACTGCATAGCCCTACCTGAGCACACCGCACCCTTTCGTGAGTGGCAGTCTTACACGCATCTCCAAACACTTTTCCAGTTTTCATCAACTCTTCAAATCCTAGATGAGGAACAGAGAATGTATTTGAAGCTACAGCTTTATACCTTTTGCTTGTTGTACACACACCGTTCCCATCYCAAACAAGAATATACTTGCTTCCCCCAAGAATGCCCAGCTCAGTGTTCTCAGGCATATTCAGTGTTAGTGAGTACAAAATCTGGCAAAACACCATGAAATTTACTTTTGAAGTTGATGAGAATGGCCACAATTTATCTTCAACTTGAAACACAATGTTAACTTTTTCATAGTAAGAGGAAATCAGCTAAAAAAAGACATAGGGGAGAAGAGAATTCTCCCTGCAGGCAGTTCAGTATAGAACCATCTACCAGTCTGTTACTGCGACAGAAGAAATACAATTCACTTTTCAGGCCCTGCTTGGATTTTATGTCAAGTACTAAATTCACACCTGATACACACTTGAATAGAAGGGGACAAGAATAACAATGTTTTGTCTTTGGTTTTAAAATTTTGTTTCCCCTCCTGTCCATAAAATAGGACCAGTTAAAAATACTGTGGCACTACCAGAGGCAGAATACACTAACATAAATTGCCAAGGTGAAATAATCTTTATTTCTGCTGAAAATCGCAAGTGTTCCTAGACTTTAGGTTTTAAATGTGCTGTCAGGCTGGAGGTTGGCTGAATGCCTATCCCTTGCATTTTCCTCCATTGCATAGTAATGATATCAAGCTTGTATTTACTACAATCCACCAGCACTGAATCTTAAAGATTTCTTTCCTAAGAAGGGTTCTTTTCTGTTATCATGAAAATTTTTACAGACTTACCATGTTCAAGCTAAAAATTTAATCTAGGTTCAATACCAGCAACACTGTACATGTTTTTTGTCTTATCATACTGGATTCACTATGGAGAGATGTGCTGCCTTTTTGTAATTTCCACCCTTCTAACTAGTGAAACATTATTAAGAATTATTTGCTAACTGTAAGCATGATCAATGATGCTTAAACAACCACAGGTTAAAAATGGACTACATTGCAACATTTTGCATAACATCATAACATCCCTTCTGTTGTTCCTACATACTCACATGAAAAGTCCAAACACTTCTAGAAATTTAAGCTCCATTATTACTGACTTATCTTTTGCAGACCTATTTTTTAATGATAAGAATTGGGCTTTGACCTAGACAGATGTGTCACTGATTTTAAAATCTGATTTGGGGGAAAAAAAAAAAATCTAATCTATTTTAATTTCTTCCTCTTCCAACAAGTAAAAGGCTGAAAAGCAAAAATAGACAGAAGAAAAAAAATACTGATATTTTACTTATGATGGTTGTATCTCAGCCTGAACTTTTCTTTTCAGTCATATATGCTGAATGACCCTACAGCTTTGTGTAAGTATATTCAACAAGTTGACTTTTCCCTTCTATCCAAAAAACCTGTAACTTTGAGAATCCCCTTTACATGTTGCTCATAAGTTAGTGTTGCTTACAAGGTAGCTGGACATTGTCAGTATAATATTAATACAATTAAAGTTCAACTTTGGAATCCTGCAGAATTCATATCTTTGTATTAGACTTCTTGAACTGAGTCAGCAGAAGTCTGTTAATTGTAATAATTAACAAGCTGTGACACTCCAGCTCACAGCATAGACTGTAGCTGGGTCTCCAGAGAAGTTAAGGAATGAGGGGGGAAAAAAAACAAAGCAAGATGCTGGTTCAGAAATTACCATTTAGTGCTGGAGCACCAACTGTATGGCAACAATGAATTGTAAGCACTAATACTTTTATCTATCAACAAGCACAAGTATCTTTAGAAGAATTGATAGGAAATCAGCAGCCACTATCTCAAGTCTAGTTCATTACTAATTTAGATTCCTCTCCCCATTCTTAAAAATTAGCTAAAATAGAGAATTTGGTATAACATTCAAGACAGCACCATTGCTTGCTCTTATCGCAAGAGTATTTTATAATTAATCTGCTTTAATTATCTTTATTTAATCAGGGTGGTGGAGAAGAAATCTCATTTTGTTATTTATTACATTAATTGTGCCTTCATGCTCTTCCAGGGCAACTGCTTCTAGGTTAGCGGGAAAGCCAYGGTCACCCCGAGCATCTTTATTTTTGACCAGCATAGTGACCCCGTCCGGAAGACCGTTGCACACTGAGGAGTTGGTGATCCACAAAACACTTAACTTGGGTCGGCCCAGGCTCATACTGTGCTACACGCACAGCCTGGCATTGAGGCCAGTGCTGCACATACTCCATGGCCACGGGATAAACTTCACCTTTGATGGTAACAGAGGAGCCTGTAGGCAGCTCCCAATTGGTACCAGTGATTCCACCACMTGCAGGTCCTTTACATAAAACTGCAGCAAGAAGTTCTCATGTGAACATCTTTTTCCATTTGACAGTAGAAATGATGAAAAGCGTTATTTTCTTCTAAGAAAATCCTGTAAGAGCTTGAACAACTAAAAATGGGGTAACCCTTTCACAGACACGACATATTACAGCCTGATGGGAAGCCCATTCAAGGCTGCACAACTTGGGGTTCCAGCACCTGAAGGGATGTAAGATTATCCATGCTATCCTCTCTTTATAGTGTTATCTCTAATAAATGGCATTTTAAGCAATACTTTACAGAGTCTGAGTGCCCTTCTCACTTGGATGGTAATGAACCAGCACCTCCTGGTGCAAAACAACCAGGTATCATATTTATTCACAAAGGCTGTAACAGCCATAGTGCATAGGCAGCACCAGCAGGATACAGCGGAATATGCACAAACAGCAGGTCTATTTAATTATGGCATCATATGACCGTGTTCAAATGGTATCAGATGATGGTATGAAGGAGGGAAAAGAAGGTTAACAGTCCTTTTTATTCCTTCCCATCCATTTTGTGCAAGAAAACCCTAAGTATAACAGTTTCATATATGGGCCAGTTTCTTTCTATTTTTGCAGGCATCTGCAACAAACTGGCACATGAGAAAAGTAGGTAATTTTCAAGTGTGACCCATAAAAGATCTACTCATACCAACAGTATAAAGTGGCATAAAAACAAAAGGAAGAAGTCAGGTGTTACCATCAAATTATTGATCACTCAGAATGGGACGGTGAAGCCAAATGTAATAGCAGTTTCAGCCTCTTTAATAACAGCAGCAACAGAAAAAAAAAAAAAAWAATCAGAACTTTGAAATAAAAGATTGATCTTGTCAGCAGAATTCCCATTACTGTTTATATCACACAAACTTCCTTTTCCCCCCTAGGAACATAATATCGGATTTCCTCTCATCTAACTCTTCTCATTACCATTTCTCAAGCAGAAAGCTCAATCTTAGTACCTTTCCCAGGGATTGGGACCAGCACTGCTCCTTTCTCAGCAACATGGTGTGACATCAGGCTGCTGGAGTCAGCCCCTTAGAGCGGACCTCATTGCTCCCAGGCTTTCACCATGTAAACCTAGCTGCTCAGAATTGATTTTTAGTGACTAACACCAGTGACCTCTGATGCAATGTTATACTACAGTTCATATAGCAAATGTGAAGTTAGGATTAAAATACAAAACAGAACCAAAAACTAAACATTAACATCTACTAAGCAAGTACTATCAACAAGCCTCCGATGTGTATTTTCAACATTAGTGTTCCCAAGGATTTACTAGCTATTATACTACCTAGTAAACCCACACATACTTGCAGGAAAACTTCTAAAGGAATTTCCTTGCCAAGAACCAGCAGAGAGTTAAATCTAGGTCTGTAAGACAGAACAAAAGTTACTATATATGTAAAACTGATTAAAAGGCTCATTAAGAATCAACACATGTTGATGTTCAGAATTTGCATTTATCTAAAAATAATAAAAGTATTCATGTTTTGTAYGTAGAAATACAAAACATTATAAATTATAAATGTCTTTTCTCTGGCATTTGGTAAAGCTGACAAAATTTTGTCATCAGTTCTAGTCAACTACATACATATCTTTTGTCTTGTACAAAACCCAGCAAACATTTGCAAATAAGGTATTTGCAAGCACAAAATCCTCAAGGAAATTATTATTTATATTCAAGAATATAAATACCTGAATAGAAATTAATTCTTYCAGATATGTTTAAATGCAAGATGAATGCAAATATTTGTACCAAAGCCTCTTTAGCAGGACACACACTTTCACCTCACAAGCACACTGCTATTCATGGATCCATTGAATATTAGCATGCGCTAAGTTCATCAAATATCCCTGCCTGGATCCTACATGCCTTACCCAGTCACCAGCTCAGGTCTTGGGTCTTTGAGGATGCTGCCCTCCCCTCCTCCTACTTGCCAGCTAGCCTGGCCTGAAATTTGTTAGTGAGTCCCATCTTTGCCAGACACAGAACGGAGAACAAGGTCACACAGAAAACAGGTAGGAACAAGTTAGTAAGAAGGTAGGACAGACTAYAGTAATCAGGCATAGGACTGGGCCCCAGAAGCGTACTGACCACTTGCTTATATGCAGCTGGCACTTTTTATCTCACCTCCTCTCTACTCTCCCATGCTTGCTCCTCTCTGATCCACCTCAGTCCCTACCTTTCCCTGCCTTTGGCCCTTCTTCTAAATTTCCCATAATAAGTTCTACACATTCACACAATCCCCTCAGAACATCCCTTGAGGTTTTGTACAATCCCACAAGCCCCCTCAAAAATCCCACAAAAAAACTGCTCTTTCCCATGAGGKCCAATAATAATCTTGTTTCCCCGTCTTCTCAATTTCAAAGTTCTGGTTGGATTTCTTCAAAGCTCTAAGTGGTTCCTTCAGTGGTCCATTGATCAGTGACCAGAGAGATATGATCTTTGTCATCTTCTCTGTTATCTCCTCTTCCTTAGGGTTTACGTATCTGGGTATCTAATTTATTACTTATCCTGTCTCTTGTCTTTGCCTCTCACGCTGGTGAGCTATCAACTACATATTCTGACAAACCCCATACCCTTACRTTAGCTTTAACAGACTAAGTTAGTCAGCTTCAGGGAGTCAGACTTGCACTATAAATACCTGTAAGATTAAAGGTGTATTACCAAGTTTCTCTGACCAAAAAAAAAAAAAAAAAAGGTCATGTCATATGCATCAGTAAAGCGCAAATCTGTAAGAATCAGGTTTCAGTTATGTCAGTATAATATAGTACTTCTGCTTCACACACAAGCATGCAAATGAAAGCTGCACTCTGTTGCTGAACCAAACTTTCCTGACATGACAAATTATTGTCAGTGTCAGGACAGGTATAATTAAAGAGGAAAAAAATAGATCTGATTGTTAATTCTTGTGCACAGTGGTGTAAGAAGGCAGAGCGTTCTCTTGCTCTTAGCATAGATTCTCAAGTAAATGAAATATACAGGATTGTGTTATCAGTGTTAAGTTACTCAATAACTTTTGATCCTTCAGGCGATTATCAAYCAACATTAAGGGACGGCAGATAATTTAAATCCCACAATTTATTTGAAAAAAAACCTAGTAGCCACATATTGAAGAGAGATACAAACCAGTGTCCTTACTGAGGAAAGGTAGGAAAAACACAACTGTTTTATGCTCTTAGTAGTATCTGGCTAATGAGTTAGGCTACAGCTAGCAGCCAGCCTGTCATAAAGTACATGCTTAGCTCAAAAAAAGTCTCAGTGTTGTGTCTCTTCCCCGGTGAGAACATCACAAGACACATGGGTGAATTTGGAGTTGCTGCAGCACAAGACAGAGCTGAAATGGAGCCAATCTGTACCAAAAGAAGTTCCATTAGTTTTGCAGATCACAGAATTCATCTTCCCAATTAATAGTCACACTGAGATAAAACCAAAGCTATTACTGGGGGGGAGAAAAAAAAAGAAAAAAAAAAGAAAAAAAAAAGAAAAAAACCCCCAACAACAACAAAAAAAACCCCAAACAAACAAAAAAAACCCCACAAGGTACTTTCTGTCCTTTGCAAATTTATGTCGAGGGTTTGTTTGGTTTAGTTTGGGGGGGGGGGGTTGTAAATGGTTAAATCACTGCAGTGTAAGCTGTTGAAAAGCATATCAACCACAAATTAATAAAAGACTATGTAAGCTCAATTTCCATCCATTTCATTATCACTCAGCCTCCAGCATTCTGATACACAAAACCAACCACATAACCCATCTGTGTACATCTACACAGGCATTTTTACTGTTGTAGCATCATTGCCTCTTTACTTTCCATTACAGAAAGTGTAGAGGATAATAAAGTAACCATGACTTCTCACCATTACAAATACAGTTGTTTCTCCCCTGTATGTGTATTGAGATATGGAACAGGTGACACAAAAATTCACTTATTATGTAGCTGGCACAATAAAGAACRTGTTGACTGGAATCTCTAAACACTAAAGGAATCAAACTTTAATTTTCCTTTTATCACCTGGAAAAAGAAAAAAGGGCCTACTGTTATGAAGTATAAAATTCATTGTCTGATGTGATCTAGGTTTTTAAAAAACCCAACAACACATTTCACAGCTACAGCTCTTGGTTTATTCAGGAAAATCAGGATTAGAATATGTAATATTTGTTTAAGTACATGCCCTCTCTCTTGTGCTTACAATGATGAAATGAGATATAGATCTCTTCAGCAAATTTTGTTTTCCTGTTTAAACTGCCAATYTATAATGAAATGGAGAGGGCTTGAGCATAAAGGGTAAAGTAAGGAAAGTTTGCTGTAAAGAAACAAAGTCGTATAATTTCTGTAAGTATACCCAATGGAGACACTCAAGGGTAAAATGTGGCCACACACTGAAGTTGTCAATAAAACAAAGACATTTGAGATAATACAATTTATTACATTTCTGCAGTCACATGTCCTGAAGCTGTAGGAGACAAAGTTGTGTTTTTAAAAAGTGCTGGCTTAAGCAGCATTTGAGGGCATGCCAACAAAATCATATTTTGCAAGAGTTTGAGGTACCCGGTAATGCATCTTCTTCTAGCTAATGAGAATTCTTTGGTAATGCTTGCATACTTTGGGAATAGGACTTTGAAATATTTGTTTCAAGTATACACATAATAAAATTTAATTCAGTACAGAAATAAAAATAAATTGTTAGTTTTTCAGCACGTGTTTATTAGGTGATTGATATTAAATGATTGCAGATGTTCTTGCACAGAGCCCAACAGACCTWAATGAACTCCAGATCACCTCAGGAGTTCTTTTCCTCTATACTGATTTATAGCATACAATTACAACAAAGCAATTTGTAGTTTTGTAGCATTTCTCCCACCATGCTTACCCCTCTCTCAGTGTGGATGATGTCTCGGCCCTGTTAAGCCCTACATGTGAGATTTCCCTAGTTGGCCTTTTCCAGACAAGCCCTTTATAATAACAGTGCCTGCCCATCTTAATGAGCATTCTCAACAGGACATATCACAACAAAAGCAAGCAAAACAATCTCCGTAATTCTGATCCTCATGTTCTAGCATGGCACTAACTCCTCTACCTCACATTTCTGACCAGCTAGATTGAGCCATTCCTGCGTACTCCCTCTCAAATTTCTGCACAAACCTTACTGATCAGCCTCGTTTCGCTCTCCACTTGCAGATTCCTTCTGGGCAAAACCAGCAAATTCCACTACAAAGGGAAAGGGAAAATGTYGGGTTTACATCCCCAGATGAGCTTCTCCTTTCACAATTTTCAAAAAATATTAGAAAAATTGTAAATCATGCACTGCTTTTCTTGTAGCAATTATTGATATTTCAACATATGGCTGTATTTCTCCCTAATGTAACTCCAGAAGCTGCATTTTGTGAGCTATCCTTTGTAGAACTACAGTTCATAAAAATGATACCAAGGAAAAACCTGTTTTCATATACTATTGTTCTCTCCTTTGCAGAGTAAGTCAGCCAGCAATTAAAAATTTCTGAATACAGCTACTGAGTCTGAAATGTTTGGGTTTTGGTTTGTCGGTTCCCCCCTCACCCCCGCCCCCAAGTGATTTCCTCTTTTTTAACAGTTTCATAACACAAAGCAACATCCTATTATTCTTTTTTACATATTGTCTATCTCCAGAGAGGGATCTTGTTCAGAAGGCTGGGATCAGATTATTTCCAGATACATGTAGGTTTCGCAATCAGGATTTTTTTTTTTTTTTCTGTTTAATAAAAGCAGTAAATAGCTAACTTCAAAGGGTCGAATTACTATTATAAAATACRTTAATCTGTGATTCCTTATAGAGGGCTACTACCATGAAGATTATGTTTGACAGCATTTGTACATTCTAGGCCAACAATCTTCAACCTGTGGTTCAGGGGCTACTACAGACTGGTGAAAGATCAGCCCTGCAAGACATTTTGCACCTGGGAGGTGGGAAATTATGCACACAGACAGGTGGGCAATCACAAAAGATAAAACGCCACCGCCACAAATAAATATGCAAGCTTATTTGCTTTAATATCTGGTTAGAAATTAAAAACATGCTTTCATGAATCATACAAGAGTTCATTATGAAATTCTGACAGTCTATAACAAATAATTTTAATTCATTGCCAAGTGAAATGTGGCAATACAGACTTAAGATAGTATGTGGACTTTCTCAATAAGGTCTAGAATACCTTTATCTACAACAGGTTGAGAAGTACTTCTGTAGGCTGATGTGGAATAAGCTTCCTAGTCAAGAGACAGCCTGGACTCCACTCCTTGCTCCTCCATTACTCCTCGAAGGAAGAGTACAAGCCACATCCTTTCCATTATCACCTCAGTGCCAAAAGCACACATACACTACACTGCTCACCAAAAACATGGCCATAAGCTATCACAAGCCAGTGGTAGCTGTCCTGTTTCTTGACACAAACTTAACAACATTATGCTCTTCTGTAATTAATCAGAAGTGCTTTCTGTGTAGGAAGCTGAAATGAAAGCGCACAATAGAAGAAAAATAACTTTGCTTAGCAATTTGCAGCATTAAAAAGGAAAGCTAACCAAGCAGTATAGAAAAGTTTCAGTCAAAGCCTCACGTTACAGTAAGGCTCAGAATAGAAGGCACAAATCATCCTCACACAGCCAGCAATTTGTAAGTTACTCCTTTCATCATATCCAATGACCGGCTTCTGAAAATATTAATATATAACCAGTGAAACATAAAATAACAGAAATGGTAAAATATGTCCTAAACCTGCCACATTTATAAGTTGGGGGATTTCCCACCAGGTCTTGCAAGCAAGCCTTCTTTATTTACCTTCAATTTCATAGGAGTTCCATTTGCACATTGCTTTTTGGTACAGACCTCAGTCCCTTGGAGTCTCTTTGTAATCCACATTGTTTTGAGAACATGCAACAAAAAAGCGGGGCCTGTTGCCACCAGAACGATTCATGTGGCAGTACAGCACCTTAGTTCTGATCTGCATCTTTTCCAGGGGTTTCTCTCAGGATAAACAAATGGAAAGTGTCTGCAATTATATGTATATATAATATATACATGGAGACTGACAGCACCAAGGAAACACAGAGGCCTAATGTGCTGCCACCCACAAAGCAATTCCTCTTGCTCACCTTTTATTTCCTACATTTTTCCTAAGAGAAACCAAGACTGAAATGATGTTGGACTGACCATACCAGTTACCTGTATGCACCCTTAGGACTACCTGTTGTGTTGTATTTTTTCTGATGGGTTTTGTAGCACAGAGAGACAACAAAACAATTATGGGGCAGTACCAAAGAAATCCAAGTGATACGGTTCACAGACAGAGACAGAAGTGCCATAACTGAAGTTAGAATTGTAAAGTAACTGCAAGCCTGAACACAATGTCCTGGGCACACCGCTGCTGAAGCGGACTGAGAAGGCTGCCTCCTTGAAAGCACAGCACCTTTGCAGAGACATACTGGAAAGCGGATCCTTAACAGCAACAGCAGATTAACAGTTCAGACAGCAGTATGTAGGTGCTGTGGGCAGCAGGGGGGGGATATCTTTACACGAAGAAAAAGAGAATAGCTGCACAGTGACCTGAAACAGAGCATTTTGGCAAATGTCAAGGTGAAGTTTCAGTGAGGCAGCACGATTGGGCTCAGCAAAGGGGAAAAGATGTGTGGCACATGGAAGAGCACAAACAGGGCACCCTGTCAAGTGGCAGCATGTTACGCTCAAGTGAGTACGGTAAGTAGCAGACTGTGCTCTGTAACGAAAACTCAGTTCTGGTGTCCCTACCGTATTTGTAAGAGAACCTTACTTAATTTGCAGACAAAGCACAGCTTTCTGTTTCACACACTTTGATGAAAAGCATATAAATGGCATATCCCACACAGGATAAATCTGGGGAGAAGGGAGGAAGAAAATTTTTCTAATTCTCTCTCTCTCTCCCTCCAGAACCCTATCACAACTAAGAAAGTTACCTTCTTCTGTCTACTTATTTCATATTTGATTGATGAAAAATAATGAGATTAAACAAATGTACAGATAGAAATGTTCCAGCTGATCAATCTGAACAGTAAGAATGGTGTTTGGAGATCTGAGCTGGTTTGGAATAAATCCTAAATATTTACAACATACAAAACAGTGAGTAAAATTCTCTTGCTATTAAGAGCCTATTGTATCTAAAGCATCCTGATGGCATCCCAGTGCCAATGTCTTCATACAGTGTTCTGTGCTTTCTGGCCTTCCCCATCATTAACTGGTATTACAGAAACTAAATTACATTCTCTATATTATATTTTGCTCTCTGTTTGACAGTTGTCTTCTGCAAAACTTAGTGGTTTTGAAATTCTTTTGCATAATATGTACTATAATTCATATTCAAAATACTTAAAACACACAAATCCAGCCATCTGCAGTCTCTGTTCTTCAAAGCACTGCAAATATTTTTAAATATATGTGCCAGCAGTTCTGTATTTATAAAAAAGATAAATATACTACATTTAAAATAAAATCAAAAAGAAACCAAAACCAAAAAGACCCATGCACACTTCTTTTCTGGTCCTATAAATTATCTGTAGGATGTATTCCAGTAATTTCTGCTTTTATTTCCTATTTATACCACCAATTAAATAAAAGCTAAAAAGTTATTTATCAGTTAGTAATTAAAATACAAGTGTACATTTAAAAATTTATACTTGCTAATATATAGTAAATGCATTATATATTTAAAAGCACAGATATTCTTATTTAAACTGCATCTAAACATGTACTGTAATAAAAATAAAACAGATTTCGTAGCTCCTAAAAATATTAAAAGCCTGCAGAAAGCTGGCAGAACCCATGGAATTTGCCTCACTGTGCAGCTGTTGAATGAGCAAGAAATTAGTCAACCAAAAGAACTCTCTCTATATATTTTATACAGAAACAAAATTCTGTGAGGAGCACACATGACCTCTACCATATCCTAGAGCCAGCATTGTATGGTTACATTTCTTTTTAACCCAGAAAAGGCTACCTCCTTGGTGTCACACTCAATTTTTTTAAGCAGTCACCAATAAAGTTCAAGGATATTCCATAATTTTTGTGTAACAGTAAGAGTGTAAAATTAGCTTGAGATTTGGGGGGGGGGGGGGGNAAAAAACAACAAACAAAAGAAAAAACCAACCAAACAAACCCAAAACAAAACAAAACAAAAAACCACACACAAACCACAAAACAAAACAACACAACCCAAAAAACAAATAGCATGGATGCCAATGATTATCATTTACTCAAAATGGAATGAGCGACRTTTTGCTTAATATAAAAGCATTTATTTCAAGACCAGTAAACTTCAGCCAGCAAGTCTGTCTCAAGTGTGGATACCTTTCTAACCACACAGAGACAATTATGTCAAAGAGAGAGCAGAGACCCCTCTGCTATAATCACTTCAGTCCCCCAGAGTAGTTTGATTTTGCAAGGGTATGACATCATTCTGCAAGGACTGAATACCAAGAGTGAGGCCTGACGCTCTAGATACCGTCAGTACAGAACCTAATATGGATTAGAATAACAAAGTAAAACCTTCTGGTGTTTGGTGCCAAATTTTTTTTTAAAAAGCAATGCAAATCGTTTTGTTGGGGACTACCAAAACCTATCAGATGCCACATGTGGCTCTGTCACTGAATAAGAAAAAGAATTCAATCCAATAATGTTAGAATTACTGACATACATGCTACTGATTAGGTAGGAGTAATGTATCTATTTTACACTTCTAGTGTTTCCTAACCAAGTAACTCTCCTATGTATTCTAGGACCACTGAAACAGTGGGCATAGACGTGTTACAAACATTCCTAGAAGTAACACCAGTTCTGAGCAGCACGTGCATTATATTGCCCTATGACCCATACACCTTGCCAGAAGTGGTATGAGCACTAACAGTGAGTGATACACTTGTTCTGTGCTCAGTACACTGAAATATGTCCTTTACAATAAGTTGCAAGAGGTAAATCCCACAGTTTTAAAATTACACTGCCAAACTTCACTTTGGGTGAACTTCCTTCTTGGGTGAAACCATTATAAACAACTTCAGCAGATTTTTAAACTGCTCCCCAACCCTAGTTAAAGATATGGGAACAAAAGCATTATCACTAGGTCAAGGAGAGGTATTTTATACTGTCATTTAATAATATGATACATGATACATTGGGAAATTAATGTATTGGTTTGGGAGAATAAGGAACAATATTTCAAATAGTCTGTGTTTAKGAATATGATTTTCAGTTGGGAGTGGTAGAATAAAATGTTAGGAACAAACTATTTCAGTTAAGATTACTCTAAAGTCATTACAGTGGCACATGTAAGAGTGAGATGTTCAAATGATAACCCCAACAAGCATTTAAAGACTTCCAGTGGTGAGCTGAGGTTGCCCCAGGACTAAACACTGTGATAGTGTGTATCCTCTGAAGTTTAAAGATGTATCAACTTTGAAATACATCAACAAGTTAAAATAAGGTTAAAACATAATGGCCTGGAATTCCTTACCAGTTGGACAATGTTTGAGTAGAGAAAAGTGCTCTGTTTTGCAAGGCAGGATTTTCCTTTACTATTACTGAGATGTGATAACTATTCATGCTGATCAACACTCTATGAAAGATGAGTCCTCCAGAAATGATTGCTAATTTTCAGAAGAGTTCTCCTAMTCACAAGACTATGTACTTATTAGAATATAAAATATTGTGAAATGCCTTTTTCCTGTTTCGCAGACACTTTAAAAAACGTTCACTAAAAACTGGAGAAGACAGAAGTGGGGTGGAGGGGCACATAATCAAACAGATTAGTGAGATGAAGTCCTTTTAGACTTTGCATTGCCTTTAAGGAAGCATACTGAATAGTCCTCACCTAGTCCAAAACACTCCTTTTGCAACTCTTCACCTGAGAGAACACGTTGCTCAGTCAGAACTAGAGGCTTCCACCAATCACTCCTGTGAGACACCCAGCAATTGCTGAGGTGTTCACAAAAGGCTAAATCATTTTCAAGGAAAATGATTATAGCCAAACAAATATTTTTCAGAACTTAATGTTTTAAAGAACTTCAACTTTTCTGTCTGCTTTGAGCCCTCATCAAGTGAGGTAGCTTAAAGAAATCACACTGTATACTGAATTAAAAATGAAATGAGACTTGTAAAGGTGAATGTTTCAGCTTCTGAAATCAAGAAAAGGAATAATCTTAAAAGCACAGCTCGGCTCTTTGTTGACTTTCCAGCCCACTATTTAAATACCTGGAATATAATTGAAGTACTGATCCACGGGTTTCAGTCCTGAAGTAAACAATTGGTTTGATGCAAATAATCTGTTATTATTTATCCTAGATGAAAATAATAATAATAAAAAAATTGTGACAATGCTACATTGTTTTCTGACTTTTCTTTTGATTAAACATGCACATCCTGATTCTGTGTTGGATAATTCCTCTCAAGTTGTATCTCACCAGCGGAGCAAAAGGCACAACAGGCTGCACAATCAAAGGCATTTTCTAAATCTACAGATATCCAAACATACAGAGAAAAATTAAGTAGACAGAATCAGAACATGTTTTAAGACYGAGTAGTTTTTCAACATACTTTTAAAACAAAAAGCAAAGAATGTCAAGAACACTATGTAGTCATTAAAAAGTAAAGAGCTGATCTGCCTAACAAAAACCTAGGATAATGAATAGCTCAATGTGAAGATAGTCCTACTAGATAAAACAGGGTGTCAGGAATAGCAAAGACCACTTTCTGAAGAAAAGCGGCAAAGCCAGTCTCAGCATAGAAGTTAAGATTAGTTTTCTTTAACTGTTGAAATGTATGATTCCTTCTGTCTTCATGACACATTTATCTTGGAAAAGATCGGGAAAATTAAGAAGATCCTTGAAGAAAGATAATTCTTGACCATGTAGTCTATAGGCTACATGTTGATTATTAACATCTGCTGTAAGTACGTCCTTCCTTTGAGACTTATTCTTGCTTAATTTTGGAAAATAGATCTAGCTGTATTCATACAGTAATAATTTAATAGATTAATATTAGGGGACATTACAGGATATATGTTATAGAATAATTTATGGCAAAATAGACAGATCTTAAAAACAAATACAGGTGACAGTTTTATTTCATTTCGTTAGGTGCCTTAACTGCTTCAAATGATGTGACAGTTGATTCACACCTCAATTTATTCATTTCAAAGGATAAGAACTTACAACTTTCCTTGATAAAAGAAGACAGCTCTAGTAATTAATACGTATAACTTACAGCCCCACTGACTTTTCTAGCTCAAATGTCCAGATAGTCGACATTCAGACCCCACTAAAATTACATTTCTGTACTGATATGTATGAAAGTCACTGTTCATGTAAGAGATCTTAAAGCTGTTTTCTTTTCCTAATCACCTTTGTTTTGAAAAGCTGTACCATTTCTGTTTTTCTCTCTTAACTGAAACATATTCTTCAACTAAGACTTGTAATTTTCTTCAGGTCCAAAGCCTATATGTGTTCAAATATTTGGTACTGGGTTGAACTGGAAATAAAAGATACACTGACCTGGTAAGAAAAATCCAGTGTATCTACTACTACAGTTTTTTTAAACTTTGTTGAAAGAACAAACAGGGTCCCATTCATGTTCTTTTCAGCTCTTGTCATCCTGTTAAGTTTTGCTGTACACTTATGCATCATCATTCCTTGGAAATGATTTCAGTCAACTAAGCATATAAACRTCCACAACATAATTTCAACCAAACTAACAGCCAAATTAGTTTTAGTCAAAACTGCAAGAGCCCAACTTCCTGTGCTTCCCTCTCTGGTTTACAGATTGGTATGAAACACAGACATGGCCACTCCCTGAAAAAGCTTACTTCCATTTATTGAGCCTTTGAATTAT